>CM066039.1:95442681-95810589 GCA_033557465.1 Ichthyophis bannanicus | reverse complement strand
AGCATGAGCGGGCACCCACCAGGGACACTGTCACACACCACATGCACATGCCAGCACACAGACTGACAGCCACTGTGTGTCTGTGTGCTGGCAGGTACATGGATGAGGTTGTTAGTGGACCCGGCCTGCATGATGCCACGACGTGACACCCATGTAGTGTTTACATGCGGTGCAGTCCTCTGACTGTGGCTGTTTGGCAGGTGGGCAACTGATGTGGTGGATCTTGGCACCCCGGTTACCACCTGCCGAAAGAGCATTTCACAGGTACCAGCGATGGCACCTGTTGATGCCCCCATGGGCCCTGGGCTGGGCGGTGTTCAACCCCCTGATTAAGTAGTGATGTGTGTTTGGGCATGTTGCCCATTGTTAATGTTGAAATAAATTAAATGTTTACATACTTTCGTAAACAAACTGGTCACGTGTCATTCCTCCATTCACAAACATGTATGCAAAGCACGGGATATGTATTGCGACCTGCAGGGCCAGGTGGGGCGGACATGGGTGTCATACGTGTCGTGCGGCGCACATGCAGTCAGAGGGTGCCATATATGTGTGGGGCTGTGGGTACTGGGTGGGGCCATGGGATGCCGCATGGTGGCGGGTCCACCAAAATTACACTGACACATGGATGTGTGCTATGTAGCCCCATGTGGTGCTGACTGCCTTGACCACCTGACACATGACACACAGTCTGCCTATACCACCCACATGCCCGAGGGGTGTGCCATGGCGTGCAATGTGCTTTGCAAGGCAGCGGGCGAATGTCAGGCATCTGCACACAGTGGCGAGTGTAGGTAGGGGACAACATTACTATGGAAACCATCAGTACGCATGAGGTCTGGGAATATGCACCCTACCTGACCATGGGTGTGTGTGAGCAGCACCCAGCTCCTGGCCCTGAGGCAGCGGAACACACCCTGTGTGAGGTCACCGCCATCCTGTTGTGCCAGTGCTGCAGGTTGTAAACTGGCAAGCCAAGCCACAAATTGGAAACGTGCGAAGGGGTAAAGGGTTAAAATGGTCATGGAACCAACCATGCATCCGGTGCACAATACATACGGGAACACAGGTGCACAAATATGATACAAGACCGGGCACCACACCGTTTGCTACAGTTTTTATTTGGCTACGGTTACTTTCGACGGCACGGCCGACCACGCCTGAGACCCCATCCCCCCACCCTCTGCAGTGTGCAACACCCTCCCCCTGTGAAGATGGAGGGCGCTTGTGGCTGAGGAAGCCGGCTCGCGGTGCTGGTGCTGGTGCCGGTGCTGCTGCTGGTGCCGGTGCTGCTGCTCGGTGACGGTGCATGTACCCCCTGCTGTCTTGCCGCCAGGCATCCCCTCCAGGGCTACCCACCATGCGTTCGAAAGGTATAGACCCTCACCCCTTCTGTGAGGCCCTGTATCTGTGCGGTCGAATGGTCCCGCGTGTGGCATACGAACATCAATGGATGCTTTTTTTGCATGTCCATCAACGCCTCCAGCAGGCCTGTATGTGAGGACAGCGCGAGGTCTGAGAGAATAGTCCGTGGTCTGGGAACGACATCAAAAAAGTGACAGGTTGAAAATCATCACCAGGGCTAGTTACTGTGGTGTGGATGACTCATGTCGAAAAAGGTGTGTGGTGATGTGGCAGAGTTGTGCCCCACTAGTGTGGGGAGACCCCACACACAGCACACGGTCCAAACTCAGAGATGTTTCGATGCACGTGACACATGGGGCTGTGCTGAATCACACATGTACATGCATGGTCTGCTACGGTTGTGACATCCAGGGGACTGGAACACCCATTTGGTTTCAAGGACATGGGAGCTGATGGCTTGATAAAGGGACAGGGACAACAAATGCACACCATCAAAGGTTGTCCCCCCGATTATGTGTGTTGTGGGGGTCAGGGGGACAGGGTGGTGGCCACAGTGCAGCAGGAACACAGACCTTTGACAGGTCCATGTTGGATGGGGCCTCTGGTCACAGGGGGGGCGATGTGCTGCATTGGTACACAACAGACCCTCACGGGCGTACTTATGTCCTGCCCACCAGCGGCAGCATCATATGGCAAATGGATGTTAGGAGAGGCCGTCACGGCAATGTTGTGTGAGGGCCAGGGACATGTTGTTTGTGGGGAGGGACATGGTTACCAGTGCGTACTACATGGGACAAGACCAGCGGTGGGCATGTTCCGATAGGATTGGACAAACGAGATGGATCCGCAGGGGCTGTCTGCCCCACACACATACAGGCCATGTAATGCTGGTTATGCACATAGCAGGTGCTGCCCAATGGGGTGTGTCAGTGCGTCTACAACACACTGCATGGGGGGGGGGAGTGCCGTTGGCCTGCAGATGTGTGGTGCACATGCGGGGTATGGTCCAATCGCTATACACAACAGAGGACAGCACCTGACCAGTGTGTCCATGTAGGTGACCGGACCAGCGGTGCAATGTGGGGGGCATATTGTCATGTCCAACGAGGGGGACATGTTAGTGCACACATTGATATGTCATGCACGACATCGTATATTTGTGCGCAAATCAGGAGGCCCGGGGTGGTACATGTCCCTCACCCGGGCCAACTCTACCATTGTCCCTGACCGGGGGACATATGGTGGGTGCCAGGTTATCTGGGTGTCGGACAGGCCTTGTCTGCTGTAGGGGCTATCATATTCTGGCGGGCAACGACATCTCTAAGCATGGTGTGACAAGGGCCGTGGGACACAACAAGGGCAGGGCTTCATAGGGCCTGGTGGGTCTGTCCCAGTTCCCACGGACAATGTGGCAAATGACATTCATAATGCGTGGGTGTCAGCTGCATGTGTGAGATGCGGAAGACTATTGCTAGGTCAATGCATGTATGCATCCCCTGTACTGTTAACATGTGGCCGCTGTCAGACAGATGCCTGGGTCTGTGAGTCAATCCCAGGCCGGTAAGGGGTATATACTAATATGTTGCGCAGGGGAAATGTGGGGGATGTAGCCCATCTATGACGGACACAGCTGCTCAACAATGATCAGTTATGCCTCAGCAGGTGTGACGGCAACAGGATATTGCTCGTGGGGGGTGACGTCCACCAACACAGATATCCTTGGTAGCACACACAACAGGGACTGCTGCTGTCCAAAGTGTTAGATGTGCGGTGACACGGGGCAGGGGTGTCAACAGTTGGACATGTCATGGAATCCCCAGAGATGTGGGCAGAACCTGGCTGTTACACAGCATGGTTTTTTATGTGCAGGCTGTGGCAAGGTTATCCATACAACTAATCGGTAAAACAAACATAGGAACATAGGAACATGAGATATTCGCCATACAGTGGTCACACCAGGGTCCATCAAGCACAGTATGCTGTTTCCAACAGTGGCCAATCTAGGTCATATGTACCTAGCAGTTTCCCCAAGGGACAGAGTCCCTCAATGCTTGTCTTTGTTCATGCATTGATTTCCATGGTACATTCCTATTTATGGTTTATGGACATTACCACTGGTACCTTTACAAACATATTCTAAACACAGCTACTCTAAAAGCCTTTACTTCATTCTCAGTCAGAATATCCCAGGTTTTGAGTACACGTTTTGTGTAAGACGAAATCCTGTTATCAGTTGTAAAATAGTTTACCCTGTCGCGCCAGTGCATGTCCCCCAGCCTCTAAATTCTGATAAGGTGATAAGGTCATCTATGTCTACCCATTCCACACCGTCCATGGATATATAGACCTCTATCACATCTCCCCTCAGCGGTCTCTCCCAGGTTATAGAGCACCAACCTTTTTAGCCTCACCCTATAGGAGTGGACTCCCATCCCCTTTGCCATTTTGGTGGCCCTTATCTGACCCACCTCTGTAGTGCTAGATCCCAATTCATTTTACGGTGACCAGTATTGCACACAATATACAGGTTGTGTCATCACCATGGAACGCTATAGAGGCATGTTAACATATGTTGTTATAACTGACATTTCTGTCCAGATCATACCTATCGCCCTTTATGATAATTTGGACGCCGCTGCACTATGGGCCAAGGGTATGAATATGGTATCTGCAATGACGCCTACAACATCTCCCTGGGTGGTGGCGCCAAATGTTGAACCCAGCATCATGACACCATAGTTTGGGTTGGGCCTCCCTAGGTGCATAACCCTGCACCTCACCACATTACCACTCATCTGCCATTCTGATGCACAGTCCCCCAGTTTATCCAGGGTCCTATTGCATGTATCCGCAATCCCTGTGGGTTTCAACAACCTGACATTGTTGTGTGTCATGTGCAAATCTGATAACTTCACCTGTCACACCACCTTCCAGGCCATTTAGGAATATCTGAGGAAGCAGCAGACCCAGCACAGATCCGGTGGTACACCACTATTAACCTTTCCCCATTGGGGAACCTGGCCATTTAGCACCAATCTCAGCTTCATATCATCCAACCAGTTCACGATACACAATAGTACACTTCCTCCCAACCCAGGAAACATCAGCTAAGCAAACGATCTCGCAAGCGGGACCATGACAGAGGCTCCATGCCAGTCCAGATACACACCAACAACCGACTCACCTTTGTCCACCTGCCCGCTTCACACCCTCAATATAACATAACTGATTAGTGGGACAGGATCCTCCTGGTCTAAAGCCACGTTGGCTGTCCCCCATAAGGTTGTGACTATTCTACCTGCTGAGTACATATATTCATTATGATGGTATCTACCATTTGTCACGGTACTGACATCAGGCTCAACGGTCTGTGTGTTCCCGGATAACCCCTCGATCCCTTTGTACAAACCATACCCTAACCATAACAATATCCGTGACCCAGAATATAACCTTACCCATAGCCAACGCCGTATGGATCACCTGTTCTCTGCAGGTTGACCTTCCATCTCCCACACATGGACTCCAGGGTCATTGCATCAGGGCACACATTCATGTAGGTACGGCTCAATTGATAGCAATACCCAGCTGATCATCCACCTGGCCTGCATCCCACTGCGTGGCTATCAGTCATACCCAGGGGCCTCACTGGGTGGATTTGATAACAGGTTTGTATGTCTGTGCGAGGGTAGGTGTACGTTCCAACATATTATGAAATAACGGATGTGGACATGCGGTAATCCATGTATCCCAAGCTTGTACCATGGGGCTCCTCCCCCCAGTCAACAGTTATGTTTCCACATGAGGGCCTGACACAGAGGGATTCCCCAATGTAGACGGTCATGATGCTGCCAACGTATTTCCCAGCTGTCCTCCAGGGGTGTAGCCAGGGCATAGGTCAGTGTTTCCACCTGTGCTCCCATCACTGTGAGGGTTCCTCGCCAGATATTCTGGCCATTATGTTCACCAGTTACCATGTTCAGCCACCCAACACACAGTTCCAGGGACACTGGCACTCTCGTCACATACCATCTGGCACGTGTCCCTGGGTCCCTATGACGTGCAGACTCCGCTGGCAGAGGTACCGTCTGGAGATGCCTAGCTCTACAGCACCATTTCCCTGACCCTCACCACTCCACTGATGTGGGACTGCCTTCTGATTGTGTCCCAGTACACGTACCTCTCCTGCGTCGGCGCCACCTCACAGCGCATCGGCACTTCATCCCTCGAAGGGTCACATGCCATCTCTGTCTGTACACTGTGTCCTAAGCATCCGCTGATGTAGATGGGGAACCTGATCATTCTCCCATACATGATAGTCCACTGTATATGGCACTACATGTGGCCTATGCCTTGTTGTGTGCTCCACCCTAGCACTGCACAGCTGTGCTGACTCAGGCCCTGACCTTTGTGGTGTGTAGTTGGGTTACACCTCATAGCCCTCTTGCATGGACACACAGTACCACACACCAGCTCCTTTTCTGTCTCTGGGGACCCTGGTGCATTCTGGGAGCGGTGGTGTGTCATCGCAGGTACCTGCTGTCACATGCCATACAGGACTGACAGTTTGCTTGTCCAGGGTCACTCACCCTGTCAGGGGCTCGCTCCTGACCATAGGACAACACGCTTGCTCATCACCAGGTTCACACAACACTGCAGTTATGTCGGCCTATGACTGTGTTCATTGGCCATCAAATGGTGTGCTGTTTGTTACATGACCACCCGCCACCAAAGCCATACCCCTGTGTCTAGTCCACCAATATGCCACGTACATAACCCTCACAGTAGCCAGCTGTTGATGTACAATGTGACAAACAACACAATCACATCACACAGGGAACAGTTACATAAATCTTGTGTATGTGAACACTCATGCCACACAACTTCAGCATTGTGTGATCAACCTGCGCCATGGCTGCGCAACTCAGACCACGGAACGTCCATCATGTGGATGGAAGGGGCCTGCAGCTGTTGTGGTGGGGGACACATAGCCTGGCTGTCAACAGGCTGCTGCATGTTTCCGGCCATCCAGGTGATGATCCGCTGGTCCTGGGGGGCGAGGGCTGTGGCGCAGTTGCATCTGTGCTTGCGCCTGTTGCTGGGCCTTTCTGTCCTCCCGGGTCTCAGCAACATCCTCGTCCGGCTCACATACATCCTCCCCCGGCTCAGCCTCATGCGCACCCATGCTGCTGTAGTCAACTGTGATGTGAGCAATAGAGGAGGGCTCTGATATGTATCTACGCAACAACTG
This sequence comes from Ichthyophis bannanicus, assembly GCA_033557465.1. Taxonomy (NCBI): domain Eukaryota; kingdom Metazoa; phylum Chordata; class Amphibia; order Gymnophiona; family Ichthyophiidae; genus Ichthyophis; species Ichthyophis bannanicus. Next base: position 95,803,976 of record CM066039.1, on the reverse strand, counting down.
TATATCCGCTTGTGCTGGGGTCACACATACATGCGGTGATGTTGGCATGATACTGCTTACCCACTCACCTGCTTCCTTCAACAACCCATACGGTAGTGCCATGTCCCCTCACCTGGGGTACAGGTGGGTGCAGTATCCCTGTCTGTGTGTTCTGATTGGCAGTAAGGTGCTCATAGACGCAGATCCCTTCCTGCCCCCGTCCCATGTCTCCCTCCCTATGTGCCTCTCATATCACCGTTTGCCCTTGGTTACCCTGTGGTCGCACCCGCCTCTGCCACCCCTTTCAGAGTGTGCAGGGCCATTATATTGGGCATGCGACCATGACGGATAGTGGTTCGGCGCGGTGCGTGAACATTAGGGCTGCGTGGGCTGGGATGCTGTGCAGTAGACCCTGATAGCACCGTCATGCGTTTGTCCACACACATGCAGTGCCTGGCAGCTCTTATGTTACCTATACAGGCCTTGCTGCATGTCCACAATTTAATACAGGGGTCGTCATAGAGTGTTGTGGGGGTGGGGGTGTGTCTGATTGCCGTTACCAGATATGGGACAGGTGGGGGTACGGATGGGATGAGGAACCATGTGCTAACTGTGTCCTGCGACATGGCCCCACATCAGGGTTTGTGTTAGGACAGCATACACACATGCCCTATTGGGGATGGCTACAGGGTGTGGCGTGGTGAGACACATACGGGGTGTGGGGTTGCCCGACGGCTGCGTGGTCTGCAATGCTGATCACAGGTATGTCTGTGAGCTACTTGGTAGCGGTGTGTGTTGGTGGGCAATGACAGACAATATACATGGAGGTGTGCTGAACTGGTCATCCTATGCGTCAAAACATTACCTTGCCGGAACATCAGTCTGCTAGATTGGCACATCAGTCCTAGTCCTCTGCTGTGCGACCTTCAACAGTTACGCAGTCACGGGATGGAGCGGATGCTGCCTGGTACACAGCAGTCCGTGGAGATACCCTCATCCCATTACGGCAACACCGGAAAACCTGGCATCGCTAACATGCATATGTTGCCCTGGGAACAGTCAATAGCCACCCATCTGCTAGCCGCACGGCAATTCAGTGTCAATGACATGGTAACACTATGATACCATGTGGAGATCTCACAATGGTCCACGTGAACATTTGTACCTAGTTTGGACCCTGTCTAGGGGGCCATCCTCAGCGGCCCCAAGCGGGAGATACACCCTCAGGACTTTGCAACTCACCTACAATCTCGGTTGTGCCTTATCAACAGTCCCTCAGTGACAATCACTACACCTGTGCAGGATGTCCCTGGCACCATCTCACCATTATGGTTCCATTCCGACAAAGGACATGAGGGCACCATTGCAGCCCTATTCATCTCCACATCCCAGTCCGATCCATGCTATGCCTCCTGGGTCAAGGGGCTTCACAGGCACGTCGGCCCAGTGATCGACAACATCATGTCCTCTTTCCTTCACAACTGGATCATTACCTGCAGGCCTTTGGCATACCTCAGCTATACCCCTGTTGACAGACTGCAATCTGTACCCTCTACAGTTGGGTTCCTACAGACCCATCTCTGGCACACCTATACTTGCTGAGATGATAGGAGACGTGAACGAACGTCAGCTACAGGGACATATTGACTGTGCTGCACCACTGGACCCCTGCCAACATGGCCTCAGGGAACTCCATGGAGTTGACACCCTCCTCACCATACTCTTCAGTTAGATGATGTATGGCATAGATGATATCCAACTGGGTTGCCACCTCCCAACTCTGGACGTCCCTGCAGCGTGTGATTCAGTGACACACAACCTCCTTGTGGCGGGAATAATTGTGAAGGGCATCACTGGAACAGTGCTTATATGGTGCAGGTCCAATCTATAGCGAAGGTGGCAGCATGTCGGCTCAGTGGACAGTACATCTGAACCCTTCCACCTACATCAGGGTGCTAACCAATGTTCATCACATTCTATCCCCCTATTGAACATCTACCTGCAAACCATCTGTGGGATCATACATCCTTGTAGTGTTGTCTACATGCCTTATGGCGATGACGTTGTTCTTTACACACCCATCTCCAATGCACATATGTCTCTCCCCCCCTCTCCTACCCTGCCCCAATGCCATTGTTAGGGTGTACTTCCTCGTGAAACCGCAATATGTGACATACAACAAAGGAGGACATCTAGATCACGCTCAAAACCAACATCATCCCACAACATCATCTCAGGACTGGGGTATATTAACTGCAATCAGAACCGTCCTCACTTTACCAGTATTTCATTCTGTAGCTACGTGTCCATATGATATCACAACTGGTAAACACAGGCACACCTGCATACTACCTAATCCACATTTTGTGACACCTACGCTGCATGTTGGAACCAGACAAATTTGATGACAATATACCATGCACTGATGATCCCACACGTCATTTACGGGACCATCATTTGTCAGCTTCCTCACTAATCCACCTTATACCCGTTACAGCTGCCAATGACTGCTACAGCAAGGTTACCTCAGGGAGACGCCTTGGATAACCATGTTCCCCTGAGCTGATTCACTTACATTGGCTAGCCATTCAGACCAGCATTATCTTTATTACCCTACCTCACCACGTTGAACAACCTAATAGTCTCTAAACTGCATTCTTTTCCTCCCCTACTCACTGCAGTACACCTGACAGAGTGAGAGCATCCACGAACATCACCTCCCTAGAGCTACAGACGGCCATCACAAGCCCTGCCTCCTCTGCAGCCCACAGGACCTTTCACCTTTGTGCCCCTAGGTGCTGCAATGCAGCACCCCCTGGCATCTGGCCTATCAGCAGCTAATCACAATTCAGGTAGGCCGTCACTTTTCTATCCCTGCAAACTCTTCCCTATAGAGTCATCAACACCTGTCGACCTCAGCGAGCCAACCCACATACCTGATTGCATGATATCTCAGTAACCTGCCTGTGATGAGTATATATGACGTTGGAATATATAACTGTCACCTTATAGTGGTAACATTTACCTGATCATTAAAGGTACATCTTTGGGATTTCTGTACATTGTATGACTTGGTATCTTCGTTCCTTCCCATTTCATATGTGATCTCATTCATGTTGAGTGTACTTGGATTAGGTTTGCCTGTTAGACACGCTGATGCTGAATAGTGCGGTGTATGAGGGGATATAGATATGAACTAACTACATAGATATACAAGGTGTACACTCCGGGGGACATTGGGATGGTCACCTGAGGATGGTGTAGACTACTTACACCTCTTATCAACACACATGTGTTGTGGCAGAACCGCTGATCTCTGACTCACACATGCAACGCTTCTGCAGCAGCATAGGCAGATTACCTTCTCGCATCAACGACCTGTATCATTTGCTGTCTCATTTCACAGGTTAGGATATGTTTTTTCCGGCCTTGGACCGCTACTCTTTCCTGCTGCACCTGCACAGGTCTGTTATCATTGACCACCTTTGTATAACATCTCCTTTGTCATGTTGGACACTGATCATCTGCCTGCTGCTACCATGGAACTCCACAGTAGCAGCATTCAGGTGAGCATTGTCTGTGCTGATCAGGCACATGTTATACGACGTTTGTTAATGATTAGCGTGATGTTCCGTGGACAGACTGGGATGACAGGAACATTGGACAGAGAGAACATATCTTACCCTGTCAATGGAGAGGTACATGCTACAGGTCAGTGATGCGTTAGGGCATCCTGTCTTTGCATCGTCCCTAGCTTTGCATGTGTGCGTGTGAGACCAGCATATCTTCCACACCCGGTCTGTATTGATCAGAGGTGGAGGTGGTCTAGACCTTCATCCAGTGAGTCCGCCATGTATTTCTGGAGGGTATTCTCTATATATCTATTTGATATCTCCCTGTGATTGGACCCCACTAATCGTGGCAAATAACATTCATACCGGTCACATCAGGGAGATGTGTGCCACGTGCATGTGCGGCCTGTGCTCAGACCTCACCCAGGCTGGGTGCTCAGACACATTGCATAGGGGACACACATGGAGCCAGGATATTGGGCAACATCCATCACAAACATGGGTGTCAGCCATCATGTTGTACGGTAGTTTGTGGTGACACACAATGAGTGGGAGGGGGCCATCACAGGAGGGACAGGGTGCACAGTGGCAGATTGGACTGCAGGACGGGAAGGTATGTACAGTGTCCATACAGACATGCTCAACAGAACAGGCACTGACATCGCAGTTGGGCTTTCAGCAGCCATGACAGAGGCTACAGCAGCACAGATGGGACTGTCGTGTCAGAGGGGACTGTCACAGCAGTTATCACACCAGTACTGGCTCACAGGGATGTCATGGCGGTATCATGGAAGGAGTGCAAGCTCTGGATGCATTGTGTGGACCTACACACTAAGTTATGAGTGTGCTGTGGACTCTTGGGGGGGATGTCCTGGCCCGTGGGGCCGGGGAGGGTGCCTGTGCAGAGCTTTCAGCAGTGCCCTGTCACGGTTATTGCAGGAGGGACAGACCCCCTTGACATGCAACCCTGTCTGACAGAGTGTGACTGATGGGACCTCTGTGATGCCGTGATTGCGTCATTGCATACATAGGTTCCAGACTGAGCTGGTGACATCATAGGGTTGCTGTTGGTTGCGATGTTAGGTCTGTGGGCATTTTCTCTGGGTTCTATCCTGTATGTGCTTTGGTCATGTATTGGCCCGCAGACTGAATTCCATACATGTGACAGCAGAGGTGAGGCTTGGGGGATGGGAGGGGTGAGCTGTGCCTCACAGTGCATGTTGTGTGGTTGTCCTGGGGACAATGTTTGCTGGTCTGCCTATCCACACACTGTGTGCAGCAGAGGTATCCAGTTTGCAGCTGTGAGCTCTGTTACTGTCACCTCACAGGTTCAGTGTCCCCTGGGTGTTGTTACAGTGAGCCATGTTGGTTTGGCCATTACATGGCCTGGCCAACCCTGACACATATTTGTGATTACAGGCGTACTCTGTGGGGACTAGCTAGTAGCCATAGAGTACATAGGGTTTGGAAATGCACATGATTAGCTGATTGACCTGTTTCATATTGGCAGTTTCTTACGGTGCTACGCATAGGCTGTTGCCTGGACATTGTTACTAAAGATTTGTCAGACGTACCTGCTAGCGGGTGTGCAGTGTCCAGGAGCTCAGGCAGGCCACATGTGTAGATATCTCCAAGTCTTTCTGCAAGCTCACGCTCGAGGGCCGATAGTGGGGAGATGAGGGGGCCCCCGCCACCTGTCCCCAGGGCATGCTGGTGTTCAGCCACCATCACCTGCCGTACACCTCTTTTTATGTCAGAAAATCTTTTTTTCAGACTGTCCGTGTCTCTTGGTGGGCCACCCGCCCCAGCCACTGCTAGCCTCACATCCTCCCACACAGCATTGCGGTTCCCCACGGTGTTTGGCTACTGAGGCGGCCGAAGAGGACATCGTAGTTCTCCAGGACCATGCTCAGGAGGCTGTGGTTCTCCTGGTCACTGAATCTCAGTGCCCTCCTCCGCTGCGTAGCTGGCACAGGTGGGCGCTTTCTTTTGCCAGTGTGTCTTTGCACCTCCACACCTGTATTCCCCGATGGGCCTGCAACAGCCTCAGGCACCGGTGTCACCGCCCCACCCACCTCTGGAGTGCACTGGTGTTCTGCATCCCCACCGGCCTCATCAACATTCACCCCCTCTCTCCCCCTCTCCCCCTCTCTCTCCATCACCCTCTCCCCTCACCACTCCCCACCCAGCACAGGACACCACACACCACCCTACACACTGCAGACCACCCCACCCCACCCAATCCACCCTACCCTGCACAGAACACAACAATACACATAGAACAGACACGGAAACAGTGATACACCAAATACGATATGGCACTCTACAGACACACAGCCTCCTCTCCCCCTACAACACCTTCTACCTCTTCAGTATCACACACGCCTCTGTTTCTCCACACTCCCTCACTGTATCTTACAACACCCTCGTCGTTTACCTGTGGTACAGTGTGTTTTATACCATATTATCATTGCTTTTTGCCGTTGCGCATGCGTTTCTTTTTTTTTTTGGTGCGCCGCTGATGTGCGCGTGCGCTGTCGTCTGTGCGCGCCGCGGATCTGCGTCAGAGCTGTGCATGGGCGTGTATGGCTGCGGCGCATTCAGACGCACATGCCGTCATCACGCATACACGCCCCAGCGCGGCCAACATGGACGTTTACGCTCTGTTTTTCGTTTGCGCATGCGCTGTTGCTGTTCGGCTGTGGTTTCAGCGCCACAGATGTGCGCATGCGCTTTCGTCTGTGCACGCCGCGGATCTGCGTCAGAGATGTGCATGGGCGTTTGGATGCGGCGCATTCAGACGCACATGCCGTCATCACGCATACACGCCCCAGCGCGGCGCACACGGACGGCAGGGATTGCTCTATGGGATGCACATGCGCACGGCGCTCCCCCACGGCGTGCAATGATGCACAACATCACAGGCGCACATCTCAACACCGAAAATACATCTATATATCCTCAGGCAGAGATAGTACACATTGAGGGTTGTATTGTAGGAGAGGTGTACGTTTGGAGAGGGTGACATATTGATCAGGCTAGGTTATCTGTGTAGTTCATTGTCTATTGGGTTGTACTGTGTGTATTGTATTGTATTGTGTGTATTGTGTTGTGTTGTGTATCGCATCCGTTTGTTCAGTTTGTCAGTCGGTGTTTGTGAGTTGGTCACTGTTGTGGGAGGTTTGTGTGTGTGTTGTAGTGTGTTTGTGTAGGCCTGCGGGGTGAGGTGATGGCTGGGATATATGTTTCTGCATGTGCCCTGGATGGTGAGCAGATGCTGCGGTTGCCGGACAGGGGGGATGGTGTCCATGGGGCTGAGGGACAGGGCATGGGTGTAGTCCCGCAGCAAATCAGACCTGCAGCTGTGGAGGAGGGCCAGGCAGCTGATGTACGTGCACAGCGCAGGAGACGTGCCGAGGTGCAGGCTCGGCAGCCTCGCCTCTACAGGCCCAGGGCCCAGCTCCAGGACATGCGTGAGGACCAGGTCATCTCCCTGTACAGGCTGAGCACAAGGGCTATTAGGGAGCTCTATGAGGATCTACGACCTGACCTCGAGCCCCTGACTAATCGGTCCCATGCCATACCGGGTTTAGTTAAGCTCCTTGCTGCTTTACATTTTTTGCCTCTGGCTGTTTCCAACACTCAGTGGGCGCAGTGGGTGGCATGAGCCGACCCTCCTTCTCCCGATGTCTCCACCAGGTACTGCGTGCCATGGTCAGCCGGGTGGGGAATTACATAGCCCTTCCCCACACTAGGCAACATTGGGGGACCCTGAACCAAGCCTTTGAGGCTGTAGCTGGGATACCACACGTGATGGGAGCTATTGATTGCACACATGTTGCCCTGGTCCCACCTAGAGACAGGGAGGTGGTGTTCCGCAAACCGCAAACACTACCATTCCCTGAATGTTCAGGTTGTATGTGATGCTGATCTGCATATTCTGAATGTGGTCCCATGGTTTCCAGGGTCCACCCATGACTCCTATATCCTGCATCGCTCAGCACTATTTCGACAGTTTGAGGAGGGACTGTATGGGGACTGCATCCTGCTGGGTGAGTATGTCCACACATATGATGTAGTCTGTAGGTTATATCATTTTGTCACTTAACATCTATTATATATTGCACTATATACGCTCTGTGTGTTAGGCAGCTGAGCTCACGTTCAGCAGACATTGTGGGCGGGGTGTAGACATTGAGTTGCATGTGACATGATGAGCCATGTCACATCTGGTTGGAAACAATACCTGGGGGTGATATGCTGATGGTGTAGGGGGACATATGCACATGTTCAGATGCATGTACATGGGTGTGCATTTCAACGTGTGTGTGTATTTCACCGGGCCACAGGTGGGTGGGTGGGATTGTTGTCCATCACACCCACCTGTGCATTAGTGGCATTTGAGGTAACTGTGTTATGTCATGTCACATTTCTGTGAGTCACAATCCATACACCTATCGCATATCATGTGTGTGTGAGGGCCACACCCCTACACATTACTGGGGTTCTTGAACATTGTTTGGTGGATGACATGGGTTGGTAGTTGTTTGGGGTTTCGACACATATGATGGATGTTCATAACCTTGGCAACGTTGGGTACACCTTTCCCTAGGTAGGGTTCTGGTTTAGGCATGGCCCATAACATGTGTGCATACACACGTGTGTTGTGAATGACTTTGGGCCACTGCAGATGGCCACTACTTTGGCCTCAGTGTATGTCATTAATCTGATGTGTCTCTGCCTTTGAGAGAGGTGACAGCAAGGGCAGGGGCCAACTTGTGAGCAGGCAGAGAGGTGTTGGTACCCCATACAGAGGAACCTTGACAGTCTCTGTTGTTGTGATAGTTCAGGGCTCATGTGGCTACAGTGTGCAGATCTGTGGAACACAGCTTAACAGGGATATTAACATGATGGTGACAGTGGACCGGGTGTCCACTGACATGGTTGTTGGTCAGCGGTCGACAGCATATGGCATCAGACTGCTGTCTGTAGGTATGTTGACCTTAGTGGACACAGTGTTGTGAGGTGATATTGGGTTGATGTTGTCGAAATCCCAGGTCAGACATGTTCTGGGTGTGCGTTTACATTGCCTCATACAACATTCTTGTGGTGTATAGCTTGCTAACATATACGTTTAACATGTTTTTTGTGTGCTGGTGGTTTAGGCTGCCATTGGTGGTTTCAGAGATGCGGACATTGACTGCATACCAAGACGCATATGCCACACATAGCGGATCTTTGTTTGCAAAAATGTGACATTGCTGTTATTTGCCATGTCTGTCCAGACTACAGGGGCCCTTTCTGACATTTCTATCACCATAGGTCATATTCTGTCAAATGTATATTTGTGTTGTCATATGATTCTGTCAGGATGTGTAATGCACTTGTCTCTAAGGTCCATACCTGTGCAAATTTGTGGTGGCATGCGCTCATGCATTCACATGCATCATTCTCTTTTTGCAGGTGATGCAGGGTATGGATGTCGCCCCTGGCTGCTAACCCCTGTGCGTCAACCACGGACACGTGCAGAGCGGAGGTACAATGAGGCCCACGCCTCCAGCCGCTCTGTCATAGAGCGCACCTTTGGCGTTTTGAAAAGTCGCTTCAGGTGTCTGGATCGGACAGGTGGGGCCTTACAATATAAGGCAATGACTGTTGCAGAGATAATCGTAGCCTGTTGCATCCTGCACAACATTGCTCTCAGGCATGATATTACTGCAGAGATTAATGAGGATCTTGCGGAGGATCCACCGTGCCCCCCTGTACGTGCCAGTGGTGACACACAGGCAGGCACAGCGGTCAGGCAGAGGTTGATTGCTGAGATATTCAGTGGTATGTATTGCACATCCTCCCACATATATGTGCTGTTGTGTGCATGTGAGGTTTATAACGGGTCATGTGTCTGAACATATAGCATTCAGATCCATCACTGCATTGTCCTTATGCTGAACATCCAACAGTAACATAGGGCCAGGGGTGTGCAATGGACAATGTGGACAGGGCACAACAGGGGCTGTTGGTGTTTTTGGGGTTTGTGTGTTGCGACACCTTTATGAGCTTTTGGGGGTCACAGTACCAGTTAGTGTCTGTGTGTGATAGCAACTGCTGTGCAAACACACTGTTTCCATTATAGTGTGTGTGTGTGGCACGGTGTCAGGCATATGTTCCGGGGTTAAATGGGGTGTAGATGGCAACATTTGTGGAGAGCTCTCATGCGGCCACCTTGTTTATGTACTACAATCAGGGTGTGCTTGTGTGTGTGTTATGCTATTATGGGCTGGCTATGTCTGTATGTTTATAATGTGTCATGCAACATGTCTAACATAGCACAGTACACATGCGCATGACTGCATACCCATGATGGGATAGATTACATGTGACAGGTGTTGCTGCCACACCAAACGGTACCATACGGTATGTTGATTAACGTAGCACATACATGGCTAGGGTGAGGCATGTGAACATAGTCAGTGTGCAGCCCGGGGTCCATATCATTGGTTTCATCTTATATAGTGAGGTGTCATACATTGCAGTATTTTCACTGTACACACATACGGATGTGCAGCGGGTCACATCATGAACGGGTGGATTACAGGACCCCACTGTAGAGCTGCATGTGTGTATTTTTTTGCTAGTTTAGCGGTTTAGCAAATAAAGAGTGGCATATGTGGGTGATACTATCTCAACATCTACGTCATGGCTCTGGTACATGCTGTATGTCGGTCAGGTTAGCACAGTACACAGCCACATATGCCTTGTCTACACTGGCAAGGGATGTTATGTTGACATACACACAGACCTATTTGGGTGATATGTGGTGCAGGTGCACATATAGCCTCTCCATGGATTAACATTCTCCCTGATACCCAGTGGGCTGACATGACGCCATCATGGTCTGATGAAAGACAGACATGGGGGTGTTGTCTGGTACACATGGTGATGACATTGCCATGTATTTAGGCACATGATCAGCGCACATATCTAAGTAATCATTGATGTACAGGATGTACACTGCATAATATTCCTTTGCACAGTGGATACAGGGGGTGGTACAGCATATTACCAGGTGTCACAGGTATGTACAATGGACTAACAAACAACATTAGGGGAGTCATAGACACGGAGAGGGGGTAATGTTGTCAACCTGGCCAACACAGACTAATAGTGCGACCTTGGGATGTGTTTCACACATGGTGTTTGCAGACACCTCCTTAGACAGGTGTGAGGAACAACCGAGGGTGGTGGGGGCAAATGAGTAATAGGGGGACATTTCATTGGTATCATACGTCTACATGCTGCCTCTCCCATGTGGTATATCAGTACAGTGTGAGGGTGAACAGTCAGTCGTTGGGTCAGGTTGTGGGGTCTGCCAGCTGTTGACATTGCTGTGTACTGTGGGTTTCACAGATGGGACATGACATATATTTTGTGATGGTTTGTTTCCCTCTCCACAGGACCAGCTTCATGAGGATGCTGTTCCACTGTAGCATTGGCACATGAGGGCCCATCGTCCAAGATGCTGTGGTCCAGGGTAGGTGGATCTACAGCTACATTGTGCGTACATGGGTTCATGGGAGCAACATGTCGCCTGTCATGTGTCATAAGAGGCAGCTGGTGTTGTACAACTCTCCCCTGACAGCCTCCCTTACCCATATTTTGGGGTGGTGACCCATCTCCCCATGTGTTTGTGTACAGTATGTTCGCAGGGACACCTTTTCAGTCAGATGTACAGCAGAGTTAGATGTGTTTTTGGTTGTCGTGTTTTACGGATACTGCATTTTCTGTCTACACCATCATAGTTAGATCAGACATCACCAAGGTATATGTGCATGTGACTTGGCCATGATGTGCACAGGTTTGCACTTGTGCACATTCAGCCCATGTTTTTCAGCTGTGCCCCTGACCAACGCATACTGTGTGTGTGTTTGCGCTTATGTTTTGAATATGTCCTCCAGCATTGTCCAGGCATGGTACATTATCACGTGCTCTCATGGGTGTGGGCACCTGGGGGGCATGGTGGGGTGTACTACCTCTACTGTTGTGCTGCTTACCTTGTCATCATGGTCCACATGTGTGGTGAGCTGTGAGCAGCAATGTGTCTTGTGTTTTGAGAGACAGGTGTTGAGCAACATTTATTTCTCTCATATGTAGGCATGATGTGGAGATGCATCAACAGTTGATGTACATGGTAAATCGACATGTCTGGCTGACATTGTCTCCCTTCGCTGTGACCTGATGTGGCTATGCAGTACTTGGAGGAATTGATGACGGCCGCATGATGCACACATAGGGTTTGTTTTAACTTTGCGAATTTGGTATTACATCTGGCTGTACCTGTCCTGTGGTTTATGATCTTCACATGGACATGTTATGTAGCATCTCTGTAGACACAAACAGATGCATATAGTGTGTAGCTGTGAGATGCCCGTGTGACCTGGGATTGTACATAACCATATCCATGTGACAGCCATGCCTGCATTTACATGTACTGTTGGCGCTCATCTCCTTTTTTTTTATATGCATCTGCTGTAATTTGTGACTTTGCATCCCTTTGGTCTGTATTTTGTGTATTGTGAATCTTGGCAATCTGTTCTGTTTTGGCAAGGTGTCTAACAATACCATACTTCTCCTCTCGTGACACAGGGCAGGTGACATAACAGCACCATTTCCTCCACGGCATCTGGCTCACCATCCAACGTCTGTTGTGGGACTGACCTTCATCTTAGTCTTTCCGGGGAGATGTGCCATTGGATGTTTGACCTATGTTGGTGGCACACAGGCCTGTGATGGACATTTTTGCTCTTGGACCGCTGACTTACCCATGATAGACCTGTACAACACACAGTGTGTGCCATGCTGTGGCTGTGTGTCGTGCTGCTGACAGGGACACAGATGGACTTTCATGGACTGTGTCATATTGGACGATGGCACTTTACTGTGCATGGCCAGGTTTGCATGGTGTGTTTTGCGATGATCTTTTGGCTGTCAAGGACACCTTGCTTTTGGGACACTGTGCGCATCAGGGACTGACATAATCTATGTATTTCTGACATCCCTCCACAGTTGGTTAGTGTATAGGTGTGTCCCATGTGTGTGACATGGCACACATGATATGTTACTTTGTGGGTTTCAACATCAGCATACAGCCATGTTTGTGGCACGGGGGCACACATGGAGGGATCCAATTGTCTATGTCCACCTGCCCCACACCTAAACAAGGTGCAGGTTCTGCCACATACACACTTTCATGCCCGCCACCATCCTTGTTAGATGTGTGGAGGGGCCAGGGGTGCTTAGATTCATGTGTGGCATCACTGTACCATGTTTGTGTACAGCTGGTGCCTGTGCTTCTCAATAACTATGTTTGTGAGACACTGCATGTGGACCTATGGCTCTGTGTGGTTCACTGTAGGCTGTCTGACCATCATTTGCATCTGGACATGCTAGTTATTGTATATGTTTACTGTACAGATGTGACACTCTGCATGTCTGTCCACGCGTTGCAGTGCACATTTGCAGAGTCCTGTTTTACCCCCTGCATTGACAACAGTCTCATTAGGCCATTATATTTGGTGTGGGTCAGAGTGGGTGTCCATTGTCCTCCTACACTTCAGCATTGCATGGACCATGCTATCGGTAGCCAAACACTGTCCACCAAACAAACAATGCAAGGGGACATACTGCACGGTGTTATGTCTGCACCTTTCAGGGAGTTGTGTGCTTTGTATTTTCTCTGTGTTCATGTGTCCCTGCTACCTGTTAGCATACAATCATTCAGCTCTAGATGATATTTGTCATGTACACTGAATACTTTCTGATGTGCCAATCAGCCATTATGTGGGAGGTTGGACATAACTTAATGAGGGTGTTTGTCACATGTCAACATTGTGCCAGCATATGTTTTTCTCTTTTGGGGGCCACCTGTGTTGCATGAGGGCTATGTTGGGGGGGGGGACATGTGATGTGTTTGGGGTCTTACGCTTACAACGCCTCGAGTCTACATGCCCTCATATGTAGCTCACACATTGTGGGCATGCAGCAGATGCTCGTGTATGTGGCCCTGGAACCCAGTGCATATCATGCACCTGTTCCACCAGAGATCTCATGCCACTCAATTGTGCGCAGGCATTGACCTTTATGTGGCATGTGTGTTTGTACCTTGCTGACTGTGTTCCCATCTTTAAACAGGGAGGGGCTTACTTTGAAATTATGATTACACTGTGTACAGTAACTGGGAGGTGTGATCCAAATAAAGATATGTATTATACAGACATTAGTTCCTTTTGCTGCTTGGTCATGTTCACACACATGCACTACAATGTCTACCTTTGAATATGTCATGACTCCTTGTGACCTTGGGACTCCGTGGTTACCTTGACAATGTTCCTCGAGTTACTTTCCAAGGGCCACATGATCTGGTTTTGTGAAATGAGGCCTGGTTGCCTTGTGTGCATGACAGTTTTGTGACGACTAGGCTGCTCCTCCTCTCGTAGAGCACATTCACACTTGTGTCTACTGGGTTGCTTGCAAGGTGCATGTCCACCTGTGCTCACAACAGTGTACGATGGCAGCTGTGCATGTGTCTGTCATTTTGCACATCACAGGTTCTTACTGGTTCACATACAGACCCTGTCTTTGGAATATTATATATTCCTTGGGCTCAGTGTATTATTTGTGGGTGTGGTTGGTGGCATGTGTTTTCAAATAAGGTTATGCGTTTAGCCCACGATATCCTTTGTTTTTAATTATTTTGTACATTATGCTGACTTGACCATTAGTTCACTGCAGGTTAATCAACTCTACACACACCCTTGTCTGTGATCAGGGTGCAGCAGGGTGTGCACTGTGTGCTGCCTAGCCAGCAGATATCATCTGTTACATAGGTTTCTCTCATTATGTTGTTTACACTGCTGTGCACCTGGGGGTGTGGTGGTGATGGGTTTCAGCAGGTGTGTGTTCACCCTTTTTCATGTGTTGCTCTCTGCTGTCCTGTCCATGATCAGTACATTGCTTCACCACGCATCCTCCACTGCCCTTGGGGATACCTTGCTTTGCTCTTGTTATGTCTGTATATATTTATGTATTTCTTTTGGTATCCCACTTTTCACAGGGTCAAGGGGGGTTTCATACGAGGGGGGGGGAAGTTTTACATGTTGGCCACGGCCATTGCCAGGGGGGCTACATTGACGGTTTCAAATGGGGACATAGGACATACTATGGACATTGACAGATTGTGCACATTGTCATATTTGTATGGGGTGGGTTAGGGGTTGGATTAGTGGGGTTCCTGGGACAGTATGTTTTTCAGCTGTTTTATAATGGATTAGTGCTCTGGGTTGTTACCAGGACATCTTGGGGGGCTGTGCATGATACATGGGGCAGGAAGTTCAGGGTCTCGATTGCAGGTCCCTTGCGGGCATTTGGTTCATTTGTTGCTTACAGTACCGGAGTTGGTGGGGGCTTGTCTGGTAGTTGTGCCGTGGCCTGGGCGACACAGTCTGGTGTTGATTTGGGGGTTGCGTGCTTCATGTATGACTTTGTTGGTGAGTGGGAGGGCTTTGTATTGACTACTTGCTTCAGGTGCCTGTATGTATGTTTCTTTCAGGATTGGGGTGATGTGGTCTGTATATTTTGCATGCTGTGTCTACAGCATCACATATCATTGTGTGTTTGTGCATGCGTCCCTGGTCCCAACTACAGACTGTGATCTGAAATGTACACAGGAGTTCTGCAGGTGCATTTGTTCATGGTTTCCCTTGTGGGTTTGCCTGTCCTTACAACCAGCATGCATGTAGCGTGAGGGCCTGGACTATTTCTGACTGCATCCTTTGCTAAAACACACACATTGGTGCTGTTTCCTACCTGTTTTTGCTTTTACATTTCTGGTGTTGTTCGTATGTGTGATTCCTCTCTGTTCTCTTGGATGTGCATGCGTGTCCTGCAGTTGTGTTTTCCATTTGTTTGACTGTCATATGTTGTCAGGTTTGTGCTGTGGACACATTGTACACTCATCTGAGTTGTGAGCCATGCATCTGTCCATCTTCTGTCTGCCAACTCTTGTGTCATGCTACCCTGATGTGCATGCAGCTTGTGGTGAGGAAACCACGGCTGATTATAGAAATGCACAGGAAAAAAGGTCCTGTCACTTTAATTCAGGTTGTATCAAAGTTTTCCCCAGTAACCAGGAGTCTGTGACTCAGAAGCTAGTCATCCCTAAGCCCCGCCCACAGCAGCACGTCAGAGAGAAGCTTGTCCCTAGTCACATGTGCTGGGAGCAGGGTGTGCCTCAAAGAGAAGGAAAGTTTAAAAAGCTGATTCACAGAACAGAAGTTAGTTCAGAGGAGAGCCTAATCCATAGTCCACGGAGTTCACGAGGTTCAAAGAGTTCAGAAGAGGGGCCAACACGGAGTCCAGGAGGCAGAGCAAGTAAGAGAGTGTTTGCAGAGCCTGAGAGACAGAGTGTGAGAAATACTATTTGCTGTGAAGAGGAGATTGATGAGAGATTGCCAGACACAGCTGGGAATGAGAGGCTGCTGTCAGCAAACGGAAGGTCTGCACTTGAAGAAAAGCATGACTGGTTTGCAGGACGGAGGGAATCCCTAAATACCTCAGAACCAAGGCAAGTCTGTCCTTCCCAATGCCTACAGAGGAAAAGCCCCAGAGAATTACCCATAGGAGAGAAAGCTAAGTTTAAGCATAGCCAGAATCCCAGGGAAAAGAGAGACAGCTGGTCTAATCAGCACGTAGCTCAGCTAACAGACGAGTTGCTGCAGAAGCAGACTTTACTGAGAAGGCTAAGTGATTTAATAAAGAAGGAAAATAATCAGCTCTCTGTGCAGATACCTTATGCCATAAGTGAGGGTGATAGAGAGGAAGAAATGGACACAACGAATGTGGATAATAGCATTTTGGATTGTCAGTGTACTATGTGTTTTACCTCTGACGGTGAAGAATCCTAGAAAAGCCATTATAGCTGTGCCATGCTCAGGAAGCACGTTAATTTGTGAAGACGTCACAAACTGCAAGAAACAGCTGACTGTGCTGACAAAGTGAAAAGCTAAGTTACATGTTTAAGGAACATTTAAAAGTTTTGTTTGGACAACGAGAAGTTGTTCCTGTCTAAGAAGAAAGCATTTATCTGTTTAAAGTTCTGAAAGTGCCAATTTGATTTCTCAAGCAAAGTGATGCCTATTTCTGTTGGGAGTTATATTGCAAAGCATAATTTGTTCCTGTGGTTTTGAAGCAGTAGCGTGGATTAAAAATCCTTTCCATACTTTATGCCTCACGCCTCCTGTGTATGAAGAAACCCTGATTACATTAAAAGAAATATTCTCTGTCTTGTGCCTAAACCCTCGGATCACAACTCCTTTGCCTTAGGATAAACTACGATTCCCATCAGCCCTTCTGGCAGCCATTACAGGGAGTCTTGTCTTAAGGCTAAAAGGCGACCTCACCTGCTGCCAGTCATCTACCTGGCCAGGAGGGGGCGACAGAGTGGCGTAGTAGTTCGGATGCGAAGTAGGCCACACCACAAAGTGATATAAAGTTTGGATGCGGAGTAGGCCACGCCACAAAGGAACGCAGTTCACTGGATTACAGCGGAAGTACGACTACACACCAGGAGACGCATGCAGTGATTCCAGAGTCGACAGAAGGACACCGGAGAGTTGCAAGCACCTGAGACTAGGAGTCCAGAGTCCTGCAAAGCCGGAGGGTCCAGAGACCTGTCGAGGTCCTACGCTGTTGCTGAGCGAGATGCACCACTAGTACCAGGTAACCCGTGTATAACTAGAGAGAGTTAAAGGATACTGGTACTGGGTGGGGGCAATAGCAGCAGGTAGAGAGGAACGCATATCTTGTGTTAGGAATCGCACTTGGGTGTTGTGTGTTTGTTTTTCTACAGGAAACAGAGACGAAGATGGAAAGCCAAGATATCCTTGCATGGGCGGCAGCAGAGCTCAAGAAGCAAAGGGACTTATCTTTGGAACTTCTAGCGCATGCAGCGAGTCAGACGCAAGCCCAGCAGAAACCGCTGATAGAGCTCATGGAGGCCTGGGTGAAGGAACAGAAGAAACCACCAGAGCCTGATCCAGTGCAAACAGGTTTTTCTTTGGGAATAGCCCATAACTTTGGACTCGGGTCCAGAGAGACCTTTGGTTTGGGACAATTAAGGGATGGTGAAAATGTAGACACGTATTTTGATGCATTTGAAAAAGTGGCACGAATAGCCAGGTGGCCACCCGAACAGTGGGCGGTAAGGTTAGCTGTCTCGCTTTCTGGTGAGGCATTGGCAGCCTACCAAACCGTTCCAGCTGAGTCGGCCAATGACTATTTTGAGGTAAAGAAGGCTATTAAGGATAGGTTTGGTCTAACACCTATAGTATATAGACGCCAGCTTAGGAATGCAAAATTACGCGTAGATGAAACACCACGAGCACTATACCATAGGCTAAAAATGTTAGTGTTAAAATGGCTAGAACCAGAACATAAGTCGGTGGAAACACTGATAGATGAGCTCGTTCTGGAACAGTATTTTGCGGCAGTACCCGAAAGGTTACAAGAATTCTTGTTGCTACAAGGTTGTAAAAACACCGGAGAAGCCATAGCTATGTCAGAACGATTTTTGGAAGCTGAGGTGATAGCGAATGATAGGGCTTCAGCCTATACAAAAACGTCTATGGCTAGGTGGGAGGTGACTGGCAAGAATATGCAGAATGTTGGGGTTCCCACCAATAGAAGGGTGCGTGAGAAGCGTGCGTGTTATCGGTGTGGAAGTGAACAACATTTGATGCGTGAGTGCAAAATGAAAACAGCCCTAGTGTTGAGTGACCCTAGTAAGAAAAGGGAAGGCTTTTTACTGGAGGTGATAGTACAAGGCATACCAGTTAAAGCACTATTGGATTCCGGTTCGGACCAATCGATGCTCTCCAAAAGGTTATGGAGGAGGATAACTGCCACAAGTTTAGACACACCTCAGACACCCACGGGCAGTGTGAACATTAGGTGCGTTCATGGAACAACAAGCACCTACCCTGTTTACCCTGTCCGTATAAAAGGTTTGGGCGTAGAAAGAAAGGTCCCGGTCGCCATTGTTCCCAGACTACCCCAGGAGGTAGTACTTGGAAGAGACTGGCCCCATTTTCAGCAAGGGTTAGGGGTTAAGGAAGGCTTAGTATCTACGCGAGCCCAGTCCCAAGCTCAACAGGTCCTAGAGAAAGAATCCGCAGAGGGGGAGGCAGAGGTTCTACCCTCTCATGAGGATTTGCTAAACATTCCTCAGAAGAAAGTGAGGAAATCAAAGGGAGAGAAGCGCCATGAGAGGCAAATACGCTCTCAAAACAGAGATGAGATTCGGGCAGGTATAGATTTACCTTGGGTTCCGCAGGAACTAATGGAAAAATTTCCCTCTTTTAGCAAAGAACAGGAGGCAGATCCTGCTCTAATATATGCCTTCAAATTTGCTAGAGAGGGCCGGGAACAGTTGCCCAGATTCCAGATAGATCAAGGCGTTCTGTATAGGGAAAGCCGAGATCCCTTTACAGGGGATGCTCGGAGGCAATTAGTAGTTCCAAATACCTTTAGGACTTTGGTCCTAAGATTAGCCCATGACCATCCGGTAGGTGCTCATAAAGGCATTCAGGGTACCTTAGATCAGGTATTGACCCGATTTTATTGGCCCGGAGTTTATAAAGAAGTGACCAAGTTCTGTGAAGCCTGTCCGGCCTGCCAGGAGGTCACTGCTATTAGGCCTGTGGAGGTTCCTCTGATTCCCATACCAGTGGTGCCGGTTCCCATGCACCGAATAGCTATTGACATAGTGGGTCCCCTGATAAAGACGCCACGAGGATTTCAATACCTTTTGGTGATGGTGGATCACGCCACCAGGTTCCCCTGGGCGGTTCCCCTTCGTAATATTTCGGCTCGCACAGTAGCAGCCGAGTTAATAAAATTGTTTTGCGAAGTCGGATTCCCCAAGGAAGTGTTGTCCGATCGTGGCACCAATTTCATGTCACGGTACTTGGCTCAAGTGTGGGATGCCTTCGGCATCAAGCACATTAGAACGGCGGCTTATCATCCCCAGACGAACGGGTTGGTTGAGAGGACCAATCAAACCCTAAAGAGCTTGTTAAGGAGGGGGTTGGAAGGAAAGATGGCTGAATGGGACACGATGCTTCCCTTCGCCCTCTATGCCTGTAGAGAGAGAATTCAGGCCTCGTTGGGAACTTCCCCCTACGAGCTTATGTTTGGTAGGAGCCCTAGGGGCATACTAGACATTCTGAGGGATCAGTGGGTAGAGCCGGGAGTCCAGGAAACAGAAATACCCCAATTTCTGCGGGATTTGCGAGGACGCTTAACGCGGGCCTCCCAGTTGGCAGAAAACAATTTGAGGGAAAGCCAACAAAAACAGAAAGTGTATTATGACCGTAATAAAAGACCCCGCCAGCTAGAGGTGGATGAGAAAGTCCTAGTGATGGTAACTGGCACCGCCCCTAAGTTTGAGAGCCAGTGGAAGGGACCCTTCCGGGTGGTTAAGCAAGTGGGACCGGCGACCTATCTAGTACAAACCAGACGAGGACGCCAACAGTTATTTCATATAAACTTGCTCAAACCCTGGCAGGAGCGAACAGCGCAAGGGCAGGTGGTCACCATTACCCAGGCTAGGCGAGGAAGACAAAGCAACGAGAAAAGGTATAAGAGATTTACGTGCTGTGATTCTGGGAGAACCCCAGCACGAAATGTCTTAAGAAGGGGAATATGTGGTGAGGAAACCACGGCTGATTATAGAAATGCACAGGAAAAAAGGTCCTGTCACTTTAATTCAGGTTGTATCAAAGGTTTCCCCAGTAACCAGGAGTCTGTGACTCAGAAGCTAGTCATCCCTAAGCCCCGCCCACAGCAGCACGTCAGAGAGAAGCTTGTCCCTAGTCACATGTGCTGGGAACAGGGTGTGCCTCAAAGGGAAGGAAAGTTTAAAAAGCTGATTCACAGAACAGAAGTTAGTTCAGAGGAGAGCCTAATCCATAGTCCACGGAGTTCACGAGGTTCACGAGGTTCAAAGAGTTCAGAAGAGGGGCCAACACGGAGTCCAGGAGGCAGAGCAAGTAAGAGAGTGTTTGCAGAGCCTGAGAGACAGAGTGTGAGAAATACTATTTGCTGTGAAGAGGAGATTGATGAGAGATTGCCAGACACAGCTGGGAATGAGAGGCTGCTGTCAGCAAACGGAAGGTCTGCACTTGAAGAAAAGCATGACTGGTTTGCAGGACGGAGGGAATCCCTAAATACCTCAGAACCAAGGCAAGTCTGTCCTTCCCAATGCCTACAGAGGAAAAGCCCCAGAGAATTACCCATAGGAGAGAAAGCTAAGTTTAAGCATAGCCAGAATCCCAGGGAAAAGAGAGACAGCTGGTCTAATCAGCACGTAGCTCAGCTAACAGACGAGTTGCTGCAGAAGCAGACTTTACTGAGAAGGCTAAGTGATTTAATAAAGAAGGAAAATAATCAGCTCTCTGTGCAGATACCTTATGCCATAAGTGAGGGTGATAGAGAGGAAGAAATGGACACAACGAATGTGGATAATAGCATTTTGGATTGTCAGTGTACTATGTGTTTTACCTCTGACGGTGAAGAATCCTAGAAAAGCCATTATAGCTGTGCCATGCTCAGGAAGCACGTTAATTTGTGAAGACGTCACAAACTGCAAGAAACAGCTGACTGTGCTGACAAAGTGAAAAGCTAAGTTACATGTTTAAGGAACATTTAAAAGTTTTGTTTGGACAATGAGAAGTTGTTCCTGTCTAAGAAGAAAGCATTTATCTGTTTAAAGTTCTGAAAGTGCCAATTTGATTTCTCAAGCAAAGTGATGCCTATTTCTGTTGGGAGTTATATTGCAAAGCATAATTTGTTCCTGTGGTTTTGAAGCAGTAGCGTGGATTAAAAATCCTTTCCATACTTTATGCCTCACGCCTCCTGTGTATGAAGAAACCCTGATTACATTAAAAGAAATATTCTCTGTCTTGTGCCTAAACCCTCGGATCACAACTCCTTTGCCTTAGGATAAACTACGATTCCCATCAGCCCTTCTGGCAGCCATTACAGGGAGTCTTGTCTTAAGGCTAAAAGGCGACCTCACCTGCTGCCAGTCATCTACCTGGCCAGGAGGGGGGCGACAAGCTGCAACCCTTCCTGCACTCCTACACCTTCCTGCATCACAACTCTCCATGTTTGTCGCTCCTGTGTTTGCTCTGCATATCATCGCTAGTCCACTGTAATCATGATATTTCACAGATCCTGCCATTTCAGCCTCCTCTGCTGGACACATCTTCCCATCCACTGTTACACACCATCATTATAACATGGTACATTATCCATCACTCTGTACATAGCTACAGCTGGCACCAGTGTCTTTATCCATTTCTGTTGCCGCCACATAGCCTTGTGGAGATCTTTGTGGTACAGCACCTGTGATGTCAGTGGTTCTTATACTTTTGGATTGCCTTTCCTTTCGGCTCTGTGCAGTATTTGGGTTACATGTGCACTCGCATTTGATGATGTGGTTGTTTATGATGTGCATTGTGTAGCAGCCTAACGGAACGATACTCTGGCTAGGCTTGTGTTTAGATGGCAGCACAGCTTACTGTACAGTTGCATTCTGAGAAAACAGATGTCACTAAGCCAACCTTGGTCACTGCTCATTTGGCACCATGACCCCTGCACCATCACGCAATGCCCTAACCATTGTGCTACACTGCTGTTCCCTCCTGCATGTCTGCTCACCTACCTGGGATTTGCCTGCGTTAGACTGCACAGTGATGCCAGCACTGACTGTGCTTGGACCATGCCCTGCCTCATACGACAAACTGTAAAGCACCCTACACACGACATTGTGATTTCCTTGGTGGACAATGCGCTTTAGGATTTGACATGTGAGGTACCTTATATTGCGTCATATGCATCACCTGATATTACAGTGCTTTCATAGTGCATTTGCAAGGGGGAGTAATAACAATAACATGTAAAATGCCTCCTAGATCACTATTGCTCATGACAGATGATGGCTCATCCAGCCGCTTCATTGGGCACTGCGGGGGATTGAACCCCCGATCCCTGCTCCATTGGTAGGCATCGTTCCCATCGTTCTGTGGCTCAGCTCGTGTGCTTTCCCATCCGCGCGCCGCCTTATGCCGCACAAAGTTCCTCTGCCTCGTAAAGGATTAGTGCGCCGCCTTCTGCTGCCCACTATTTCTGTGCCTCCTAAAATGGTGCCTGAGCCTGCCGCTTCATTGGGCACTGCGGGGGATTGAACCCCCGATCCCTGCTCCATTGGTAGGCGTCGTTCCCATCGTGCTTTGGCTCAGCTCGTGTGCTTTCCCATCCGCGCGCCGCCTTATGCCGCACAAAGTTCCTCTGCCTCGTAAAGGATTAGTGCGCCGCCTTCTGCTGCCCACTATTTCTGTGCCTCCTAAAATGGTGCCTGAGCCTGCCGCTTCATAGGGCACTGCGGGGGATTGAACCCCCGATCCCTGCTCCATTGGTAGGCGTCGTTCCCATCGTGCTGTGGCTCAGCTCGTATGCTTTCCCATCCGCGCGCCGCCTTATTCCGCACAAAGTTCCTCTGCCTCGTAAAGGATTAGTGCGCCGCCTTCTGCTGCCCACTATTTCTGTGCCTCCTAAAATGGTGCCTGAGCCTGCCGCTTCATTGGGCACTGCGGGGGATTGAACCCCCGATCCCTGCTCCATTGGTAGGCGTCATTCCCATCGTGCTGTGGCTCAGCTCGTGTGCTTTCCCATCCGCGCGCCGCCTTTTGCCGCACAAAGTTCCTCTACCTCGTAAAGGATTAGTGCGCCGCCTTCTGCTGCCCACTATTTCTGTGCCTCCTAAAATGGTGCCTGAGCCTGCTGCTTCATTGGGCACTGCGGGGGATTGAACCCCCGATCCCTGCTCCATTGGTAGGCGTCGTTCCCATTGTGCTGTGGCTCAGCTCGTGTGCTTTCTGATCCGCGCGCCGCCTTATGCCGCACAAAGTTCCTCTGCCTCGTAAAGGATTAGTGCGCCGCCTTCTGCTGCCCACTATTTCTGTGACTCCTAAAATGGTGCCTGAGCCTGCCGCTTCATTGGGCACTGCGGGGGATTGAACCCCCGATCCCTGCTCCATTGGTAGGCGTCGTTCCCATCGTGCTGTGGCTCAGCTCGTATGCTTTCCCATCCGCGCGCCGCCTTATGCCGCACAAAGTTCCTCTGCCTCGTAAAGGATTAGTGCGCCGCCTTCTGCTGCCCACTATTTCTGTGCCTCCTAAAATGGTGCCTGAGCCTGCCGCTTCATTGGGCACTGCGGGGGATTGAACCCCCGATCCCTGCTCCATTGGTAGGCGTCGTTCCCATCGTGCTGTGGCTCAGCTCATGTGCTTTCCCATCAGCGCGCCGCCTTATACCTCCCACGCAGCTTTTCCAGGCACATTGGCGCATATGTAAACCGCGTGTTTTTCTTTTTCAGGACGCAACGCCCACTCCTTATATGGCACACGCACACTAGCACGGCCCCGCACGTTATGAATGTTTAGTAAACATACCCCTAAGACACTCGCTTTTGAATGGATTTTATCAGCCCTAGTCCTAATACTGAACCACAGCATCTGGTGATCACTGGATGTAAGATGATCTCCCACTATAACATCAGAAACACTTTCCCCATTGGTAAAGTACAAATCCAGTATGGCCCCTTTCTGTGTGGGTTCTCTTACCAGTTGCCTGAATAGTTCTCTCTATAGAGAATCCAGGATCTCCTTACTTCTAGATGACACTGCAGCAGGGATGTGCCAATCAACATCCGGCGTAATGAAATCACCTATCAGTATTACTTCCCTTTTCATGGCAATGCTGTCTATTAAATCGCCATCCACTTCTTCCTGTATATCATGCCAATGCATAAGGATTTCTCTTTCCATTTTTCTAGTTTAACCCACAGTGCCTCCTTTCTCCCTTTTAAGCCCTGTAATTCTATAGCTTTAATATTATTTTTTACACATAGTCCCACTCCTCCTCCCCTTCTTCCTACTCTATGCTTCATGAGTAATGGTTGTCCATGAACCATGACTTTGTAACTGCCACTAAATCCAAATCAGCCTCTCCCACTAAAGCCTCAACATCTGGGATCTTATTTCCCATGCTACGGGCATTTATACACATCACTTTGCAGATGCTGCCCCTTTTACCCACTGCTATAGAGGTATTTAATGTTTCACTTACCTGGGATTTTTTGTCACCCATCCCCAACGAATCTAGTTTAAAGCTCTCTTCAGTAGGTTAGCCAGTCTGCTACTGAAGACACCTTGACCCTTTTTGGACAGATTGATGCCATCTCTGCTCTGCAATCCTTGGAACATCATCCCATGGTCCAGAAACCAAAACACCCGATGACACCATCCATGCAGCCATGCATTTATCTTCAGGATGCAAGCTTCTCTGCCTTGGCCTTTACCCTCAACAGGGAGGATTGAAGAGAACACCACCTGTGCACCTATCTGCTTCACCCTCTGTCCCAGAGCCATGAAGTCACTTTTGATACGCTCAGAGGGTTTTGGCAGTATCATTTGTGCCAACATGGATGAGCAACATTGGGTAATAGTCAGTATGCTTGATGAGTCTTGGCAAACTCTCTGTAACATCTCGGATTTTGGCACCTGGCAGACAACAGACCTCTCTGGTCATCAAGTCTGGTGTGCTGATGGATGCCTTAGTACCCCTCAGAATAGATTCACCAACCACTACTGCCCTTCGCTTCTTTGTGGTGACTGATTCTGAAACTTTGGGGTGCTCGAGCTATGGTTTCTCCCTTTCCTTAGATGTTTTCACCTCTTCCATTTGCAGGGCTGCATATTGGTTCTTCAATTCAAGGGTTGGAGGAGTTGTATTAGAGAATCTGCAGGTCCTGATGACTCGTGTCCAACTGTTGTAATTTTATAGGCTCCCATCTTTACCTCTGCTGGGGACCTTGAATGTTTCAAGAAGCATCTCATCAATGTTCTTCTCATAATGGCTTATGGCCCATTCCTCCAGGAACTTGTCCAAACCTTTTTTAAGCCTGGCTATACTAACAGCTTTTACTACATCCGCCGATAATGAATTCCAGAGTTTGATTATGCCTTGAGTGAAAAAATATTTTCTCCTATTACTCTTAAATGAATTACATTGTAGCTTCATTGTGTGTCCTCTAGTCTTTCTAATTTTTGATGGAGTAAACAACCTGTCAACATTTTCCTGTTCTACTACATTCATTAATTTATAGACCTCTATCATATCTCTCCTCAGCCGTCTCTTTTCCAAGTTAAAAAGCCCTAACCTTTTAAGCCTTTCCTCATAGAGATATCCTTCCATCCCCTTTACCATTGTGGTGGCTCTTCTTTGTACTTTTTCTAATTCTGTAATATACTTTATAAGATAAGGTGACCAGAATTGCACACAATATTCAAGGTTCAAGGCATTATAATATCCTTCGCTTTATTCTCCATTCCTTTCTTTATGATTCCTAGCATTCCATTTGCTTTCTTGGCCACTGCTGCACACTGGGTGGAGGGTTTCAATGTAATATCCATGATGACACCTAAATCTTTTTCCTGCAAGGTGGTTCCTAATGCAGAACCTTGCATCATGTAACTGTAGTTTGGGTTGTTCTTTCCTAGGTGCATAACTTTGCACTTGTCCACATTACATTTCATCTGCCATTTGGATGTCCAGTCTTCCAATTTATCAAGGTCCTCTTGCAATTTTTCACAATCCTCTTGTGTTTTAACAACTTTGAATAATTTTGTCTCATCTGCAAACTTGATTACCTCATTCATTATTCCCATTTCCAGGTCATTTATGAATATGTTAAAAAGCAGCGGACCCAACACAGATCCCTGGGCTACTCCACTATTCGCCTTTCTCCATTGAGAAAATTGGCCATTTAGCCCTACTCTGTGCTTTTTCTCTTTTAACCAGTTCCTTATCCACAATAGTACACTGCCTCCAATCCCATGACATTTTAATTTTGCCAAGAGTCTCTCATGAGGGAGGCTTTCAAAGGCTTTCAGAAAATCCAGATAAACTATATCAACTGGCTCATCTTGGTCTACCTGTTTATTCACACATTCAAAAAAATATAACAGATTAGTAAGACTTTCCTTGGCTAAATCCATATTGGCTTTCTCCCATTAATCCATGGCTACATGTTCTGTAATTTTATTCTTTATAATGATCTACCATTTTGCCCAGTACTGACATCAGGCTCACCGGTCTGTAGTTTCCCAGATCACCCCTGGAACCCTTTTTAAAAATTGGAGTTACATTGGCCACTCTCCAATCCTCAGGTACTACAGATGATTTTAATGATAGTTCACAGATTACTAATAGTAGGTCTGCAATTTCATATTTCAGTTCTTTCAACACCCTTAGATGTATACCATCCAGTCCAGGTGATTTACTACTCTTCAGTTTATCAAATAGTTATAATACATCCTTCCGGTTTATCGATATTTCTTTCAATTCATCACCTTTATATATCATGTCAGGCATGGGTAACTGCCCTACATCTTCTTCAGAAAAGATCAAAGCAAAGAATTAATTCAGTCTCTCCGCTGTGGCCTTGTCCTCCCTTAGCGCCCCTTTTACTCCTCTATCATCCAATGGTCCAGCTGGCTCTCTCACAGGTTTTTTATACAAATGTACTTGAAAAAGGTTTTATTATGCTTTTTGCTTCCATGGCAAGCTTCTTTTCAAATTCTCTCTTTGCCTGCCTTATCAATGCCTTGCATCTAATTTGCCAATACTTATGTTGTTTCCGGTGTTTGTCATTAGGCTCCTTTTTCCATTTCCTGAAGAATGCTTTTTTGGCAACAACCTCTCTGATCTCGCCTTTAAACTATGCTGGCAGGGAGTGAGAGGAGTCAGCTGGAGCCGGTGCCTGTGAGTGTCGGGAGGAGGAGCGGTGTAGCCCCGCCCCAGGACCTTTAAAACCTTTTGGTCCACCGCGGGAGACCGGGAGTGAGAGGAGTCAGCTGGAGCCGGTGCCTGTGAGTGTCGGGAGGAGCGGTGTAGCCCCGCCCCCCAGGACCTTTAAAACCTTTTGGCCCACCGCGGATGCGACCCACGGGCGCACACCCGTGGTTGCGTGACCAAAGGGGCAGGGCATGCCCCTTTGGAGCCCCTTCGGAGCAACGAGGAGGAACAGACGATTTCTTTGGGCTCATGGGGAAGCGACGGAAGAAGGTGTTCCCTATAGTGAGCACTCAGAAGGCTCCTAAGATCGTGGGCCCGATGGATTTGCATCTCCAGAAGGCTCAGGAAGAGCAAGAGTCACCGGACTTGACCCATGGGTCTGTAAGTACTGCCTCTGACCTTTCTCTTAATGCGCAGGGTGTTTCCCTCCCCAGTCAGGAAGTTATGACTGAGAGGGTGATTTCTCCCAGAGTTGATAATCTGGGGGCGCAGCCCTCGTCGGGTAATGTGGATGTTTCTTCTTTATTAGTAGAGGAGGATAAACGCAAATTGTCTGCTCTTCCGTCTGTATTGGAATTCCCCACCACTGTTCCTTCTGTGGTTTCTCCTGTTGATGTTTCCTTGAGGGATGTGTGGGACGTGGTGACACGCATGGAAATGTCCCTGCGTGCCTCCCTTTCCCAGGTCTCTCAATTTTCTAAGGATGTGGTACAGAAGTTGGAAGTTCATGAGGAGGCTATTGCAAAAAATAATACTGTCTTGAATAAATTAGAGGGGCAGGTCTCTGTTATGCAGGCTGTTGCCTCCTCTTCAATTAGGGATAATGTTAATATACATCATCAGAAAGAGTCTCTTAAAAATGCTGTACGTGTAAAAAATCTGAGATTTTTAAATTTTCCACAAACTCATTACCTTTCTCCTTCTATTTTGTTATATAAATATTTCAAGGAGGTTCTGTTGATTGATGATGTTAACTCCATAAAATTTTCTTTGGTTTATTATGTTCCTTTGCTGTCCTCTACAGAGGTCTCTTCCCCTATTGCCAATGACGCAGAGAATGTTTTAGCATCTCATTCATTGGATGTTGTGAGACTGTGCCGGTCTTAGGCGGTTGCCTTGACCTGGGCATAGCCTGAAGTTGTGGAAATAAGTACACTGCAGTCGTGACCAGAGTGAAAATTAAGGTTGGGTTTTATTCCCTTTCCCTTGAGGATGTCATAGAATAACAACATAAAATGAACGGTTGCTTCACCGGTGCAGAGGATTCTTAACAAATAATAATTATGCTTCTTTCCAGCAAATAAAGTCCATCACATTTCCAATGTGCCTTGCCCTGGGGAAACCTCAGTTGCTGTGAGTTGGAGCTGCTTTTGGGTGTCCCAGATAGCAGGAGCTGTGCTGGGGATTTCTTCCCACGGCTTAGGCCAATAAGAGTTCACTAGCCTGTTGTAAGCCTGGCTTTTCCCACAGAGACCCCCTTCTCTCCCTTTACCAAAGATAGGGTACTTATCTCTTCCTGTGAAGAAGATGGTTTCAAACTCTTCTGCTTCTAGCCAAGGCTTTCTCTCTGCCCTGCAGCCTGCTCTTCTTTGGGAACACCGGTTACTGTGCTTAGCTGAAGGAAACTCACTTCCTGCCTTCAGTGAGCTTCTCTGGACGTGACCTCCGCCCTCTGTTGGCTTGGCTGTTTGCCTCGGTACGAGGACCCCTCTGGCTGGGAAGACCTTGCTACTGTCTTTCTTAGCTCTCCCGGGTTTATCAGCCTGCCTTTCTTCAGCCCTGGTTCTCCAAGGCAACGTGTCTTTCTGTAACTGCTTTGGAGTTCTGGTCTCACCTTCTCTCCAAGCCTGCCTGGAACTGCAGTCAGACTTCCTTTGGTCTCTGCTTTCCTCCTCAAACTCAAACTCCTGCTCCAGCCCTAGTCCATGCTCCAGCTTCCTTCCTTCCCTCCTTCCTATTTCCAGCTCGCTTCCTCTCTGTGGGATTTCCCACCTGTTTTTATCTCTCTGCTCATCTAACGTAGAACGTGAGTCTGGGTCCAGGTGAGCCTGATTGGAACCCTCAATTCTTACTGCGTCACTAAAACCATGTGGAAGGTTTGTTTTCCTTTTCCCTGCCTCACTGCATTGTAAATGCTGCAACTGCCCATGTGGCTGCAAGGTAAGCTCTTCTTTCTTATTCTCTCTTAATATTTTAGGGTCTGTGCTGTCTACCTCATGACAATGTTTCTGCGTTTTTAGAGTCTTCAACTGATGAGATTACCAGACGTGCTACTCTAATTGTTTCTTTTATTTCTTTATCAGATAAAAATTTAATATTGTGGTTGTATTTTCCTAAAAAGAATCAATTGTTTTGTGGTAGCACGGTACAGGTTTTCCCTGATGTATGTAGACTTACTCAAAGGCGGCGGAAAGCTTTCCTAGCATTAAGATCCCGCGCCTTGGCAATTGGGGCCTCTTTTTTCCTGAAATATCCATGTAAATGTATCTTGATTTATGAGCAGACAAAATATGTGTTTAGGGAATCCGATCAATTGAATGTGTTTTTGAATAGCAAAGAAGTTGGATAAAATCCTGTTACTTCCTGTCTAAGTTATAGGGTTAGTAGGGGTTTTTTTGATTGCAGGCCCAGTTTATATTATGGTAGATTTGTGTTATTTCTTTGCTTTTGCTCCTTTCGCTTCCCTTGATGTGGACTTGATTGTAATTCCTGTTTCATATTTTGAAATAAAGATTGTTAAATGAGAAAAAAAAACTATGCTGGCAGTTCTTTGGCCTTCCTTCTACTTTTTTTAAAGCGTGGAATGCATCTGGTAAAGGATTAGGATAGCCTTTGCAATACAATGCAGTGTATGCCTTCGAGTCAGTACTGACTCCTGGTTACCCAGTAGCTCTTGGGTTTTCTTGGCAGTGTGACTGGAAGTAGTTGCCAGGCCTTACTTCTGAGGCAATAGAGGGTTAGGTGACTTGAGAGAGACAAAGAAGCTGGTACAAACACTGCCGGTCGAACAGGACTTTATTGAATCCCAACGCATTTCGGCTTCTTAGACCTTCCTCAGGGGGATCATGCCTCAAGGAACAAAGATAAAAACAAAATTACATGAATGAATAATGTATAAAATGGTGTCAACAAGTATAATGTTTAAGCAAATAAATAACACAATTGAAAATATCAATGGCACATAAAAGAATCTAATATCAAATAAAAACAATATTAAAACATGAAGTGCTAACAGACATACTGATACTGACAAGGAGAAAATGGAACCTTTGTGTTGGGATGCCTTAACTTCCCTCTTTTGCTAGTATCTTTCGAGGATACATCTTTCCAAACTATGTGCTCTTGGCCGACTGTCGGCTTTCCCCTATTATCTAGTTTAAAAGCTGCTCTTGGGCGACTGTTGGCTTTCCTCTATTATCTAGTTTAAAAGCTGCTCTTGGGTGACTGTTGGCTTTCCCCTATTATCTAATTTAAAAACTGCTCTTGGCCAACTGTTGTCTTTCCCCTATTGCAAATGCAATGTGTGCCTTTGAGTCAGTCCTGACTCCTGGCGACCCAGAAGCTCCAGGGTTTTCTTGGCAGTGTCACTGTAAGTAGATTGCCAGGCCTTTCTTCTGAGGCAGTGGAGGGTTAAGTGACTTGTCCAAGGCCACAAGGAGTGCTAGTGGGAATTGAACCCTGGTTGCTTGGTTACCAAGCCAGTGTTCTAACCACTACACTACTCTTCCACTCCTATCTAGTTTAAAAACTGCTCTTTCTTCTTTTTAAAAGTTAATGCCAGCAGCCTGGTTCCATCCCAGTTAAGATGGCATCCATTCTTTTGGAAAAGCCCATCCCTTTCCCAGAATGTTGCCCAGTTCCTAACAAATCCAAAAGCTTCTTCCTTGCACCATCATCTCATTCACACATTGAGACTCCGGAGCTCTGCTTGCCTTTTGGATCCTGTGCGTGGAACAGGAAGCATTTCTGAGAATGCTATCCTAGAAGTTCTAGATTTGAACTTCCTACCTAAAAGCTTAAATTTGGCCTACAGAACTTCCCTCCCACACTTTCCTATGTCATTGGTACCAACATGTCCCAAGATAGTAGGCTCCTCCCGAGCACTATCTAAAACCTTGTCTAGGTGGTGCATGAGGTCTGCTACCTTCACGTCAGGCAGGCCTACCAGGCCATGCTCATGTCTATCAGCCACCCAGATATCTACATGCTATTTAAGTTGTTTATTTACTTAAAGTTGCTAAGGATACTTGTACAAGTACTTTACTTTTACTTTGTTCACATCAAGATTATTTAATTTCAGGACCTTGATTAATCTATTCCTTATGAGGGTAACCATCTGAACCTGAAAGTGACTTTGACTTTGACCACCTCTTTCCCTTTCATAGGTTTAAGACCCTAAAAAGCTAAGATGAACTTCCCTATGTGACTTCAATACTCTCGGATATATCCTGTCTGGCTCCATTGCTCTGTCTACTTTTAGTTTAGCTAGCTCCTCACGATATTGCCCTTTTTACCCTAATGTACAGGGTTATATAATTTTTTACTTACCTGAGGGCTTTCACTTACCTGAGGGCTTTCTTCACTCATCCCCATCAAATCTAGTTGAATATTGAGTGCAGTTCTGGTTGCTATATCTTAAAAAGGATATGACTTTATT
This sequence comes from Ichthyophis bannanicus, assembly GCA_033557465.1. Classification (NCBI taxonomy): domain Eukaryota; kingdom Metazoa; phylum Chordata; class Amphibia; order Gymnophiona; family Ichthyophiidae; genus Ichthyophis; species Ichthyophis bannanicus. The sequence continues at coordinate 95,771,794 of CM066039.1, read as the reverse complement.
GCATGCTTATCTGCTGCAGCCTTCGCCTACCACAACTTTTTAAGATATATCTGTAAAAATAGTTATCTCCAAGTTATAATGCCCTGTTCAATGTAATTTCAGTTTGTTCAATGTAAATCGCACTTATGCAGAATAGCGCGGTATATAAGAGAATGTAAATAAATAAGTAAATAAATAAATAAAAATGACATTTGCTTTGCCAGAAACAAAACATCAATAATCACCGACTACTTTAAAGACAACAACCTCAACATCCTATGCATAATGAAGTCATGGCTGTCCAAAAAAGACAAAGTTCTCATAAACCAGTTAAAAATACCAAAATTACGACATACACAACTGTCCATGAACCAACAGATGAGGTGGTAGAGTACTGATAGCAGCACAATCAAACCTCGGACTCCAAACAATCAAAACCATAAATACAGATACAACAGATATACTAGCAGTATCAAACAATCACCTTAACGTACATATCAACGACAAGCAACACAGAAGACCTTGAAACACTACTGGAGACTGCAAAAACACAATCTATCACAAAAAACTCATATTATTAGGAGACTTCAATCTATCAACCCTCACATCAAAACAAGAGTCCACATTCCTGGAGGCTATGGCTGCACTAGAATACCCCAACAAGGCACCCAAAATCAGAATTTTATAAAAAGAAGAAAATAAAACAGAAAAAAGAAGAACAAAAAAACAGACATCAGATGAGAGTCTCCAAGAAAAAACACACAAGCAACACACATAAAGGCAAGAAACAATAATATTATAGAGGAAAAAGATCTCAGTGTTCCCCTGTGCACAACTCAACAGAGAGGGTGAGCCAGTCAAACGGCAAGAATAGCATGAAGCAAATGCCTGAACAATCAACTAAGCCCAAAAAGACATCAACAGTCAGAAAAAAACTTCTATAATGGGGAAACTGAGCCAGATATAAACAAAAATCAAAACAAAATGAAAAACTCAGATATATCCCCTGAAAAACAAACAAACAAAAAACAAATGTTGCCTGGTGTATGAAACAATATAAATAATTAGCAATCTAATGCAATCAAGGGTATAAACGCCCAATAAAGCAGTAATAGAAGCCAGAAAAACTTAGCTTTCGTATGATTTTTGATATGGCATAGCTCAGCGTCACAGCAGTAGTAGAAGTAACGACATCCAAACAGCATTCAGGGCAATCAACCCGGAGCCCTGACACCAGTTGTTTTGTAGCAGTGAATTGCACGCAATGAATAAAACCAGGAGTCAATTGCAGGTTCCAAGCCAATTTATTGTGCACAGGCTCAGACAGGAAAGCATCCAAAAAGGACTGAGCAATGGAGTACAGAAGCAAATTCCTTATATACAATTTTATAGTTTGATACAGGCAAACTTTCTATTGGTCCCAACGCCCCTTGCACCTTTCTAATCCTAGCTTCTGGTTCCCCCTTCTCAGACCATTCTAACAAAGGCACAGTCTTAGATATAGATACATTTCTACTTCAAGGCCATTTCTAGCTCAGAGAATGCAGGAACATTTCTATCATCAGCATAGAGGAATTAATAAAGGAATTATACAGACTTTTCAAAGAGCAGTAAAAAGCAGTCTAAAGCAGTTTGAAGCAGTTTCTCAGACTCTCGTTCTTCTCAGCACTACTCTCAAGTGGGGGTTGGGGCCTAGGCCTAGTTTACAGGCCATATAGCCTACCACATTCCCCCCTTTGATTATTCTCAACCCGACTAAAAGAGGGTGAGAAAATAATCACATACCAAACATAGTGGAAACTAAAGCTTCATCTCGGGGTATAGCCTGATATTAGAAACATAGAAACATGATGACAGAAAAAGACCACATGGCCTATCTAGTCTGTCCTTCCATAACAACAACTACAACAGTCCACTTTTTACCTTTAGAGATCCTCTGTGTTGGTCCCATGCTTTTTTGAATTCAGTTACTGTCCTCATTTCTACCACCTCCACTGGGAGACTATTCCATGGATCCACTACTCTTTCTGTAAAGAAATATTTCCACATATCACTCCTGAATCTATCTCCCTTCACCCTCATCCCATGTCCCCTCGTAGCAGAACTTGCTTTCAATTGAAAGAGGCTCTCTCCCTGAACATTTATGCCACGGAGGTATTTAAACATCTCAATCATATCACCTCTATCCCGCCTTTCCTCTAAGGTGTACATATTAAGATCCTTAAGTCTGTCCTCATATGCTTTATAATGAAGCCCATTAATCATTTTAGTAGCAACCCTCTGCACTGACTCCATCCTGTTCACATCCTTTTGAAGGTGCGGTCTCCAGAATTGCACACCATACTCCAAATGAGGTCGCACCAAAGACTTATACAGAGGCATTATCACCTCCTTTTTTCTGCTAGCCATTCCTCTCCATATGCACCCAAGCATCCTTCTAGCTTTTGCCGTCACCTTTTCTACCTGTTTAGCTACTTTAAGATTATCAGACACAACCACGCCTAGGTCCCGCTCTTCTTTAGTGGACAAAAGTACTTCACCTCCTATACTGTATTGCTCCCTTGGATTGCTGCAGCCCAAATGCATGACCTTACATTTTTTAACATTAAATCCCAGCTGCCAAATTCTAGACCATTCTTCAAGCTTAGCTAGATCCCTCCTCATGTTATCTACACCTTCCTGGGTATCTACTCTATTTCAGATTTTGGTATCATCTGCAAAGAGGCAAACCTTACCCGACAGCCCTTCCGCTATATCACTAACAAAGATGTTAAAAAGATTCGGACCAAGGACAGATCCCTGGGGCACACCACTGGTAACATCCTTCTCCTCAAAGTGAGCTCCATTTACTTGTACTCTTTGTCGCCTCCCACCCAACCAATTTCTAACCCAAGCAGTAACTTTAGGGTCCATCCCTAGGGTGCTCAGTTTGTTTATAAGTCGCCTGTGAGGAACAGTGTCAAAGGCTTTACTGAAATCTAAATACACCACATCTAGAGCTCTCCCTCGGTCCAACTCCCTGGTCACCCAGTCAAAGAAATCAATCAGATTTGTCTGACAAGACCTGCCTCTGGTGAATCCATGCTGCCTCGGATCCTGTAATCCGCTGGACTCCAGAAACCTCACTATTTTCTCTTTCAGCAGCGTTTCCAATAATTTACTCACCACCGAAGTTAAACTAACCGGCCTGTAGTTTTCAACCACATCCTTACTTCCGCTTTTGTGTAAAGGCATCACATGAGCCTCTCTCCAGTCCTTTGGCACCACTCCCGACTCCAACGAGGCATTGAATAAGTCAGTCAGTGGAGTTGCTAGAACGTCCCCAAGTTCCCTCAGTATTCTAGGGTGTATCCCATCCGGTCCCATCGCTTTGTCTACTTTAAGTTGAGCTAGTTTCTTACGAACACAGTCTTCTGAAAATTGTTCAAGATGTCCCTCGCTTCTGTTCTTATTTGTGGGTGTTTTCTGAGGTCCTGCTCCTGGTTCTTCATCTGTGAACACAGAACAAAAATATTTGTTAAGCAATTCCGCTTTATCCTTATCAGCTTCTACATATTCCCCCCCTGCACCCTTGAGTCTGACAATACCACTTTTGCCCTTCCTCTTCTCACTAATATATCTAAAAAATGTCTTATCCCCCATTTATTGCATTGGCTATTTCCTCCTCCTTTTGAATCTTTGCCTTCTTGACTACTTTGCTAGCTTCTCTAAGTTTTTCCAAATACAGTTGCCTGTCTTCCTCTCTCTGTGATCTCTTGTATTTCATGAAGGCCTCCCTCTTTTTCTTCACTTTTTCAGCTACTTCCTTCGAAAACCATAGCGGTCTCCTGTTCCTTTTATTTATTATTTATTTATTTATTAACAATTCTTATATACCGCACTATTAGACATCAGCGCGGTTTACATTGAACAGAAAACATCCGACAGTTTACACGTGTCTGGTCGTTACATTTAACAGGAAGTATAACTTGGCGAAGTAGGGGAAACTAAATACAATGCAGGGTTATCTGATAAAGGATATCCTGGTTAACTATATACAACAGTGGTACAATAGTATATGGAACAACTTGCTATTTACATTGCTATTTACATTGCCTTTATTTACCATTTTAACAAAAAGGTTGGTTGCCCTTAAAATACCCCCTTTCAGTTTTGCCCACTGTTTTTCTACATCCCCCAGCTGTTCCCATCCCACTAACGACTCCCTGAGGTATTGGGCCATCTTCGCAAAGTTAGTCTTCCTAAAGTCTAAGATCCTCACCTTGGAATGGATTCTAACAACCCTAGTCCTAATACTGAACCACACCATCTGGTGATCACTGGATGCAAAATGATCTCCCACTACAACATCAGAAACACTTTCACCATTGGTTAGCACCAAGTCCAGTATGGCCCCTTCACGTGTGGGGTCTGTTACCAATTGCCTGAATAGTTCTCCCTGTAGAGAATCCAGGATCTCCTTACTTCTAGATGATACTGCAGCAGGAATGTGCCAATCAACATCTGGCATATTGAAATCTCCTATCAGTAGCACTTCCCCTTTCCTAGCAATGCTGCGTATGTCTTCAATTAACTCTCTGTCCACCTCTTCCTCTTGTGAGGGAGATCTGTATATCACACCAATGCAAATAGATTTCTCTTTCTAGTTTAACCCACAATGGCTCCTCTCTCCCTTTTAAGCTCTGTAATTCCAAAGCTTTAATAGTAGTTTTTACATATAGTGCCACTCCTCCTCCCCTTCTTCCTACCCTGTCCTTTCTGAATAAAGTATAGCCAGGTATAGTTACATCCCAATCATGGTTTTCTGTGAACCATGTTTCTGTAACTGCCACTAAATCCAAGTCAGCCACTCCCACCAAAGCTTCAACTTCAGGGATCTTATTTCCCATGCTACGGGCATTAATATACACTGCTTTCCGTATGTTACCCCTGTTACTTATTTCCATAAAGGTATTTAATGTATCACCTACCTGGGGGCTTTCACTTACCTGGGGGCTTTCTTCACCCATCCCCAACGAATCTAGTTTAAAGCCCTCTTCAGTAGATTAGCCAGTCTACTACTGAAGATGCGTTGACCTTTCTTGGACAGATGGATGCCATCTCTGCTCTGCAACCCTTGGAACAGCATCCCATGATCTAGGAAACCAAAACGCTCTCGATGACACCATCCACGCAGCCATGCATTCGTCTCCAGGATGTGAGCCTCTCTGCCTTGGCCTTTACCCTCAAAAGGGAGGATTGAAGAGAACACCACCTGTGCACCTAACTGCTTCACCCTCTGTCCCAGAGCCATGAAGTCACTTTTGATACATTCCGAGGTATACCTGGCAGTATCATTTGTTCCAACATGGATTAGCAACATTGGGTAATAGTCAGTGGGCTTGATGAGTCTCGGCAAACTCTCCGTAACATCTTGGATTTTGGCACCAGGCAGACAGCATACCTCTCTGGACATCAAGTCTGGTCGGCAGATGGACGCCTCAGTACCCCTCAGAAGAGAGTCTCCAACCACCACTATCCTTCGTTTCCTTCTGGTCACAAATTTGGGGTAATTGAACTCTGGTTCTTCCCTTTCTAGGGATGCTTTCACCTCCTCCACTTCCAGGGCTGCATAATGGTTCTTCAATTCAAGGGCTGGAGAAGTTGGATTGGTGATTTTGCAGGCCCTGGTGACTTGTGTCCAACCATCGACATTCTGTTTGCACCCATCTTCTCCTGTGCTGGAGAGCTTGGTTGCTGCAAGAAGCATCTCATCAATGTACTTCTCACTGTCTTGAATGCTCCTCAGCCTCGCCACCTCCTCTCTGAGTTCCTCCACTTGTTTCCTCAGAGCTTCAGCATGCAGGCACCCTGCACATGGAACCGGTCCTTCAACTGGCATTAGGACCTCTGTCTGGACCGAGGCAGAAGCTGTAACGGGGGCAGCAGCTTTAGCAATACGCCACATAGCCAGCACTCTAGTGGCCGTCTTACGTTCAACTGTACTGTCAATGATGGAGGTGAATATACGTAAGCAGAGAGGCAGAAGACATGGAAGAAGTAAACACATAGCAATTATGACTAGAACTGCAAACATAAAAGTTTTCAAGCCACCTAGGCCTGAAAATAGGGTGCCAGACCATCCACTGAGGTCCAGTCCATTCCAAGTCTGAACTGGTACATATGCTTGCCTACGCATATTGTCTTCGACAACCTGACCTTGATCATCAATTTGCAAACAACAATTAGTCAGATTAAACTTTCCACACACCCCACCCTCAGAGGCTAGTAAATAATCAAGTGCTAAGCGATTCTGGTAAATAGCTGTATGCATTTGGGTACTTTGCTTGGCTAAAAGAGTTAACGCTTTACTGGTTTCATTAGTTATAATTTCTACAACAGCTTGTAAGCGTATAATACAATTCAGCATATAAACAGGAGTGCGGTATCCCCAGGTCCCATCTTGCGTCCAGGTTGCCGGGTCATAATATGAGATAATGCGCTCAGGGGGCCACTCATCACCATCCCACTTGTCCCACTGACCGATCTTCAGAGTGCTCCGCTTCCGACAACCATTGTAGATGGGGAAGCCTAACTGCTCCCCTTGAGAGATGGGAAGGAGAAAGAAAGAAGGTTGTATAGTCCCCAAGACACATGCTTCTCCCCAGCTATTAGGGAGTCGTGCATATGCGCGAGAGCCACAAATCCAATAAAGCCCAGGAGGGGCTTCCCAAGTACTGGAGGAGGTGAGGTCAGTCCATATCTTGGCAAGATGAGGGAAAGCAATTAAGGGGTTGGAGGGTTCCGTTGCATTAACACCTGACCACCAGGATGTCTTCTTTGTGGTGGCATTATAAATCCGTTGGCTCAGACAGACCAGTTGTCCCACTTGTATGGTGAACTGCGGTCCCGTGCGGACAAAACAGAGACGGCCAACAATGGTGTTGGCCAATACCCATTCACTAGCGGTTTTATTCAAAGCAGTATGGTTATATGGGACGGAGTAGTTCAATTCTCTTGCCTCCCAGGGCCACTGGTCGCCCATCTTGGTACCTCCGCAGAAGAAACAATTAGAAATGTGGAGGCTGGAAGCTACAGCCCCAGCTAGTTCAATGAATAGGTTCTGGGTAATCTGGGGAAGTTCTACTTCCGTCTGCATAGCTTCGTAGAAGGTGTGGTGGATTTGATAAGGTGAGGAAATGCGGGTCTTAGTGTTAAGCTGTATGTACAGATAGGTTCCAGGGTCTACTCCCCTGCCCACTATGCACAAGCCAAATCGGTATCCTAGCTTCCACTGGCTTGGGTTAAACACAAGGAGCTTCAAAGGGTTACACGTACCTTTCAGGCACTTGAGGGGTGTCAGCAATGGTAGTCTCTCTAAATTAGCTGTTCGCTGATCCCCATCTTGTCCCTGGGGTCCATCAGACCAGGTGGCATAGTATACACACTCCCACTTGGGGCAAAAATAAGCATCTGCTGATGCTTTGACATAGTTAGAGGTATGTGTCCCGGTGCATTTTCCCCATCTGTACGCTCCTTCGGGGCACATATATTTTTCATCATGGTAATAAATTCGCTCGTTATCAACTGACCCACAGCTATAGTAGCCATTTCTGTTGATGGCATCACAAGCATCAAAGTAAAGAGGGTCTGGCCTTGTGGGATCTGCAAGCTGTCGTGTAGCATTGAGGAGGGCCCCATCCTCATTGTTCCATCGTAACTCTAGGACATGATATGAAGGGTTTTGTCGGGGGTTATAACAAGTTCTCACCTTCCTCTTAGTACAGATACTTAACTCCATACCATTATATACACATCGGCTAATTACACCAGTACAGGTGTAGTAGGAGTGATAGAGTAAAGTTTGGGTAATCTTTATCCCGACCCGGGTAGTGGTTATACAGGCCGCACAGGGAGGTAAGGCAAAAGTCATTTCAAGGGGCCCCAGGGATACCGCAAGCACAATATACACACAGAGGCAACATGATTACCATATTTCAATGAATTTATCTAGAAATTGCAAAAGTCTTTACTGAAGTTCTCTTTTTCCACATCTTATTTATTTATTTATTTATTTAACAGTTTCTTATATACCGCCCCTTCCAGAGATCAGGGGCGGTTCACATCGAACAAAAATCAATATACTTCTGTATATTTTACATGGAACTTGTGTTAACTATGTACACGTTTAGTTACATTGAACATGTTTTGAACATTAACTAGAATAACACTATTCAAACTATGTACAGGTCATCACAACATAATTGAGTTACCGGTATTATTTACAATAGAGATATAGCCATTTGTTTGTGTAAATCTTTGTCTGTAGGGTAAGGCAGAGTAGAGTAAGTGTCTTTCTTATGTTTAATCATTTGTTCTGTCTTGAGAACTGTGAATGTGTTTCTGTGATCTTCCACCGTACGTAGACCTGTCAGCTTCCGGGTGGTGACAGGAGTAGGGTTGTAGATTCCTCAAGCTTCTGCCGTACGTAGACCTGCCAGCTTCCAGGTGGTGGCAGGAGTAGGGCTGTAGATTCTCACAGCAGCGGTTGTCGTCACAGCGTGAGTCGCAATGGTGACGCTGGGTTGGTGGTTGAAGTCCAGGAACGAGGTTCGGTGGTCGCTGCCGGCTTCACTCGACTGTGATGGATCCAAGGTTCGAATTCCACAACTTTGACTGCTGTAGGGGTCGATAGGATGACGACATAGGGTCCTTTCCAGTGAGGTGCTAGTGGTGTCTTTCTCCATTCCTTGATCCACACCGAAGTTCCAGGCTTATAGGGATGCAGTGGTTCGGTCAGGTTGATGGGCAGCTGATCTTGTACCCAAGTATGGAGACCCTGCAAAACAGAACCTAGAGCAACTAGTTCTTGTCTGGTGATTTCGGACCCAATTTGACTCATATCCCCTTTTATCCCTTGGACAATAGGCGGAGGTCGCCCATACAAGACCTCAAAAGGGGAAACTCCTAATGACTTGGTGGGGGCTGAGCGTATCCTGAAGAGGGCTATAGGAAGAGCCTGGGGCTATAGGAAGAGCCTGGAGCTTCCTGACAGAGTTTGGACAACTGGGACTTTAGGGTCCGATTCATTCGCTCCACTTTTCCTGAACTTTGGGGTCTGTAAGCTGTGTGTAACTTCCACTGCACCTGTAGGGCCTGGGCCAACTGCTGAGTTACTTGAGATACAAATGAGGGCCCATTGTCTGACCCTATAACTAATGGTATTCCAAACCGGAGAATGATCTCATAGAGCAGAATTTTGGTAACTCCCTGGCTTTCTCAGTTCTGGTGGGGAAAGCTTCCACCCACCCAGAGAACGTACAAACCAGGACTAACAGGTAATGGTATCCATTCGCTCATGGCATTTCTGCAAAGTCCACCTGGATATTTCCTATGGGGGTCACCCCTACTGACTGAACTCTTGGGGGTAGGTTAGGACCCTGCCGGGCATTGTTCTTTGCACAGGTTAAGCAGCTGCGGGCCACTGAGGCTGTCAGGGGTCCTAATAACGAGATACAAAAATGAGGTTTTAGAGCTTTCTCCATTGCAGTCTTCCCATAATGTGTGGCTTGGTGGAAAGCTTGAACAAAGGCTGGACCTAATGCTTCAGGGATCACAGTCAGGCCAGGAGGGAACCCGCCTGCTGGCGGTGGTAGCACTATCCATCCAGCCTCTGATAACACTCCCCCTTCTTCTTGGCAATAATAGTCCGACTCTTTGGAAGTGTATCGGGGAGTCCATGCACTGAGGGGTACTGGAAATATGGCTGCCTGGACAGTTGTGCTAATGGCAGGGACTTGCCCTATGGTGGCTGCTTCTCGAGCTGCAGTATCAGCAAATCTATTTCCTCGTGAAAATTCTCCTTCCCCTACCTGATGACCTCGGCAATGCATTACTGCAACTTGTTTGGGGGCCCATACAGCATCTAGCAATGTCAATATCTCCGGGCCGTATTTGATGGATTTGCCTCCTGAGGTTATTAACTCTCGCTCTTTGTACAGGGCTCCATGTGCATGCAATGTTGTGAAGGCATATTTAAAGTCTGTGTACACATTAATACGGAGCCCTGTCCCTATTATCAGTGCCCTAGTGAGGGCTATCAATTCAGCTTTCTGTGCTGAAGTTCCTGGGGCCAAAGCTGAGGTTTCTATTACCACGTCCAGGGTCACCACTGCATAGCCAGCACATCGTCGTCCTTTGATGACAAGGCTACTTCCATCCACGAAGAAAGTTCGTTCAGGGTCATTTAATGGGACATCAGTTAGATCAGGGCGACTTGAGAATACAGTGTCCATAACTTCCAAGCAATCATGATCGGGTGGGTCTGGACCAATTGGTAACAGCGTAGCAGGGTTCAAAGCTTGACTGACGATCAACTGCAATCGTGGGTTTTCACATAACATACTCTGATACTTCAGCATCCGTAAATTCGTGAACCAGTAATTTCCTTTGTGTTCCATAAGAGTTAAGACAGATTGTGGTACTGTAACTTGGAGACTGACCCAGAGTGAGCTTGTCGGCCTCACCTGCCAGGAGGGCTGTGGCTGCGACGGTTCTCAGGCAAGGTGGCCATCCTTTTGCAACGGTGTCCAGTTGTTTTGATAGGTAAGCCACAGGTCGCTGCCAGGATCCTAGGGATTGAGTCAATACTCCCAAAGCATTTCCACTTGACTCATGGACATAGAGACAAAATGGTTTCTGTACATCTGTCAGGCCCAAGGCTGGTGATGACATCAAGGCTGCTTTCAATGATCGGAATGCTGTATCCTGTTCTGGGCCCCATTCCAGGGGAGATCGCTCCATTCCTTTGGTAGCCTGATACAATGGCTTCGCCAACAGCGTAAAATTGGGTATCCATATCCGACAATAGCCTGCAGCTCCCAGGAAGGCCCTCACCTGCTTTCTGGTGGTGGGGGTAGGGATACGACACACTGCTTCCTTACGCTCCAGCCCCAATTTCCGAACTCCTTTGGACAGATGGAATTCCAGGTATTTAACCTCAACTTGGCACAACTGCGCCTTGGCTCTTGAGACCTTGTATCCGGCTTCATTCAGAAGGTGCAAGAGATCACTGGTGGCATGCACACATTCGTTTTTGGAGTTGGTGACTACTAGCAGGTCATCCACATACTGAAGGAGGACTCTCTTTCCTGGAGTCACAGGGTAGCTTGAAAGGTCCTGATTGAGTGCAGCACTGAAGAGGGTAGGCGAGTTCTTGAATCCTTGAGGTAATCGAGCCCAGGTGAGTTGGCCTCACCTTCCTGTGGTAGGGTCCTCCCATTAAAACGCGAACAAGAGTTGACTGGTTGGTGCTAAGCATATACAGAAAAAGGCATCCTTCAAATCCAAGACGGTAAAGTGAGTAGCCTCAGCGGGGATCAGTCCCAGGAGAGTGTATGGGTTTGGTACTACTGGATGTATGGTTTTGACTGCATTATTTACTCATCTCAAGTCCTGCACTGTGCGGTAATCACCTGTCCCAGGCTTCTTGACTGAGAGGAGGGGGGTATTCTAGGGCGATTGGCACTCTCTGAGGAGTCCGTACTTCAGTAATTTCATTAGATGATAGTGAATTCCTTCAATCGTGTGTCGCGGGAGAGGATATTGTCTCACGTGCACTGGTTCCACTCCTGGTTTGAAGGTGACATGCACAGGGGCTATATTCTTCGCTAGGCCAGGAGGATTATCCTCCGCCCACACCTCGGGCAGAGCTGAGATTCTGGTGGGGATACGGGGACTGGCTGCCTTACTCAGGGATGCACTGTAGAACCGCCATTCTTCTTCCCGGGGGACAGTCAGCACCATCAGGCCAGCAGATTTCAAGTTCACGGTCATTTCCATTCCTCCCTCAACAAAGGATATCTGCGCCTGGAGCTTAGCAAGCATGTCTCTGCCCAAGAGGGGGATTGGGCATTCAGGCATGTACAGGAACTGGTGTGTTATTCTCTGTCCCCCTAATTCGCAGGTGCGGTTCTGCAGAAAGGGTTTTGTGGTTCTGGTTCCAGTAGCGCCGACGATAGTGACGGATCGTGAGGACAAAGGGGCCACTGGTTTGGCCACTACCGAATGTTCGGCCCCCGTATCCACCATGAAGTCCATATATTGGTCCCCGATCTTCAAGCTGACCATAGGCTCCTGGGGACCTAGAGGAAACTTGGAGCCCGGTCTGGTCTAGTCTTCATCCATGCTGTAGCCCTCTTCGGCTGCCATTCCCTCTACAGCTGCTTCTCCCTGTTGGAAATGTGTGCGATTCATTCCTCCCCGATGCTGAAATCTTCCCCCCGCTCTCCGCATGCTCCCTCCTCCCCTCCAGGAGGCGGAGTCAAGGTATGGGCATTCATTCTTCCAATGTCTTTCTTCCTTACAGTGGGCGCACTGATTTGCGCCCAATGGGGGCCGACTATCTCCTCGGCCCCTTCCACGTCCTCCAGTTAGAGAAACTTCCTCCACATCGTTCAACTAAAGCTGCAGCAACTTTCTTCTTCATTTTACATTCACTTTCCTTCTGACATTTTTGATCACGATTCACAAACACCTTCTGAGCAACTTCCATTAACTGGGCCGCATTCATGCCCGCAAATCCTTCCAACTTTTGCAGTTTCCGTTTTATGTCTCCCTGGGACTGACTCACAAAGGCTGCATTTACCATGCGCAAATTTTCCTGGGCCGCTGGATCATATGGGGTATAGAGTCTGTAAGCTTCATATAAGCATTCATAAAAGGCTGCTGGGCTTTCGTCTGGATGCTGGATGACTTCTGCTACCTTTCCGATATTCATGGCCCTCTGGCCTCCTCTCTATAGGCCTTGTAGTAGGGCCTGGTGGAATCGAGTGAGGGCCGTTGCTCCGGTTGCACTGTTTGGGTCCCACTCGGGATCATCATTTGGGAAATCTGCAGCGGCCACTTGTCGGGGATCTAGGCCTCTTTCTCCCATGGGATTTTCTTCTAACCATCGGGTGGATGCTTGCATGATCCGTGCTCGTTCTTCAGTAGTGAAAAGGGTAGACAGGAGCTGGCGGCAATCAGACCAGGTAGGCTGATGGGTTTGCATAATACTGGAAAATAATTCAGTTAATTCTTGGGGCTTTTCAGTATAGGATGCATAATGCGTTTTCCAGTTCAATAAATCTGTGGTGGAGAAGGGTACATAAATGAGACTGGTTGGCCCCTCCACAACCTGGTCCCGTCCATTAAAGATAGGCAGCCCCGGGACCTGGCGCAATGGCATCAAGTGACCATCCCTCTGGCTTGCTGTCGTACTTCTGAGGGCATAGTGCAGCCTGGCCTGTCGGAATTCAGCTCCCCTGCTTTGATTTTTAGCAGTAAGTGACCCCGAACTGGCAAATGAATCTCTGATTGTAGTGTTATCGGTGGACTGTGGCCCTTCCGAGGCACTCTGGACGGAGCTAGGGCTCCCGCTCGGGAGGGGGTGTGCCTCCTTTTGCTACGGGGTAGCTGGTGGGTTAGGGGCAAATCGGCGGGAGGGAGTCCTCCCGCGCCGGGCTCGGCCTGGGGTTGTGGCGGAGCTGAGGGGACTGGCCTATAGAGAAACTGGGACGGATGGGTTAGGATATCTGTCGATTCCGGGGCAGAATAAACAGGCAGCTTCTCTTCTCCAGACTTCCGGGCCCCCCTTGTGGTTGCTACCAGTATCCTACACTGTTCCTTGTGGTAACGCTTCATCCAGGAGGGCTCTTTCTCACAAATATTTAACCAGGCATCTATATAGGGGAACAGGTCGGGATGTTCTCTACGTACAATCTGATGTACTCGGGATATAATTCTAACATCAAAGGTACCACCAGGGGGCCACGCGGTGACCAGCACCAGCCACTCCCTGGCACAAAGTACTTTTAACCGGGACGGGGACATTTTTACTCCATAGTCACCATCAAAACCTTTCTTAAAATTCTTGATCATACACTTTAACGGAGTTTGCTTGGACTCCGACCCTCCCATAGTGACGTACACAACAACAGACAATAGGGGTGGGTGGTCGGGCTGCAGGTAAGGGGTCCGTACAGCCCTAGAGACAAATAGGTAGACAAACACTGAACGCTTCCTCCTTTTCACGACCTGGGCGCGGTCGCCCGGCCAGGAACTGCGCTACTCAGGAGTCCGCTCTCACTTGGTCTGTGTTTCAAGACCTCTCATTCATACACACAATCAAACATGCTAGCAACGTTTTCCCAAATTCCCATGCCTACCTTACTAACCAGCAGCAGCCGGTCTCGCGCACTCATGCAAGATGCTTCGGACTGCTGAACCAAGGGCAGTAGTTTCGGCCTCGCGCACTCATGCAAGGCGTACTCGGACTTGCCCTGAGAGGTGATCAGGCTCTCGGTACTGTACCCATTTAGTGTCGCGCACTCATGCAAGACGTTCCCCAAGCTAGCTGACTAGATAGCAACAAAAGTTCTACTCACCGGATCCGGTACCCGCTACAGAACCATTTCTTGGGTTGAATCCTGGACTCCCCTCGGGTTTGGAGGTGTTGGCCAGCTGGACCCAGTAATCCGCCGAGGCAAGGTGGAACCCTCTCCGATGCAAGAGGACCAGTGGCGCCTGAGGTTTCCCCTGCGGTCGGGCAGACATGGTCCCAACCGGGCCAAACCTTGAGGCGGTAATACGTGGTATATTCACTTGAATACCATCCACTACTCGCACATTCCCGGCCAATGCACCAGGAATATGTAGCAGCGAATTGCACGCAATGAATAAAACCAGGCGTCAATTGCAGGTTCCAAGCCAATTTATTGTGCACATGCTCAGACAGGAAAGCATCCAAAAAGGACTGAGCAATGGAGTACAGAAGCAAATTCCTTATATACAATTTTACAGTTTGATACAGGCAAACTTTCTATTGGTCCCAACGCCCCTTGCACCTGTCCAATTGGGGACCCTCTCTGGGCCTAGCTTCTGGTTCCCCTTTCTCAGACCATTCTAACAAAGGCACAGTCTTAGATATAGATACATTTCTACTTCAAGGCCATTTCTAGCTCAGAGAATGCAGGAACATTTCTATCATCAGCATAGAGGAATTAATAAAGGAATTATACAGACTTTTCAAAGAGCAGTAAAAAGCAGTTTAAAGCAGTTTCTCAGACTCTGGTTCTTCTCAGCACTACTCTCAAGTGGGGGTTGGGGCCTAGGCCTAGTTTACAGGCCATATAGCCTACCACAGTTTCACCAAGACGGCTTCTTCAGGAAGCTTTACAAAGCACTGTTAATCCAATAAAGCCAGCATTGGGGCCTTTTTCTTTCAGCTGGCTTTATTGGATTAGCAACGCTTTGTAGAGATCCACGAAGAAGCTGTCTTAGCGAAATACCTGGTGTTGTCCCTGAATGCTGTTTGGATGTCGTTACATCTGCTACTGCTGTGATGCTGAGCTATACCATATCAAAAGCCATACCAAAGCTAGGTTTTTCTGGCTTCTATTGGGCTTTTATACCCTTGATTGCATTAGGTTGCTAATTATTTATATTGTTTCATACACCAGGCAACTTTTGTTTTTTTTCAGGGGATATATCTGAGTTTTTCATTTTGTTTATATCTGGCTCAGTTTCCCTGTTATAGAGGTTTTTTTCTGACTGTTGATGTCTTTTTGGGCTTAGTTCATTGTTTAGGCATTTGCTTCATGCTATTCTTGCCATTTGACTGGCTTACCCTCTCTGTTGAGTTGTGCCCAGGGGGACACTGAGGTCTTTTTTCCTCTATAACATTATTGTTTCTTGCCTGTATGTGTGTTTCTTGTATGTTTTTTCTTGGAGATTCTCATCTGATGTCTTGTTTTTTGCTCTTCTTTTTTCTATTTTAATTTTCTTCTTTTTATAAAATTCTGATTTTTGGATGCCTTTTTGGGGTCTTTTTTATTATTTTTTTACATCTATTTTGGCTGCTTGAGGAGACTGTGTTTGGATTATAGTTTGCACTAGAATACCAACAAACATTAAACAAGCCAACAAATACGAAGGGAAACCAACTGGACTTAATCTTCATCCCTAAAAACATACTACACCATAGTCTGACAACACTGCAACATGTCCTTCAATTGCTTCAACATTTCAACCATTGTTGTAATGATATCTTCTAGGCTGGACATCCACATTTCCACATCCTCTACACAGCTGTTCGGCATCCATCATCTGCAAGACAGTTTAGCACATATTTTATTGAACCGATCCTCCAAGACTCGAACAATGGAACATGGTAAGCTCCTCTATGGCTACATTTACCGTGGTTCCCCTGGAGAATGAGAGCCTATCATTTGGCTCTCGGCCACATTGGCCTCTGATGGTTTGGGCTTCTCTCATTCTTTTTGTGGTAGCTTGGACACCATTATGCTCTAGTGCTCTTCCTGAGACAAAGAGCTATCTTCTAGAACTGGCACACAAAAGTGGGTCACCAATTCATAACCAATTTAGAGCCAAAGTAGGTGTTTATTGAGAAAGGTCCCTGGAGCTCAGAGAGGATGTCTTTCTCTGACTCGCTGCATCACCCCTTCCTAACCAAATGGGCGTATTTTGACAAACCAAAATGAGCCAAAATTCTTTGGTGCGCACAAGCCTACTGTTTGCTTTCCACCAGACTTCCTCTAGTCTTTTTATATCCTCATTGAGACAGCCTCCAAAATGGAACAGATGTTGGAAAGAAATTATACATAACGGTCAAGAATGTCTGTCTAGGGGGCAAAATAACTCTCCAAAAATCTAACAGAAAGGGATTCAGTTTGATATGGGGAAGAAACCAGTGAAAAACACCAAGTTTGAAAATGGACCAGATTGGTTTCAGGAAATTAAGGGGCATGTTAACTAAAGATTAACGCTCGTTAAGTGCTGCCACTGCCCATTCATTTCTATGGGGAATTGTAGCTCTTAACGCACGTTAACTTTACTTAACACGCATTAACTTTTAGTAAACATGCCCGTAGGTCTTCCAAAAAATGTTCTAATGCATACTTATGGGAGAAACATAGAAACACTGATATGCTAAAACATTAGGGGTGTGCAAAACAAACATTTTTGTTTTGTTTAGTTTCCTATGTCGTTTATGGGATTTTTTTGTTTGGGTGGGGGTTTTTTTCCGTTTGGGGGATGTCATCAATAGTGCGCACTATTGAGCATAAGGTGCGCTATTGAAGACACTGAAAAGAAAACAAAATGTCCCTTTTTTCCTGCTGTTTCAAGTTTCAAATGAATGCATATCCATATAAAACACGGCAATTAAGAAATTGCCCCTTTCAAACTTCCTCTTCCCTCTTCTTTATTCTCCTCATCAAAGACAAAAGCAGAACAAAAACATGCACATACATACAGGGCCGGTGCAAGGAATATGCGGTGTCCTTAGTGAACGTCATTCCAGATGTCCCTCTGCACCTGCACCTGCCCCTGCCCCCATCCCCAATGCCACCACGGCTGCCCCTCTCCGGGACCAGCAGTGGCAGCAATGACTTGAAACAGTACCGCAGCACCTAGAAACACTTTCAGTGCTGCAGTGCTGTTTCTGTTTCTGTCCCCTCCGATGCAAACTTCCTTTTGCATAGGACTGGAAGTGGCTGGTCCAAAACGGCACTTTTAAAAAAAACAATACGTGCCAGGGAACAACTGCATATCCCAACATAGACCACTGTAGTCATACACATGCAATTTCTTTATGAAAAGGGAAATAAACATGTAGATTTCTGAAATACATAGGCTAATCCCTGACATGCCCCCTTCCAATTTTTATGTTAAGGACATACATACAGTATATAACTTCAGCCCTTTCTAAAATAGCTACTTAGATGTGAATGCCATTGTATATTATAGCACATCCGCTTTCAACAATACATTCTCTATCACTAACCCACCTCCACCTTCCCAAATAACCTAACTCCCTTACTTCTCTCCCCTACTGCAAGCCTTTGTACATAGTTAAGAGAACCAGCTACCACTATGCGTCTGTGTTTACTGGTATGCAAATAGTTCTCAGATCTTTGTATTATAGTTGACTATGTTCCCTGTAATGCAGTTTTATTGTTCAATGTAAACCGCCCCTGATTGTTGGAAGGGGCGGTATAGAAAAACTGTTTAAATAAATAAATAAATAAAATAAAATAAATACTATGTGCAGATGGTGTATAATGCTTCTAAAATAACCCTCTTAGTGACTAAACCATGTAGTTTGCTACTGGTTGCACTGTGCACTGCCAACCTGTTGTCATGAGATAGTGATACCCTATCATGCTACTGTAAAACCTGCCCTTTGAAATCTGTGATGGTGGAGGCACATTCTAATGTGTGCGGCCAGGACCCCGTGCGTCCGATTGGAATTGGGACCCAATTCTGATCCCACGGGGTCTAGACATGTCCCGCAGGATCAGAATCAGGTCTAGGGCCTGTATGTACAAGCCAGAACCCAATTCCGATTGGCCTGCTCGCACAGCCACCTGCCCAGCTACATCAGTCAGGCTACTGAATGTGTGCGTCCCAAACTTGATCTAAACGATCCTGCACCTATATCCCAGCTACCCTAGCTGACTAAATCCTTAATTGCTCCTCGAGTGAGCCCCGAAGCTCCGGGTTCACCAATCTCCAGCTGCTTGGAGACTGACAGAACTGGAAGAAGGAGGCAGTTCCTCGGGATATATACTCCAGTGACATCAAAGCGATGACGTTTTTTTATCAGTCTCCAAGCTGCTGGAAGAGGTGCACAAACCAGAGTTTCGGGACTAGACTGGAGGGACGATAAGGAACCAGGTTTTACAAATAAACTTTCTCTTACAAAATAAAGACAGCAAAGAAAGTTAAAAGATATGTCATGTGTTTTATTTTAATTTTCCAGCAGCTATGCTCTTCATAATGTGTCTCAACCTTTAATCTTTTTATTTTAGACCAAGAAGATGCTACAAAACAAGATGACCAACCTAATCAACAGCCGGTTCCTTACTGAAAACCAAAAGATAAACAAAATAGTAAGTATTCAGGCTTTATCCCTCTCCTAGATTTTAAGGCCAATGTAAAAGAAAAAAGTATTAGCCCCTATGTTTTCTTTCTCAGATCGAGAAAATGTTAGAAAATCAGCGACTCTGGGAGAGAAGTCTAACAGAAAAGGTTTATTTGTAAAACCTGGTTCCGGAGCTTCGGGGCTCACTCGAGGAGCAATTAAGGATTTAGTCAGCTAGGGTAGCTGCGATATAGGTGCAGGGTCATTTAGATCAAGTTTGGTGGTGTTTGTTTTTTTCTTTTGTTTTTTTAGGTAGCTGTTGCTTTAAGGACTGTGAGGTTGGTGAAGAAACATCCCCCCCCCCTCCCCTTTCAGTTCTTGAGCGACAAGGGTCTCAGTAGAACTTGCCCCATTTTAACGGTTCGAGAGGGGGTTAAGTGCCGGTTCCTGATCCCATGGAGATGGGTAGGGAGCCGGGGCTGTAAGCTGTACAGCGTGCCGGAGGTTTTTCCTGCAGGTGCTAAGAGCAGACGTTGGGGCTCCGGCGAGTGACGGCGGCAGCGAAGTAAGGCAGCAGCTTTCCTTTGCGCGGGCTGCTCACTCGTCGGCGGGCATCCGGAAGCTGCTGTCTGCGGGAGAAGGAGCTGAGCCTGACAGTAGGTAAGTGGCCGAAGGGGCTTGAGCGCGACGTCGAAATTCGTGGGCCGCCGGGTAGGCCTGACTACATGGCTGCCGAGAGGGAAACTCCGCGGCAGTGCAGTCCTGCAAAAGTGTGGGGTTAGGCGGGACAGCGCTGTTTCTTTAGTTGGGGGATAGGTACTCCCACGGAAAGAGAGGTGACAGCGTGGGAAGTGTATTGTATGTAAAAAAACCAAACCAAAACGGAACGGAACGGAGGTCCAGGGCTCCAGGCGGTGATCTGAGGCTGTGTGAGGGGCGCAGAGTGTGCAGGGACCTGGTGCTGGGTTAGGTGGAGGGGATGCCATCTAAGCCACAGTGCATGCTCTGTGGGTCTTGGCGCGGAGCAATTTCTGAAACAGGGGTGTGCAGAGACTGTGAGTTGGAGGTGACTTCAATGGAGAAGCCCTTGGAAGAGGGGTCCGAGGGGCTCAAAGGAGTAATGGACCCGCAGGAGACAGGGTCGCAGGAGCAGCACCCGCTGGAGGTCGTGGTGGGCCCTTCAATGGCTCCGGTGGGTCTCCCACCGTCAAATCCATTGGCAGGTGGTCTGGAGGCAATTTTTTCCGCAGAATTTGTTATCTTAACTCAGCAGGCCTTTGGGGGTGCTAACAATGGATCTCCGGTTTCGGGTTCTAGGCAGGGGCTAGCAGAGAAGAGACCGGGGATGCCCTTAAAGGCGGGAGCTGCAAAGGTGCAGGCGAAAAGGGCTAGAATGGAGAAGGACATGGAGCTGTCAGTAACGTCCAAGGGGGTCATAGTAGCAGTTCGGAAAGGGGAGTTCCTGACGTCCTTGGATTTGATGGAAGCATATCTACACATCCTCATTCGGCAGGAACACAAGAGGTTTCTCAGATTTGCATTTCCCATGGGTCATTTTCAGTTCTGAGGGTTGCCTTTCGGGCTGGTGACAGCTCAGCGTACCTTCACCAAGGTCATGGTGGTGGTGGCAGCAGCTTTCAGAAAGGAAGGCATCTTAGTGCACCCTTATCTGGACGATTGGCTCATTCGAGCGAAGTCAAGAGCCGAGAGCAAGCAGGCCACAAGCAGAGTGGTTGTATTCCTGCAAAGCCTAGGCTGGGTAGTCAATATGGTGAAAAGCGCATTGGCTCCCTCACAGAGTCTGGAATATCTGGGAGTGAGATTTGATACGAAGGATGGCAATGTGTTTCTTCCCCAGCACTGAGTGCTCGGGTTGAGCAAGCTGGTGCGTGAGTTCCTGAACAGACAGCAACCCATGGCATGGCATTACTTGCAATTGCTCGGGACAATGGCAGAAACTTTCGAATTAGTGCCGTGGGCGAGGGCTCACATGAGACCGTTTCAGAGAATACTGCTCAGGCAGTGGTCGCACCAAAACGACTCATTGTCCCGAATATTGCCTTGTCCGATACAGACACGGCATGTGCTACAGTGGTGGTTGGCGCCAGGGTGTCTGGAGAGGGGAATGCCCCTGGAGATGCCAGTTTGGGTTCCCTTGACAACAGATGCCAGTCTGTTGGGCTGGGGAGCTCACTTCCAAGGCAGGATCGTATCGGGACAGTGGTCTGATTTGGAGAAGAGTTGGTCAATCAACGGAGCTCAGGGCAGTGGTGATAGC
Source organism: Ichthyophis bannanicus (assembly GCA_033557465.1). NCBI lineage: Eukaryota > Metazoa > Chordata > Amphibia > Gymnophiona > Ichthyophiidae > Ichthyophis > Ichthyophis bannanicus. Next base: position 95,750,633 of record CM066039.1, on the reverse strand, counting down.
TTTACGCGGGTTTCAACTTTCGGTGCGCGGGAGAGCAATTCAGGTGTTCTCAGACAACACAACCACGGTGGCATTCATCAACAGGCAAGGGGGCACCAGCAGTGTGGCACTGGAGTCGGAGGCCGAGCAGTTGTTCGAGTGGGTCGAACGGAATCTTCAAGCGCTGTCGGCGGCGCACGTTGCAGGAGTGGACAATGTCGAAGACGATTTTTTGAGTCGGGTGAGGATAGATCCAGGAGAATGGATTCTTCATTCGAAAGTGTACGACATGGTGGTGCGTCGTTGGAGGTCGCCGGTAATGGACCTCATGGCAACCTTTCAGTCGGCAAAAGTCAGCCGGTTCTTCAGCAGGCGAAGAGAAAGTATGTCCGAGGGCCTCGATGCTCTTATTCAGGACTGGCCGGTGGACCAGCTCTTGTACGAATTTCCACCCTAGGTGTTGATAGGCCACGTAGTGCAAAGGATCGAGAGACACAGAGGGGTGGTGATCTTGATTGCACCAGATTGGCCGAGGAGGCCTTGGTATGCGGATCTCAGAAGGCTACTAGTGGAACGGCCTTGACGACTGCCAGTCAGGAGGGATCTGTTGTCCCAGGGTCCCCTCTTCATGCCTCAGGTAGATCGGTTTTCGCTTATGGCTTGGCTCTTGAGAGGGCTAGGTTGACAGCGAAAGGATATTCAGAGGCGGTAATTACCACTTTGCTGCAGGCGCGTAGGAGGTCGACATCTTTGGCGTATATTCGTGTTTGGCGGATCTATTGAAGCTTGGTGTTTAGACAAGCAGATGGAAGCGATAAGAGCATCAATTCCGCAGATTCTAGCGTTCTTGCAAGATGGAGTTCAGAATGGTCTAGCAGCGTCCACTTTGCGAGTACAATTGGCAGCGCTGTCCTGTTACAGCGGGAAGATCAAAGGGGAAGCTATAGGGGCTTACCCCGATGTGAAGCGTTTTTTAAGGGCAGTTTTGCTTTTGAGACCTCTATGTCGACAGGTAGTTACTCCTTGGGATCTGTCTGGTTTTAGATGCGTTGGTGCAAGAACCGTTTGAGTCTTTGGCTAGGGCATCGTTGAAGGATCTTACCCTTAAGGTGGTATTCTTGGTAGTGATCTGTTCGGCCAGGAGAATGTCGGAGTTACAGGCCTTGTCCTGCCGGGAGCCATTTTTATCCTTTTATGATTCCAAGGTGATTTTAAGGACCGTTCCATCTTTTCTGCCAAAGGTGGTTTCACCGTTTCATGTTAATCATGTGGTTTCTCTGCCAGTTCTCGAAAGAGGGGCAGGTTCGTCAGCAGAGAAGCGTGCGCATCTGTTGGACATGCGCCAGAGTTTGAAGAGGTATATTCGGCAGACACAGGAGTTTCGAAAATCAGATAGACTGTTTGTTCTCTTCGGTGCGAGTAAGAAGGGGGAAGCGGCGTCTAAGGCTTTTGTTGCTAGATGGATTAAGGAGGCGATTTCGGCAGTGTATGTCTTAAAGGGTAAATGGGTTCTGGATGGGCTAAAGGTGCATTCGACTAGAGCTCAGGCAGCTTCGTGGGCTGAGTTCAAGTTGGTGCCAGCGTTGGACATTTGTAAAGCAGCGACATGGTCGTCGTTGAATACCTTTGTGCGGCACTACCGCCTGGACATGCAGGCGGCAAGAGACACCTGTTTTGGCACAGCGGTGCTTCAGGCTGGGCTAGCAGGTCCCTCCTGTTAATTTTCTTTCACTGCTCTGTTACATAACCAGAGTTTCGTGACTAGACTGGAGGGACTATAAGGAAGGTGAAATTAGACTTACCTGCTAATTGTTGTTCCTTGAGGAACTTCAGTCTAGTCACGTATCTCGCCCAAAGGACTGATGCTTGAAGTGCGGCCTGAAGCATTTGGATTATCACAGGTAAGCAGTGTTTTGTTCTCTAAGGATACTATTGAATCAGGGGAGTCTAGCGGGGTCCCTTTGCTCCATACAGGGGAGGGAGCGGGCCTGAAAAGTTCAGACCTCAACTGGGTCGTTAGTTAGTTTACTGTTAGTTTTGAATGGTGTTATTACTTAATTGTTGCTCCGGTGAGTCTGCTTTGTCAATAGGTTACTGGAAGAAGGAGGCGGTTCATCGGGATATATACTCCAATGATATCAAAGCGATGACGTTTTTTTATCAGTCTCCAAGCTTCTGGAAGAGGTGCACAAACCAGAGTTTCGGGACTAGACTGGAGTTCCACAAGGAACAACAATTAGCAGGTAAGTCTAATTTCACCTTTCTGCCCCTGTTTTTAAAGACAATCATAAATTCAGAGACAGAAACATTACATAACCAGTATTTTTAAAAAGTAAGATTCATATCTACTGTCGCCAACCTCCCCCTGGTGACTGGTGGCTGAACGGGGAGGTTGGGCATATAGTTAATTTTAGGAGAGGAGGGTTTTTTAAGGCCAGGTGCAGCCTGTTCTATGTAGTCCTGCTCCTGGTGCAAATAAGTCATGTAAGCCAAATGGAGGGAGAATAAGGCTTTTATTTCCCTTTTCACAAAAAGATTCGTTGGGCTATAAAAATTAAAGAAAGTCCTTCTTTTCAGGCATAAACCAAACTCAAGGTACAAAGTAAACTGTTATAATCTTCACAGTTGTAGAAAGGAAATTAACCAAGGATTCTTTCAACATTGGAGTAAATTACATGTCTGAACATTCTTCTTTCATTCAGCACAAATATGAAAACTTCTTAAGGTAATATTTGTATGGCTCACAGTTCCGGTAGTGATTCCAAATCACCCACAACACACATGGAACAATCCATCAATTCCTCCTGAGATGAGGAAATAGGGTCTATAAGCTCCACTTGCATCGGTTCTAAATCACTATTATCTTCTTCTGAGCTGGGGCTTTCTCTGGCTGTTATCACTGGCCAGTCCCTATTTCTGTTCCCTTGTTTTCCATACAGTTGTTCTAAGGTTCTTAAATGAGCATGGCCTGTTTTATTGCCTCTATATCTTGGCTGGTGAAACTCTGGCCTGCTTTCTCTTCTTTTAAACTGGGCATCTGTTTTATAAGGGCTTCTAGCAGCTGAGCCTTTCTTCATGAATAAAGAATCATCATAACTTGGTTTCCTGTAATAGGCATAGCTGGAAGTGTCCTCCTCAGGTATTTCCCTTAGGACCCAGTCTCTCTGGCAATCTTTCTCTTGAAAGCTTCTGATACCTTTCAATCTGGTCTCCGGGCTTTCTGGCAAGCGTAGGCCTCTCTCCCAACCTGGCTTCCTGCTTCTTAGCTCGTTACCTCTGGAGTTTCTGGCTACCACGACTTCCACAGGACTGACTCTCCTCCGTCTGTCTTTCTCTGGGAACTCTGGTTCTCTTTCAGTTCCTGCAGCAGTGCCACTAGTCCTGGTTCCACTGCTCCTTTTCTCAGCAGTGCTCTCCTTTCCGGTGCTACTCTGCTCTCCGGTGCTGCTCCGCCTTCTGTCTCCAGCCTCTCGCTTATAAAGGTCTTCTGCCTTTGAGCTTCCCGGGCTAGTTCTCAGGTGCTGCTGATTAGCTAGGTGTGTCCACTCAGCCTCTGTAAGTGCATGCCTGCTCCCTCTAGCTGTTTTGCTAGGCAATTGCATTCTCTGCACCTCATTTGTTTTGGGACAGACAGCTTCTTTTCCTATGTCCTCATTTTTATTAGCTCCTGCTCTATGACACTACTCACAATGTTGGTGTCTGAAGCACGTGGTTCTGATATGGCCTCCTTACCATCTATAGACTGCGTGACCTGCTTTGTAGCAGCTTCTTGGTCTTTAATATTTAAAAAAAACCATAAGACACATTATAAAGAGCATGGCTGCTGAAAAATTAACAAACACGACTTACCTTTTATCTTTCTTTGCTGCCTTCATTTTGTAAGAGAAAGTTTATTTGTAAAACCTGGTTTCTGCTCCTATTTTTAAAGACAATCATAAATTCAGAGACAGAAACATTACATAACAAATATTTTTAAAAAGTAAGACTCATATCTACTCACCATGTTGATGTCTGAAGAGGTACCGATCTTACAATCTATAGAGACTATGGGGCTTGTTTACAAAGCCGTGGTAGCGGAAATGATCGGAAACCGCTACCGCAGCTTTGTAAACAAGCCCCTATGTGATCTTTTCTGTCAGCTGAAATGTACTGTGCCTTTTTTAATGAAATTCTTTGATGGGATTTACAGCCCCAGACTCTTTAACTGAAACAGCTCTGGATCTCATAATCTTATCATATGGCCTATTGTTTTATGTGTCTTCCCACCCAGCTAATTCACACTGCACCATTTTTTTTCCCAGACAGTACACTATATTGTGTATGTGGACGTATGTGGCTAATACATATTCCCCATTCCCAGATACCTTAAATGGCTTTAGTTCTACAATAGAGCTCTGCTCTTCACATTTTTATATGGCTATTGTTTTATGTGTCATCTCCAACCGGCTAATTCACACTGTCCCATTTTTCCCAGACAGCACATTGTAGGTTCAATTAACTAGGAATTCCTAAAACACACCACACAAAGCTGTAGGTTAAAAATGTTTTATTTCAAATAAAATGTTTTCATCTTGTGAAGTGATTCATTTGAGCATTACAAGGTTTTTTTAATATAAAGGCATACATATAATTTTTGTTCATCTGTATGTTCAGCTAATAGATTCTGGAAATACAAACATTTTCATAAAAAGTCAATTTTTACAGAACTTTGTGTTTTTTTTAAAGAACAATCTATAATCTCTGTCACAGATTAAACCTTCCACTAGCTCCGTATCACAGTCTGCCACAGATCTAAGCAAAATATTAAGCAGTTGTCCTGGATTTCTACTGGTATTAAAATCTCTGATGAGTTCAAACAAAAAATTAAAATTGTCATAAACTAGGTCAATTGCTTTCATTTTATGACCAACAATCATGGCGACATTTACAATAGGTCCTAGGCACAACCTGTTACAAGTTTTATGGATTTTCTGTTGTATTCCCTTGTGCCCCCACAATGATGTCTTTGCCCTAGAGCATGCATTAGACAAGCTGTACAGTCTCTGTGCATAACCTCCTGCAACATTTCTTGATAATACTGTTGCTTGTATAACAGATTTAAATGTGTTTATTTCTTCAGGTTTTGAGTTGTCCTTTTGGTTAACAATGACATCAAATGCTTCCCTTTGATATGTACATAGAAAGCACAAGCAGCGTAGATTGATTGCCTGTATGTCCTCTAGCTCTTGTAGGAGCGAAGATTATCAGGGTTACTTACCTGTAAGGAGTTCTCCGTGGACAGCAGGATAAGTCATCCACACCAGGTGGCGTCATCCGACGGTGCCGAAGATGGATGTAGTCTCTAGCCCAGAAGGAATTTCCCTTCTGGGCATGTACCAACTGGCCCTACCCCTAGGCCCGCCCCTAGCCAGCCACTGTGTTCCGAGCTGAGTCAGAGACTAGGGGCGATAGGGCCAGGACCTGCGCAGGGTCCCTTGCAGGGGAGGAGGGCGGGAAGTGTGGATGACTTATCCTGCTGTCCTCGGAGAACTCCTGTTACAGGTAAGTAACCCCAATTTCTCCTAGGACAAGCAGGATGAAGTCATCCACACCTCCCTAGCTGTGAAGGCTGAGGTGGAAAGGGGCCCTGGCAGGAAGGCACAGGAAAAGAATCACACAGAGAGGATAGGAAACAAGATTTTAATCCCGCAGGTCAACAGACCGAAAGTATGTGCAAAAGGAACATGTGGCAGCCATGCCAAAGTGAACAGGTGCAATCAAGAACATAAGTGAACAGGTGCAATCAGGAATATGCGCAAACTGGCAGTAAACATGTACAACAAATACATATGTCATGAGGTAGACAGCACTAAGCCAGAAATATTGAAGAGTAATGCAAAGGAAGAGCTTACTTATCATGAGCTAGACAGCACTAAGCCTGAAACATTAAAGAGTAACATAAAAGAAGAGCTTATCTGTCATGAGGTAGATAGTACAGACCCTGAAATATTAGAGAGTAATATAAAAGAAGAGCTTACCTTACAGCCACATGGGCAGTTGCAGCATTCACAATGCAGAGAGGCAGGGAAAAGGGAAACAAACCTTCCTCATGGCTTTAGTGACGCAGTAAGAATTCAGGGTTCCAATCAGGCTCACCTGGAGCCAGACTCACGTTCTACGTTTAATGAGCAGAGAGATAAAAACAGGTGGGAAAGCCCACAGAGGAGGCTGGAAACCGAGCAAGAGCTCAGGCTGGAAATTGAGCGAGAGCGCAAGCTGGAACTTGAGAGAGACGGAGAGCTCAAGCAGGAGCCTGGACTAGGGCTGGAGCAGGAGTTTGAGTTTGAGGAGGAAAGCAGAGACCAAAGGAAGTCTGACTGCAGTTCCAGGCAGGCTTGGAGAGCTAGGACTGAAGTGCAGCCCAGGAGTTTGAGAGGTCAGTCTCAGAGAGAAGGTGAGACAAGAACTCCAAAGCAGTTACAGAAAGACACGTTGCCTTGGAGAACCAGGGCTGAAGAAAGGCAGGCTGGTAAACCCGGGAGAGCTAAGAAAGACAGTGACAAAGTCTTCCCAGCCAGAGGGGTCCTCATACCGAGGCAAACAGCCAAGCCAACAGAGAGCAAAGGTCACATCCAGGGAAGCTCACTGAAGGCAGGAAGTGAGTTTTATTCAGCTAAACACAGTAACCGGTGTTCACAGAGGAAAGCAGTGTGCAAGGCAGAGAGAAAGCCTTGGCTGGAAGCAGAAGGGCTTGAAACCATCTTCTCAACGGAAAGAGATAAGTACCCTGTCTTTGGTAAAGGGAGAGAAGTGGGTCCACGGGGGAGAAGCCAGGCTTACAACAGGCTAGAGAATCCTTACTGGCAGAAGACGTGGGAGGCAATCCCCAGCACAGCCCCTGCTATCTGTGACACCCAAAAGCAGCTCCAACTCATAGCAGCTAAAATTTCCCAAGGGCAAGGCTCGGAGAGCAGCTTCACAGGGGCTCAGTGCCCATACACAGGACCAGGTCCTGGCCCTATGCAGTGGGAAAGCTATAGCCCAGAAGACATCCCTGAGCCCATGGAATGTGCTTTAGGTATAGCTGATGACAGAGTCTCTCTGTTAAGAAAGGAGAAAGAAAAGAATTGTGTTTTACACATTTTGAATGTGATGGACTTTATTTGCTGGAAAGAAGCATAATTATTATTTGTTAAGAATCCTTTGCACCGGTGAAGCAACCGTTTCTTTTGTGTTGTCCTTATTTGAAGACATCCTCAAGGGAAAGTGAATAAAACCCAACCTTAATTTTCACTCTGGACACGACTGCAGTGTCTTTATTTCCACAACTTCAGGCTATGCCCAGGTCTAGGCAACCGCCTAAGACGGCATAGTCTCACAAATGGCATAGTTCTTGAATGCCAGGAAAAGAGGACACCGTACAAGAAGGACGGAGTTACCAGTGCCAGAGGACGCAACCAGGACGGCGGTGAAACACGCCCAGACAATTTCCAGGATCAGGAGCAGTCAAGAACCTTCTCAAGGCCAGAATCACCACCTGACTCAGGTAATAGTATCTGGGTACAGCCAGGGTGGGATTCTGAGGAGGTATCTGAGGGACTGAAAATCCCAGTGGGGTAGTATTGAAAAAAAAAAAAAAAAGGGGTTCCGCACTTGGGGTTTTTTTTCCTTTGATTTATTACAGGCTATCAACATGGAGACTCCAGCGGATATCCTGAAATGGATGGGGCTCCAATTCGAGAAGCAACGCGAACTTGCCCAGCAGTGCCAAGAACAAGCCCTGGCCGCCATGCAGATGCAGCAAAAGCCGCTGACAGACTTGTTGCAGGTGGTACTACAGGAGCGGCAAGCTGAGAAAAGAACTGAAGGACACTTTTGTGGGGTAGGCCCACAGACATGTGGAATTTTGTCTTTTGGACAGTGGTCAGAAAAAAGACAATATTGACGATTTCCTTGAAGCCTTTGAGCGTGTAGCTCGTGGTGCAGGCTGGCCCGAGCAACAATGGGCGGTCCGCCTAGCTACCTCCCTGACGGGAGAAGCCCTGTCTCATACAAGGCGATGCCAGCCGCCCAGGCTAATGAATATAAGAATGTAAAGGCAGCCATACGGGATAGGCTAGGCCTGTCACCTATGGTATATCGTAGGATGCTGAGAGCTACAAAAATCCAACAAGGTGAAACTCCGAAGGCACTAGGCCAACGAATACGTAGCCTAGTATGGAAGTGGCTCATGCCAGAAGGGAAGACCATAGAAATCATTTTAGATATGCTCGTGTTGGAACAGTTCTGCGAAGCTGTGCCAGCTGAGGTAAGGTCGTTCCTCACTCTACAGAATTGCCAGACGACAGACGAGGCGGCTCTCCTAACAGAAAGATTCATGGAGGCTCAGGTAGCCCATGGATCATACGAAGGAGCTAGCGACTCGCGTGACATGGCAAACTTTGGCAGAGTAATGAAAGACCCGAGATTAAGCATACCAGCTACAGAAAAATGTAGGAGTAAAGGTATAGCGAATGACTCTCGCATAGTGTGTTTTAAATGTGGGAGGAGGGGTCACAAGAGGTATGAATGCACAGAGCGCACAGCACTAATGGGTGAAAAAGCAAAATATAAGCAAGAAGGCTTTCGCCTTGAGGTGGAAGTGCAGGGGGTGTTGGCCAAGGCCTTATTGGATTCAGGGGCTGAACAAACAATGGTGTCAGAAAACGTTTGGGGCCTTCTACAGGATAGTGAGGCAGTTCCCCTGAGTCAGCCAGAAGGCAGTAGCAAGATCCGTTGTATACACGGGTCATCCACCTCTTATCCTCTATATAGAGTGTTAGTAAAAGCGCTAGGCACACATAGGAAGGTCCTAGTAGCAGTAATTCCCCGTTTACCCTATGACATAGTTTTAGGTCAAGATTGGCCACATTTCTATAGGGGCATAGGGGAGGGCATGCAAGAGAAAAGGGGGCTAGTGTCCACAAGGTCCCAGGCCCACAGTTCACGGGAGAGCTTTGAACCCGAGGAGGATATTGACCCTCCTTCGGAGGAAGAAGCTGCACCTCAGGGAGGAGAAGAGGATAAATCCCTAGAAGAGGGGCTAGGAGAACTACCCAGACATGAAGGTTTGATCAACCATCCAAAGAAAGCAGATAGGAAAAGCAAAGGTGATAAGAGGCGAGAGCGCCACAATAGGGCCCAGCTAAGGGCAGGGGCAGGAGAGGGAATAGGTTTTCCCTGGGTACCCGGAGACCTACTACAAATGTTTCCCTCATTTGCGAAGGAACAAAAAGCGGATCCCGCGTTAAGGCGCGCTTTTGAATATGCCCAGTCCGATGGAGACGCTCTTCCCAGATTTTTTCTAGAAGAGGAGTTACTGTATAGAGAGAGTAACGATCCACAGACTGAGGCTGTGAGGAAACAACTAGTAGTACCCACCGCTTTTAAGGCAACGGTAATGAGGTTGGCCCATGACCACCCGGTAGGAGCGCATAAAGGGGTTGTAGGTACCCTGGACCAGGTGCTGGCCCGTTTCTATTGGCCGGGTGTGTTCCAGGAAACCAAGCGTTTCTGCGAGGCATGACCTACGTGTCAGAGGGTCTCTGCCGCAAAACCTAAGGGGGTGCCCTTGATATCAATACCCACTATATCCGAACCGATACGACGGATGGCGATGGACATCGTAGGTCCCTTAGTAAAGACCCCTAGAGGGTTCCAAAATATCCTAGTCATAATGGATCAGGCCACCCGGTTCCCCTGGGCTATACCGCTGAGGAACATTTCAGCAAGAACAATAGCGGGGGAATTAATCAAGATATTTTGTGAAGTAGGGTTCCCGAAGGAAATGCTAACGGATAGGGGGAGCAATTTCCTATCCCGATACTTGACCCAAGTCTGGGATGCCTTCGGGATCCGTCACTTGAAAACATCAGCATACCATCCCCAGGCCAACGGGATGGTAGAACGGTTTAATCAGACCCTCAAACAATTGTTAAGGCGGGGATTGGACGGGAAAATGGCCGATTGGGACATTATGCTCCCATTTGCTTTGTATGCAAGCAGGGAGCGCACACAGGCCTTCTTAGGAGTTTTCCCATACGAATTAATGTTCGGCCGAGCTCCAAGAGGCATCCTTGACATTTTAAGGGATCAGTGGGTGGAGCCAAAAGGAGAGGAAGTAGGGGTACCGCAGTTCCTACAGGAACTTAGATCGCGGTTGCAGAGGGCCTCACAAGCTGCTGAACAACATTTACAGGGTAGTCAACGGCAGCAGAAAAAATATTATGACCGGGGGAAAAAGCCCTGTCAGCTCACGATTGGGGATAAGGTAGTCGTGATGGTAGCGGACCCTGGACCGAAATTTGAAGCTCAAAGAAGGAGGGGGCCCTACACGGTAGTAGCTCGCAAGGGACCAGTCTCCTACGTTGTAGAAACGGACAAGGGACGCCGTCAGGTGTATCACGTCAATGTCCTGAAACCCTGGCAAGAGCGGACGGCAGCAGTTGGGCAGTTGCAGGTACAGCGTCCGGTCAAGGCGAATGCAGTAGCCTGTATTTCGTGCTGTAAGGACATATGTCCCCCAGCCCGAAATAGCTTAAGAGGGGGGATATGTCATGAGGTAGACAGCACTAAGCCAGAAATATTGAAGAGTAATGCAAAGGAAGAGCTTACTTGTCATGAGCTAGACAGCACTAAGCCTGAAACATTAAAGAGTAACATAAAAGAAGAGCTTATCTGTCATGAGGTAGATAGTACAGACCCTGAAGTATTAGAGAGTAATATAAAAGAAGAGCTTACCTTACAGCCACATGGGCAGTTGCAGCATTCACAATGCAGAGAGGCAGGGAAAAGGGAAACAAACTTTCCTCATGGCTTTAGTGACGCAGTAAGAATTCAGGGTTCCAATCAGCCTCACCTGGAGCCAGACTCACATTCTACGTTTAATGAGCAGAGAGATAAAAACAGGTGGGACAGCCCACAGAGGAGGCTGGAAACCGAGCAAGAGCTCAGGCTGGAAATTGAGCGAGAGCGCAAGCTGGAACTTGAGAGAGACGGAGAGCTCAAGCAGGAGCCTGGACTAGGGCTGGAGCAGGAGTTTGAGTTTGAGAAGGAAAGCAGAGACCAAAGGAAGTCTGACTGCAGTTCCAGGCAGGCTTGGAGAGCTAGGACTGAAGTGCAGCCCAGGAGTTTGAGAGGTCAGTCTCAGAGAGAAGGTGAGACAAGAACTCCAAAGCAGTTACAGAAAGACACGTTGCCTTGGAGAACCAGGGCTGAAGAAAGGCAGGCTGGTAAACCGGGAGAGCTAAGAAAGACAGTGACAAAGTCTTCCCAGCCAGAGGGGTCCTCGTACCGAGGCAAACAGCCAAGCCAACAGAGAGCAAAGGTCACATCCAGGGAAGCTCACTGAGGCAGGAAGTGAGTTTTATTCAGCTAAACACAGTAATCGGTGTTCACAGAGGAAAGCAGTGTGCAAGGCAGAGAGAAAGCCTTGGCTGGAAGCAGAAGGGCTTGAAACCATCTTCTCAACGGAAAGAGATAAGTACCCTGCCTTTGGTAAAGGGAGAGAAGTGGGTCCCTGGGGGAGAAGCCAGGCTTACAACAGGCTAGAGAATCCTTACTGGCAGAAGACGTGGGAGGCAATCCCCAGCACAGCCCCTGCTATTTGTGACACCCAAAAGCAGCTCCAATTCACAGCAGCTGAAATTTCCCAAGGGCAAGGCTCGGAGAGCAGCTTCACAGGGGCTCAGTGCCCATACACAGGACCAGGTCCTGGCCCTATGCAGTAGGAAAGCTATAGCCCAGAAAACATCCCTGAGCCCATGGAATGTGCTTTAGGTATAGCTGATGACATAGAGTCTCTCTGTTAAGAAAGGAGAAAGAAAAGAATTGTGTTTTACACATTTTGAATGTGATGGACTTTATTTGCTGGAAAGAAGCATAATTATTATTTGTTAAGAATCCTTTGCACCGGTGAAGCAACCGTTTCTTTTGTGTTGTCCTTATTTGAAGACATCCTCAAGGGAAAGTGAATAAAACCCAACCTTAATTTTCACTCTGGACACGACTGCAGTGTCTTTATTTCCACAACTTCAGGCTATGCCCAGGTCTAGGCAACCGCCTAAGACCGGCATAGTCTCACACATAATAGGAACATGTGCAAACTGGCGGTAACATGTGCAAATAAACAACTAACAGGTGTGATTCAACAGTGACATGAGCAATCCTTAACATCTTACACTAACATGTGCAAGAAGTTCAGTGCATTTGAAACTTACGTGACCCTTTCTGGGCGACCAGAAGGTCAAGGCATATGTAACATTCAGTTCAAGGCATACATAACATCCAGTTTACGGCCCGGTGGAGGCACAGGCCACCGTCAGGACCGCCCGCCCGAAAGAGCCTGCTTGCAAGTCCAGGCAGTAGTGCCTTTGAAAAGTCTGGATGGAGGACCAGGTGGCTGCTTTGCAAATGTCAGGGACCGGTACCGCTCGTAGGTTGGCAATACAACTTGCGAGCGCCCTCAGCTGGTGGGCGTTCGCTGGTGGCGAGGGTCTGGTGCCGGCTTGGTTCAAGCAGAAGGAGATGCATGCAGAAATCCAGAAAGTAAGGGTGCGCTTGGTGACTGGGCGACCTAGCTTGTTCTGGTCATAGGATACAAAGAGTTGCGTGCTCTGCCTTTGTGTGGCCGTCCGGAGGAGGTAGAGTCTCAAGGCACGGACGCAGTCGAGCTTGTGAAAACGTTCTTCCTCGGGGGAAGAGTGAGGTTCCGGGTGAAAGGTGGGGAGCTCAATAGTTTGGTTAATGTGGAAGGCGGAGGCCACCTTCGGAACAAATCTCGGATGTGTCCGGAGGGAAGCCCGGTCCTCGGAGAGCTGTGTGTATGGTGGGTATGCCACCAGCACTTGTAGCTCGCTGATCCGCCGGGCCGAGGTGATGGCCACCAGGAATAGGGTTTTCCAAGAGACGAACTTGATGTCGGCTGATTGCATGGGCTCAAAGGGAGGCAGCGTGAGCTGGTTGAGAACCACATTAAGGTCCCAGTGTGGCACCGGCTTCCTGACAGGAGGATGAAGGTTAGAAAGACCCTTCATAAAACGGGCAACGATGGGTAGCTGCGCAATGGAACCGTCCCCGGGGCGCTCGTGGAAAGCTGCGATGGCTGCCAGGTGGACTCGGATGGATTGCGTCTGTAGCCCTTGCTGGGTCAGGGAAGTTAGGTACTGCAGGATTGCTGGTATGGGGCAAGAGAAGGGGTCCAATCCCTGAGAGGAGCACCAGGAGGTGAAGCGTCGCCACTTGAGGCTGTAAGATTTTCTGGTCGATGGTCGGCGTGATGCGAGTACCACCTGTTCGACCTCATGCGAGAGGCGGAAAGGGGAAAGGGCTATCCGCTCAGCTTCCAGGCTGTAAGAGCAAGAGTTCGAAGGTTGGGGTGGAGGATGTTCCCCTTGTCCTGCGAGATCAGATCCGGACTCAGAAGCAGCCGGATCGGGGGGCACACTTGTAGCCGGTGGAGAAGCGGGAACCATCCCTGACGGGGCCAGTATGGGGCTATTAGGATGGTTTGTACCTTGTCAGAGATGATTCATTGGACGGTCCTGGAAATCAGAGGGATGGGGGGGGGGGAAGGCGTATAATAGAGACCATTCCCCCATGACACGATGAATGCATCCGCTGCGTGGCTCCGAGCAGAGGAGCGTTTTGAGCAAAAGGTTCTGCATTTCGTGTTGTTCTCCATGGCGAAGAGATTGACTGCAGGAGTACCCCAGTCTTGGAAGAGAGAGTGGGCCACCTGGGACTTCAGGGACCACTCGTGTGGGTTGAGCTGCCGACTCAGTCTGTCGGCCAACTCGTTCTGAAGACCGGGGAGGTAGGAGGCTTGGAGCATGCAAAGGTGTGCAGTCGCGAAAGCCCAGATCCGAAGGGCTTCTCTGCAAAGGGGTCGTGATCCAGTCCCACCCTGTATGTTGATGTAGAACATGGCCACTTGATTGTCCGTTTTCAGCAGTATTGTCTTGTCCAAGATCAAACTCTGGAAGGCCTTCAGTGCATATCTCATGGCTCTGAGCTCGAGGAGGTTTATGTGGTACTGCCGCTCCTAAGGTGACCAGATCCCCTGTGTCTGCAGGTGGAGACAGTGTGCCCCCCAGCCCACTGGCGATGCATTGGTGGTGATGGTTAGTTGATGTGCCGGTTGGGAGAGGGGTCTCCCGCATGCTAGGTTCTTTTTGAGGGTCCACCAAAGGAGGGAGGAGATCACTGTTTTGTCCAGAGGAATGATGGTCTCCAGAGACTGTGAGTGTTGGGACCAGACTGCCTGAAGGTGCCACTGGAGGCAGCGCATGTGGAGCTTCACTAGGGGTACCGTCTGGGTGGCTGACGCCATGTGCCCTAGGAGGCGAAGGAGGGTCCCTGCCGACAAGGACTGTTGCGTTCGCACAAGGCGTGCTAGTTCTCTGATGGTGTTCATTCTTGGTCGGGGAAGGAAGGCCATTGAGCAAGAAGTGTTTATTAGTGCCCCTATGAATTCCATCCGCTGAGAGGGCTGGAGGTGTGATTTTGGGTAATTCACCAGAAACCCCAAGGATGTCAGCAGGGAGATGGTTGTTTGGGTTGCACGCTTGGCCTCTCTCAAGGAAGGAGCAGAGATAAGCCAGTCGTCCAGATAGGGGAAAACACAGCTTCCTTGTTTGCGAAGGTGTGCGGCCGCCACCGCCACACATTTCGTAAACACCTGTGGTGCAGGGGATAGGCCGAACGGAAGGACTTTTTATTGGAAGTATCTCCCGGCGGCTTGGAAGCGCAGATATTGCCTGCGATCCTTGTGTATGGGGACATGTGTGTACGCGTCCATGAGATCCAGGGATGTGAGCCACTCCTTGGGCTGGATGAGGGGCAGGATGGTCCTGAGGGAGTGCATCCTGAACTCTTCCTTGGCGATGAATAAATTGAGTTTGCGGAGATCGAGAATGGGCCGCATGCCGCCAGACTTCTTGGGGACAAGAAAGTACCTGGAGTAGAATCCAGTGTTGATCTCCACCTCCGGGACCGTCTCTATTGCGCTGGAAGCCAGGAGGGCCAAAATCTCCGTCTCCAAGGAAGAAGTGGATTGTTTGCAACGCGGAATCGCCCGTTGTAGGGGTGGTGATAGAAACTTTATCCGGTATCTGTCGGAAATGATTGCTAGTACCCATTTTCCGTAGTAATGGATTTCCAATTTTGCAGGAACATGGCCAAGTGACCCCCCCGTAGGGAGGTTGGCCCCAGTCCTCCCGTCAAAAGGTCTGATTGGTCCTCCCCGATGCCGGCTGAGATGGCTTTTGCTGTCTCCTTTCATGCTGGCGAGGCTTTTGCTTGTAGGAAGCGTGGGAGGGTTGTGATTGTTGCTTATAGTGGGGCTGCTGCCACTTTCAGTAAGACCCATACTGGCGCCTGGATGATGAGAAGGAGAAGGATTTTTGCTGGTAAGAAGTCTTGCGGGCAGGCCGTTCCAGGCCTTCGTCTATGAGTGTCTGGAGTGTCGTACAACGGTCCTTCATGGCGTTGACGGTGTCATTAATTTCTCCCCAAACAGGGTATCCCCAGTGCAGGGCGCATCGGCAATGCGGTCATGTGTATCCTCTCGTAGGCCTGAAGCTTTGAGCCAGGCGAGGCGTCGGGCAGAAATGGAGGTAACCGCAGTGCGGGCCGCCGCATCAAAGGCTGCCTGCACCTGATGTTTCGTGCATTCCTGCAGGTCCAGGAGAGTGGTTGAAGCAGCTGCCTGTGTCTCCTGGTTAGAAGCGGAAATGGTTGCTTTGAGCTTCTCCATCAGGGTGTCCTGGTACAGGGCTTGTTGAAGCTGGTGGGCGGCGACTCTAGCACATAGCATTGATCCCTGGAAGGTCTTTCTTCCAACGTCATCGAGCAGCCTTAGGTCTTTGCCAGGCGGGAAATTGGATTGCATCCGTGTGGACTTTGTTCGCTTGAGAGCAGATTAGAAACATAGAAACATGATGACAGAAAAAGACCACATGGCCTATCTAGTCTGTCCTTCCATAACAATAACTACAACAGTCCACTTTTTACCTTTAGAGATCCTCTGTGTTGGTCCCATGCTTTTTTGAATTCAGTTACTGTCCTTGTCTCCACTGGGAGACTATTCCATGGATCCACTACTCTTTCTGTAAAGAAATATTTCCGCATATCACTCCTGAATCTATCTCCCTTCACCCTCATCCCATGTCCCCTCATAGCAGAACTTGCTTTCAATTGAAAGAGGCTCTCTCCCTGAACATTTATGCCACGGAGGTATTTAAACATCTCAATCATATCACCTCTATCCCGCCTTTCCTCTAAGGTGTACATATTGAGATCCTTAAGTCTGTCCTCATATGCTTTAAAATGAAGCCCATTAATCATTTTAGTAGCAACCCTCTGCACTGACTCCATCCTGTTCACATCCTTTTGAAGGTGCGGTCTCCAGAACTGCACACCATACTCCAAATGAGGTCGCACCAAAGACTTATAGAGAGGCATTATCACCTCCTTTTTTCTGCTAGCCATTCCACAACTATGGAGTGGTGGGGAAGTTGTGTCTTATCAAAGCCTGGAGGGGGCTGGACCTGATACTTCGCATCCAACTTCCGGGATATCGGGGTCCCTGAGGAGGGGTTCTGCCATAAGGAGAGTAGGTTTTCTTTCAGCAGAGGGTGTACGGGCAGGTGCACAGAGGAATGCGGAGCCTCCAGGAATTTTCTTGCGGCTTGAGTTTCTGGTCGCTGGTGAACCATAGGGCAGGCGCTGGGAAGACACAGTGCATCAGTGACCTTATGGAGGAACTTGGGATAAGAAAGATCCTCAGGATTACTGGAAGAGTCCGCAGGCTGCTGACCAGCGTTTGTGGAGGGTTCCTCTGAAGCCGCAGCATTGCTCTCTGTGTCGTCGTGGGTAAAACTGGGGTCCTGCGTGGGGACAGCGGTAGAACCGGGATCCGGCACAGGGTCAAGGGGAGACCTCTCAGGAGCAGCCGCAAGCTCGCTGGGGACACGGTGGGGGACTCCAGCTGCCAGATCTGTGGAAGAGTGAGCCCACTGCTCAAACAGGCCTGAGAGAAAAATTAAAAATTGAGCTGGTGCTTCCGTGGCCCCAGGGGGTTTGGGGGCCGTATTGGCAGGATCTGTGAGCTGACATGAAGGGTGAGCTGCCCCTAGTGTCCCGGGAGATCCAGGCAGTGAAGGGGGGGTTGCTGGAATGAGTGCCCGCCTAAGGCAGCTTGGAGAGTCATGCCTGCTGGCTGAGTAAGCTGCTTCATCGTAGGAATCGCTGCTGTCCCATGAAGAGGAGAGTCTGGCTGGAGTGTGGAAGCGGTGGCGGCTCCAGTGCCACCATCGGTGCTGCTTGTGCTGACTCCGGGGGCTGTCTGAATCGCTAGAGCTGCTGCTTCTGTAGCGAGAGCGGCCCCTGTGTCCTCGGCGTGGGCCAAGACGGTGCCTCCGCGCCGAGCGAGATCTCCGATGGTGGTGGTACCTGCGCCGAGATTTGCTCCTCCTGTGGTGACGCTTCTCCTGGAGCCGGCCAATGGTGCCGCCGGGGGCGGGGCTTGTGATGATGACATTGTTAAAGATAGCCACCGCCACAGGAGCCTCGTGGGAGGACGGAGCTTCAGCTTGCTGTCTATCCAGGAAGAGGGCCCCGGAGGGGGAGAGAGAGCCTGGAGCAGAAAAGCTGCGGGAGGAGGCCAATAACGGCGCACCCGGGGCTGCAGAGGCAGAAGCTGAAGGCGTCGTCATGTGCTGCTGAGGCATCATCGGAGGCTGCATTGAAGAGGAGGTATTGGCAGGGAGCAAAGCGCTGCCGGGAGCTCCGGAGGGTATAGGAGATCCTGGAAACAGTTCACGGAGCGCATTCCTCCTGGATTTTCTAGCTCTAGGGGACATGCGGGTGCAGTGTGCGCAATCCTCTACCTTATGGGAGACACCAAGGCACCGCAGGCATCGATCATGCAGGTCAGTCGTATTCATTTTACTGGAACAGCCAGGGCATTTTTTAAAACCCGGTTTAGGCTGTTTTCCAGGCATCTTGATTGAAGATCAGTTGTAGGAGAGAGAAGAGGTCCGTCTTGCTGGCAAGGCGGAAGAGGCAAAAGTGGCTGGCTAGGGGCGGGCCTAGGGGTAGGGCCAGTTGGTACATGCCCAGAAGGGAAATTCCTTCTGGGCTAGAGAGAGACTACTTCCGTCTTTGGTGCCGTCGGATGACGCCACCTGGTGTGGATGACTTCATCCTGCTTGTCCTAGGAGAACGTTAGTTCCCTACAAAAAACAAAACAGTGTCAATGTGAAATGAAAGCCACTAAAAAATAGCTGTAGTGGGATTTGAACACAGGTCTCTCTCTGTGTTTCGGCATGAACTACTAAATTCTTTACCCTTGTCTGTCTGTATTTTTTCAGGTATACGACCTAGATTAAATATTTTTTCAAAGGCTTTAGCAACTTAATGACTGGTTTTCGATTTTAAACTTGAAGCCCAAGCATATTTTGATAGGATGTCTACCACTGTTAAGATGTATTTATAGCTATTGTTACAATGGGACAAGGCTGCTATATCTACTAAATCAGCCTGCCATTGCGCATCCAAATCTGACACGATCGTCTTGTTTCTTTTAAAACGGACCCTAGCAGGTCTGTGTAAAGTATAAGCATCTTGTCCTGTAGCCCATCTAACTACATCTTTTCTGTTGACTGTTTTATCATGCTTTTTAGCAGCTTGAAGTAGAGGATTTATGCCCCCAAAGCTCCCTATCGCTTTTGGGTCATAGTAAATGCTCTTCAATAAGGTTTCCTTCATGATTGCCATGCTTTGACTATCCTTTTTATTTTGCTAACATCTTCAGAATGGATTTATTCCACAAATCCTGTGTATTTTAAAGTATAGTGTAGCAGCGAAGTGCATACAATGAATAAAACCAGGAGTCAGTTACAGGGTCCAAGCCAATTTATTGTGCACAGGCTCAGACAGGAGTGCATCCAAAAGAGACTGAGCAATGGAGTACAGGAGAAAATTCCTTATATATAATTTTTACAGTTTGATAAAGGCAAACTTTCTATTGGTCCCAACGCCCCTTGCACCTGTCCAATCAGGGACCCTCTCTGGGCCTAGCTCCCTGTTCCCCCTTCTCAGGCTATTCTAACAAAGGCATAGTCTTAGGCATAGATACATTTCTAATTCAAGGACATTTCTAGCTCAGAGAATGCAAGACCATTTCTATCATAAGCATAAAGAAATTATACAAACTTTTCAAAAGCAGTTTAAAGCAGTTTAAAGCAGATTCTCAAACTCTGGTTCTTCTCAGCACTAATTCCAGGTGGGGGTTAGGATCTAGGCCTAATTTACAGGCCATAGCTTACCACATTCCCCCCCTTTGATTATTCTCACCCCTAGTAAAAGAGGGTGAGAAAGAAATCACATATCAAATTCTTCTTAAACTGATGCTTCTTCACAGGGTATAGCCTGATACTTCCACATGGCCAGTACTCTGGCCGCTGCTTTCCGTTCAACTGTACTGTCAATGACTGAAGTTACCATATGGAAGCAGAGGGGCAGGAAACATGGAAGGAGTAAACACATAGCTATCATGACTAGAACTGCAAACATAATAGTCTTCAATCCCCCTAGCCCTGAAAATAGAGTTCCAAACCATCCATTTAGCTCTAGTCCATTCCAGGTCTGAATTGGTACATGCGCTAGCCTACGCATATGGTCAGCTATTTCTTCAACAATCTGACCCTGATCATCAATCTGCAAACAGCAGTTAGTAAGATTAAACTTTCCACACACCCCACCTTCAGATGCTAATAAATAATCAAGTGCTAATCGGTTTTGGTAAATAGCAGTGCGCATCTGAGTACTTTGTTTTGCCAAGAGGGTTAATGCCTTACTCGTCTCGTTAGTTATAATTTCTACAACAACTTGTAAGCGTATTGTTGACTCTAGCAAGGCAATCAGTTTGTAGATCAAGCTGATTGCCTTGTGACACCATAGTACCATTAAGATCATGTCCTTTGCATTTCAACACAGCCACTTGAGCTGGCTTAAGCACTGCAGCAAGCAAACGTTCAATATAGCGGGCATGTTTGATGGGTTTATGAGCAGCAGTCAAGAACCTCTGCTGAGCCCAAATATTGCCGAAGTCCCATAGAACCACGATTGCGTAACTACTGTCACTATGGATATTAACAACCAAATGCGTATACATTTCCAAGGCCCGAATGAGAGCGAACACTTCTGCCAACTGGGAACTTGCAAACGGCAACACTCCTGCTTCTATTACAGCATCAACAGTAGTTACAGCATACCCCACAAGTAATTGCCCGTGTTCATCACGGAAGGCAGATCCATCAGTAAATAGAACCCAGTCAGGGTTTGACAAAGATACAGCAGACAAATCAGGCCTAGCCTTTGAATAGGCTGTAACAGAGGAAAGACAATCGTGAGTTCCATCAGGGTCAGACAAGTGTAACAATGGCTCTAAAGAAGCAGAAATGCCTTTTAAAGAGATAGTTTTTAATGCTATTTAGACCTGTACTTTCTAGGCCTATAGCTAAGTTAGGTTCTACATTTCTGTTTCATGTATAGAGGGCCTGCCTTCTATCCCTATAGATATTTTTATTTAGCTGTATTTATATCCCGCTTTTCACCGGGTCAAAACGGTCAATTGGGAGATACATTTAACACGAGGGGATATGACACACATACGCTAATACTTACAGGGAACATGGGCAATGGAGGGTTAAGTGGCTTGCCCAAGACCACAAGGAGTACCTATAGGACTAGAAATCCCAGTCCCTCCGGCCTGAGATTGCTGTCCCCAGGTGGGACTTGAACCCCCGGCCCTCCGGCCTGAAGTACCTTGTCCTAACCACTAGGCCACTCCTCCCTGATATTATTGATCCTGATCCGCTGTCTGTCTCTGAATCTGACAACTCCAAATCTGCATATCCTGGGTGAATCATAGGTGTATAAATTTGTTTATCAGCAGCTGTTTCATCCACTTCACTGATTATATCCAATGTATGTTTGGGGCCTAGCCTAGTTAGCCCTTGTCTACACGTATAATACGGTTCAACATATAAACAGGAGTGCGGTATCCCCAGGTCCCATCTTGTGCCCAAGTGGCTGGTCCATAATATGTGATAATTCTCTCAGGTGGCCATTCATCACCATCCCACTTATCCCACTGACCTATTTTCAAAGTATTTCGCTTCTGTCGACCATTGTATATGGGGAAGCCTAACTGTTCCCCTTGGGAAATGGGAATAAGGAAGAAAGAGGGTCAGATTGTACCCAAGACACACGCCCCTCCCCAAATGTTAGGGAGTTGGGCATACGCTCGGGTTCCATAAATCCAATAGAGCCCTGGAGGGGCTTCCCAAGCATTGGGTGAGGTGAGATTGGTCCATATCTTAGCAAGACTGGAGAAGCTGGTTAAAGGATTGGAAGGTTCAGTAGCATTTACACCTGACCACCAGGATGTTTTCTTAGTAGTAGTATTGTAAAATCGTTGGCTGAGACAGACCAGCTCTCCTACCTGTATGGTGAACTGTGGTCCTGCTCGGACAAAACAGAGACGGCCGACAATGGTGTTGGCCAATACCCATTCACTAGTGGTCTTATTCAAAGCAGTCTGGTTATATGGGATGGAGTAGTTCAATTCCCTTGCCTCCCAGGGCCATTGGTCTCCCATCCTAGTTCCCCCGCAGAAGAAACAATTAGAAATGCGGAGACTGGAAGCTCCAGCTCCAGCTAGTTCAATGAATAAATTCTGCGTGGTCTGGGGAATCTCTATCTTTGTCTGCATGGCTTCATAGAAGGTATGGTGTATTTGAAAAGGTGAAGAAATGAGTGTCTTGGTGTTAAGCTGTATATATACATAGGTTCCAAGGTCTACTCCACTTCCGGCTATTCGTAAGCCAAACCTAAACCCTTGCTTCCACTGGCTAGGGTCGAGCACAAGGAGCCTTAAGGGGTTACAAGTACCTTTCTGACACTTACGGGGTTCCAGCAATGGTAGTCTCTCTAACTTGGCTCTGCGATTATCCCCCTCTCGCCCCTGAGGCACTCCAGACCAGGTGGCATAGTATACACACTCCCACTTGGGACAGGAGTATACGCCTTCAGAGGCTTTAGCATAAATAGATGGGGAATTTACCCCGGTGCATATTCCCCAATTGTATGCTCCTTCGGGGCACATATATTTATCATCTTGATAATAACTTTGCTCTTGATTAACAGATCCACAGCTATAATAGCCATTGCGGTTAATGGCATCACAAGCATCAAAGTAAAGAGGAGCAGGTTTCATGGGATCTGAGAGCTGTCGGGTAGCATTTAGGAGGGCCCCATCCTCGTTGTTCCATCGTAACTCTAGGACATGGTAAGAGGGGTTCTGTCGGGGATTAAAGCAGGTCCTAACCTTCCCTCTTGTACAGATACTTAATTCTGTATCATTATACACACATTTGCTAACTACACCAGTACAAGTGTAATAGGAATGATAAAGTAGAGTCTGAGTAATCCTTGTCCCGGTTCTGGTGGTAGTTATGCAAGCCGCACAGGGAGGTATGGCAAATGCCATTCTAAGGGGCCCCAGGATCACCGCTAGCAAAATGCAAAAGCAAAAGTATATCATGGTTACAGTAGTTTAATGAACTCATTTGAATGTTGCGGCTTCTTCACTTAAATTCTCTTATTTCCACAGCTTCCACTGTACGTAGACCTGTCAGCTTCCGGTTGGTGACAGGAGTAGGGTTGGAGATTCCTCAAGCTTCTGCCGTACGTAGACCTGCCAGCTTCCGGTAGGTGGCAGGAGTAGGGCTGTTGACTCTTTACAGCAGTGGTTGTCGCCGCAGCGTGAGTCGCAATGGCGATTCTGGGTTGTTTGTTGAAGTCCAGTGACGAAGTTCAGTAGATGACGCTGGCTTTACCCGACTGTGGTGAATCCAAGGTTCTAATTCTGTAACCTTAACTGCTGTGGGGGTTGTTAGTATGACGACATAAGGTCCTTTCCAGTGAGGTGCTAACGGTGTCTTCCTCCACTCTTTGACCCACACCGAGGCTCCAGGCTTAAAGGGATGCAGTGGTTCAGTCAGATTAATGGGCAACTGGTCTTGTACCCATGCATGGAGACTCTGCAAAACAGAACCTAGAGCCAATAGTTCTTGTCTAGTGATTTCAGACCCAATCTGACTCATATCCCCTTTTATCCCTTGGACAATGGGCGGAGGTTGCCCATACAGGATCTCAAAAGGGGAGACTCCTAATGACTTGGTGAGGGCTGAACGTATCCTGAGGAGGGCTATAGGAAGAACCTGTGGCCACTTCAAGTGAGCTTCCTGACAAAGTTTAGACAGCTGGGACTTTAGGGTGCGGTTCATACGTTCTACCTTTCCTGAGCTTTGGGGTCTGTAAACTGTATGTAATTTCCACTGCACTTGCAGAGCTTGGGCTAACTGTTGAGTTACTTGAGATACAAATGAGGGCCCATTATCTGATCCTATAACTAATCGTATTCCAAACCGGGGAATGATGTCATGGAGCAGAATTTTGGTAACTTCTCTGGCTTTCTCAGTTCTGGTGGGAAAGCTTCCACCCACCCAGAGAATGTACAAACCAAGACCAACAGATAATGATATCCATTAGCACGTGGCATTTCTGTGAAGTCCACCTGGATATTTCCCATGGGGGTAACTCCTACTGATTGAGCCCTAGGGGGCAGGTTGGGACCCTGCCGGGCATTGTTCTTTGCACAGATTACACATCTATGGGCTACTGAGGCTGATATGGGTCCTAATAATGAAATACAGAAATGGGGTCTGAGAGCTTTTTCCATCGCAGTTTTCCCATAATGTGTGGCCTGATGAAAAGCATGAACAAAAGCAGGACCTAAGGCTTCAGGGATTACAGTTGGACCGGGAGGTAAGCCACCGGCCGGCAGTGGTAGCACTATCCATCCAGTCTCTGATAACACTCCCCCTTCCTCTTGACAATAATAATCTAACTCTTTGGAGGTGCATCGGGGAGTCCATGCACTGAGGGGCAACGGGAATATAGCTGCCTGGACTGTGGTACTAGGGGCAAGTACGGGTTCAGTTGTAGCCGCTTTTCGGGCATAAACGTCTGCAAATCTATTTCCTCGTGAAACTTCCCCTTCCCCTACCTCGGCAGTGTATTACTGCAACTTGTTTGGGGGCCCACACAGCATCTAGTACTGTCAATATCTCAGGGCCATACTTGATTGACTTGCCTCCTGAGGTTATCAACCCTCGTTCCTTGTACAGGGCTCCATGAGCGTGTAATGTTGTAAAGGCGTACTTTGAATCTGTGTACACATTCAAGCGGAGCCCCGTCCCTATTATCAGTGTCCTGGTGAGGGCTATCAGTTCAGCCTTCTGTGCTGAAGTCCCCGGGGCCAAAGCCGATGATTCAACCACTGTGTCCAGGGTCACTACTGCATAACCAGCACAACGTTGTCCGTTGATGACGAGACTACTTCCATCCACAAAGAAAGTTCGTTCAGGGTCATTCAATGGGACATCAGTTAGATCAGGGCGACTGGAGAATACAGTGTCCATTATTTCCAAGCAATCATGATCGGGGGGGCCTGGACTGATTGGCAACAGCGTAGCTGGGTTAAAAGCTTGACTGACGATCAACTGCAATCGGGGGTTTTCGCACAACATGCTTTGGTACTTCAGCATTTGGGAATTTGTGAACCAATAATTTCCTTTGTGTTCCATAAGGGTCAGGACAGAATGCGGTATGGTGATTTGGAGATTCTGACCCAGGGTGAGCTTGTCGGCTTCACTCACCAGGAGGGCTGTAGCTGCAATGGCTCTCAGGCAAGGTGGCCATCCCTTTGCAACTGTATCCAGTTGTTTTGATAGATAAGCTACAGGTCGCTACCAAGATCCGAGGGATTGAGTCAATACTCCCAGAGCATTTCCACTTGACTCATGGACATAGAGGCGAAATGGTTTCTGTACATCTGGCAGGCCCAAAGCTGGTGATGACATCAAGGCTGCCTTCAATGATTGGAATGCCACATCCTGTTCTGGGCCCCATTCCAGGGGAGATCGCTCCATTCCTTTAGTAGCCTGATACAATGGCTTTGCCAACAGCGCAAAGTTGGGTATTGTCGCGCCCCGTGCCCAGGTTGTCGCCTATAGGCCGGGACGTGCCTTTGTATTGTCCTTAAATAAGGAATCCAGAGCCGAGGCTTCTGGGAGTTGTAGTTGTGAGGTCTCAAACAATAAAGTTGTGACTTGAGGGTTTTAGGCAAACACAGGAATTTTATTTTTTTTTCCTTTCCAAAAGAGTATTTAAAAGCTCAACGCATGGCACAATAAATGGGATTCTTCTCCACACAAAATTCTAACAAAAAAAAGACCCTCTTTACCGGAACAGAACACTACAACTGCTTCTATCAGCTTTAAGCACAAATAGCTGTTTCCTTTTTAAACTTTCAGCATTCAAAAACAAAGCTTTAACTGCTTCTGCCAGCTTTAAGCACATGTAGTTATCTATTTCATACTTCCAGTCTTCAAAAATAAAGCTTTAAGTGCTTCTGTCAGCTTTAAGCATATGTAGCTGTTTCTTTCAAAGCTTCCAGTATTCAAAATAAAAAACTTTAACTGCTTCTGTCAGTTTTACTCAGACAATTTGTTTCTAGGTTTTTCTCCTTTCAAAACCTAGAACTTTTATGCTGTTTTCTTGCAAAGCGAGCAGTCCATTAATGATTCTACAGACTCCTTATCAGAATCATAACACTCTGTTTGCATTTGTTCATAAGCTGTGTCTGTTATATCCGGGTTTAAATCAGCTTGCACAATCTCAGGCTTAATCTCTTCTAACAGCTCTAGGACCTTTCTCCAATGAGACTTCTCTTTATGCTCAGGGTTCTTAGCAGGCACATGGAGATTCTTTTCTTTCATCAACCGGCACAGAGCCTCTAACTGGCTCACATTACTTTTATTTACAGTTCTATTCACACACCTTTTGGGAGTTGGCAGTTTTCCAGCAGGTTCATGAGCTGCTATCGTACCTTGCTCCTTGTCAGTAGCTCTCCCAGGCAAAACCCTCCTACCTCCAGAATCAGCTGCAGTCCCCCTGCAGTACTGACTTCCTTCTGGAACGTGGCTCCCTGTGTGTTGGTTTCCTTTGGAATCCTCTCTGGTGCTGACCCTGGTAACTCTTTGTCCTTCAGCTCCCCTGAAGTTTCTTTCTCCTTCTGCACCCCTGGTGGTCCTCTCTCCTTCCGTTTCCCTGGTGGTCTCCTCCCACTCTTCTAATCCCCTGGGCTTATATGAGTGTGCCTGAACTATCGGACTGTGCTCCTCCCCCAGGTGCCTCTCATTAACTTCACAGCTTGCCTCAGAGCTTGGGCGTGGTCTGTACCCAGCAACTACAAGTGTTTTTTTCTCTTTGCCTGCAGTCTGAAAGCCACTGCTTTCTGGCCTGTCTCTTTCCTTAAAGGTAAAAGCCTGTTTTTCTTTCAGTTCCATAGGCTCAGATACACTTTTCCCATCACAGTATCCATATTCGGCAATAGCCTGCAGCTCCCAGGAAAGCCCTCACCTGCTTTCTGGTGGTTGGGGTAGGGATGCGACACACTGCTTCCTTACGCTCTGGTCCCAACCTCCGAATCCCATTGGACAGATGGAATCCAAGATATTTAACTTCAGTTTGGCCCTTGAGACCTTGTATCCGGCTTCATTCAGGAGGTGCAAGAGATCACTGGTGGCTTGCAAGCATTCGCTTTTAGAGTTAGTGGCTATCAGTAGGTCATCTACATACTGGAGAAGGACTCTTTTCCCCGGAATAACAGAATAACTTGAAAGATCTTGATTGAGAGCAGCACTGAAGAGAGTAGGTGAATTCTTGAATCCTTGAGGTAGTTGAGTCCAGGTGAGTTGACCTCGCCTCCCTGTAGTGGGGTCTTCCCATTCAAAGGCGAACAAAAGTTGACTGGTGGGTGCTAAACGTATACAGAAGAAAGCATCCTTTAAATCCAAGACGGTGAAGTGAGTAGCCTCAACGGGGATCAGTCCCAGGAGAGTATAAGGGTTTGGTACTACTGGGTGTATGGTTACAACTGCATTATTCACTCGTCTCAAGTCCTGCACTGGGCGGTAGTCACCTGTCCTAGGCTTCTTGACTGGGAGGAGGGGGGTATTCCAGGGTGATTGGCACTTTCTGAGAAGTCCGTACTTCAATAATTTCATTAAATGACAGTGAATTCCTTCAACTGCCGGTCGCGGAAGAAGGTATTGTCTCACGTGCACTGGTTCCACTCCTGGTTTGAGGGTGACAAGAACAGGGGCTATATTCTTTGCTAGGCCTGGAGGATTATCATCCGCCCATACCTCGGGCGGAGCTAGAATGCTGGTGGGTATGCGGGGACTGGCTGCCCTGAGCGGAGATGCACTATAGAACCGCCATTCTTCTTCATGGGGGACAGTTAACACCATCAGGCCAGCAGATTTTGATTTTACAGTCAGTTCCATTCCTCCCCCTTCAACAAAGGATATCTGCGCCTGGAGCTTAGCGAGCATATCTCGACCCAAGAGGGGGATTGGGCATTCAGGAATGTACAGGAACTGGTGTGTTATTTTCTGTCCCCCTAATTCACAGGTGCGGTTCTGCAAGAAAGGTTTAGTGGCTCTGGTTCCGGTAGTGCCGACGATAGTGATGGATCGAGAAGACAAAGGGGCCACCGGTTTAGCCATTACCGAATGTGCGGCCCCCGTATCCACCATAAAGTCCATATATTGGTCCCCAATTTTCAAACTGACCATAGGCTCCTGGGGACCTAGAGGAAACTTGGAGCCCGGTCTGGCCTAGTTTTCATCCATGTTGTAGCCCCCCTCGGCTGCCATTCCTTCTATAGTTGCTCCTTCTTGTTGGAACTGTGTGCGACACATTCCTCCATGAGTCTGGAATCATCCCCCTGCTCTCCAAGTGCTCCCTCCTTCCCTCCGGAAGGCGGAGTCAAAGTTTGGGCATTCATTTTTCCAATGTCCTTCTTCTCTACAGTGGGCACATTGATTCATGCCCAATGGGGGCCGACCATTACCTCGGCCCCTCCCATGTCCTCGGATCCTTTGGTTAGAGAAACTTCCTCCTCATCGTTCAACTATAGCTGCAGCAAGGAAATCAGCTTTCTTCTTCATTTTACGTTCATTCTCCCTCTGACGCTCATTGTCACGATTCACAAACACTTTCTGAGCAACTTCCATTAACTGGGCCACATTCATGCCGGTAAATCCTTCTAACTTCTGCAGTTTCTGTTTTATGTCTCCCTGGGACTGACTCACAAAGGTTGCATTTACCATGCACAAATTTTCCTGGACCGCTGGATCATATGGGGTATAGAGTCTATAAGCTTCAGATAAGCGTTCATAAAAGGCCGCTGGGCTCTCATCTGAATGCTGGATAACTTCTGATACCTTTCTGATATTCATGGCCTTCTGGCCTCCTTTCTTCAGGCCTTGCAGTAGGGCCTGGCGGAACCGATTGAGGGCCGCCGCCCCATTTACATCGTTCAGATCCCATCCAGGATCATCATTTGGAAAATCCGCGGCGGCTGCTTGCCGGGGATTTAGGCCTCCTTCTCCTACAGGATTTTCTTCTAACCATCGGGTGGACGCTTGCACGATCCGTGCTCGTTCTTCAGTAGTGAAGAGAGTAGACAGGAGCTGGCGACAATCAGACCAGGTAGGCTGATGGGTTTGCATAATACTAGATATTATTTCAATCAAATCCTGGGTCTTCTCAGTATAGGAGGCATAATGCGTCTTCCAGTTCAGTAAATCAGTGGTGGAAAAGGGCACATAAACGAAACTGGTTGGCCCCACCACAACCTGGTCCTGGTCATTAAGAATAGGTAGCCCTGGGACCTGGCGCAATGGCATAACATGACTCTCCCTCTGACTTGCTGTTGTATTTCTGAAAGCATAAGGTGGTCTGGCTTGTTGGAATTCGGCTCCCTGGTTTTTGTCATCGGCAGTAAGTGACCCTGAACTGGCAAATGAATCCCTGCTTGCAGTGTCATCGGTGGACTGTGGCCCTCCCGAGGCACTCTGAATGGAGCCGGGGCTTCCGGTCGGGAGGGGGTGCACATCCTTCTGCTGCGGAGGTGGTTGGTGGACTAGGGGTAAATCTGCAGGGGGGTGACCTCCTGCGCCAGGCTCTGCCCGGGGTGGTGGCGGAGCTGAGGGGACTGGCCTATAGAGGAACTGGGGCGGACAGGTCAGAATATCTGGAGATTCCGGGGCAGAATAAACAGGCAGCTTTTCTTTTCCAGACTTCCGGGCCCCCCTTGTGGTTGCTACCAATATCCTACACTGTTCCTCATAACAACGCTTCATCCAGGAAGGCTCTTTTTCACACATACATAACCAGGAATCTATATAGGGGAACTGGTCAGGGTGGTCATTTCGTACAATCTGGTGAACTAAAGATATGATACTAACATCGAAGGTACCCTCAGGGGGCCACGAAGCAGCCAGTACAGGCCACTCCCTTTCACAAAGCATTTCTAATCGGGACGGAGACAATTTTATTCCATAGTCTCCGCCAAATCCCTTGTTAAAATTCTTGATCATACACTTCAACGGAGTTTGCGTGGACTCCGACCCTCCCATAATGATGTACACAACAGACAGTAGGGGCAGGTAGTCGGGCTGCAGGTAAGGGGTCCATACAGCCCTAGGAACAGATAGGAACAGACAAACACCAAACGCTTCCTCCTTTTCGTGACCTGGGCGCGGTCGCCCGGCCAGGAACTGCGCTAATCAGGAGTCCGCACTTGCTTGGTCTGTGTTTCAAGACCTCTCATTCACACAGACACAAACAGATATGCTAGCAACATTTTCCCGAATTCCCAAGCCTTACTGACTAACCAACAGCAGTGGTTTCTGTCTCGCGCATACTCATGCAAGACGTACTCGGACTGCCCTGAGAGGTGATCAGGCTCTCGGTACCGTATTCCCGTACCAATTTTCCAGACTAACTATCTGAGTAGCAAAGAAATTTCTACTCACCGGATCCAGTACCCGATACAGAACCAGTTCATGGGTTGAATCCCGGATTCCCCTAGGGTTCGGAGGTGTTGGCCGGACGGACCCAGTAGCCCGCCGAGGCAAGGCGGAACCCTCTCTGATACAAGAGGACCGGTGGCGCCTGAGGTTTCCCCTGCGGTCGGACAGACACGGTTCCAACCGGGCCAAACCTTGAGGCGGTAATACGTGGTATACTCACTTGAATACCATCCACTACTCGCACATTCCCGGCCAGTGCACCAAGAATATGTAGCAGCGGTGCATACAATAAATAAAACCAGGAGTCAGTTACAGGGTCCAAGCCAATTTATTGTGCACAGGCTCAGACAGGAGTGCATCCAAAAGAGACTGAGCAATGGAGTACAGGAGCAAATTCCTTATATACAATTTTTACAGTTTGATAAAGGCAAACTTTCTATTGGTCCCAACGCCCCTTGCACCTGTCCAATCGGGGACCCTCTCTGGGCCTAGCTCCCTGTTCCCCCTTCTCAGGCTATTCTAACAAAGGCATAGTCTTAGGCATAGATACATTTCTACTTCAAGGACATTTCTAGCTCAGAGAATGCAAGCATAAAGAAATTATACAAACTTTTCAAAAGCAGTTTAAAGCAGATTCTCAAACTCTGGTTCTTCTCAGCACTAATTCCAGGTGGGGGTTAGGATCTAGGCCTAATTTACAGGCCATAGCCTACCACAATACCAGGTTCTTTCTACCAACCACATGTTGCCATTTCCTTTCCTAGAAGCATGCCCAGGCTTGTTTCTCTGTATTTGTTTTTTTTCAAAGCCACTAAAAAATAGCTGTAGTGGGATTTCAACCCAGGTCTCTCTCTCTGTGTTTCAGCCTGAACTACTCTGCTGCCAGAATACTTCTCTCTAATAGTGAGGTCTTAAAAGCAAAATTCTATCACATGGACAGCACTGGTTTCTCTAACAAAGATGTGTTAATTGCATTTTAACATTTGGAAAGAAAAGCCTGTATACCAAATGCTATGTGCCTGCATCACATTACAGATACAGGTTTGTATTCCTGTTGCTACCAAAGGGTTATTTTTAACAATCAGTTCTAAATAGTCTGAAATACACATGAAAGCATTGCACTGCTTTGTGAGGAAAAAAAAAAATCGGGCAGGGGGAAAGAAAGCAAAACACATTTCTGGAGTCAGTCACTCAGCTTCCGCTGATGTCAGCATAAGCTGAAGCAAAACACATTTCCGGGGGGGTCAGACACCCTGTTTCCGGTGATGTCATAAAAAAGTGACACTGTCCATTTCCGATGACACCCTGTTTCCGGTGATGTCATTTTCGATGATGTAGGCTGAAGGGTGTGGTTGAGGGTGGGAGGGTGTGGGTGTGACACAAACCCGGAAGTGGGCGCTGATTGGCTAATGTCATCATAGGGGGCGGGGTGTGGATGTGGCACAAACCTGGAAATGGCTGCTGATTGGCTGCTGTCATCATTGTGGGGCGGGGTGTGGGTGTGTCAGAGTGGAGGTGTGGCCATGCCTGGGACGTGGATGGGAAGAGCTAGCTCACCATTCATTTCTATGGGAGGGGCCGTGGCCAGAGACGGGACATACACCGGAAGTGAGCGCTGATTGGCTGCTGTTATCCTTATCTCACCTGTCAGTTTGACGAGTAGTGTACCCATTATACTGTTGTTGTTTAGCCTCCTGTAGTCTATTTTCGTGATCTCCCACTTTATGCGTTAGCTCTGCAATGTCCTCCTTTAAAGTTCCAATACGTTCACTCAGTTCCACTTTCACCACTTGCACTTCATTTTTTATCTCTGCAAACCATTTTCTCATTTCTAGTTTTGTTATTCCTTGCATGGTTTCTCTCCCCTGTTCTTGATTATTCCTTCACATCTGTATCTCATTCTGTTCTATGTTTATGGGCCGTTGCATGTCGTTCTCGCCTATGGTGTTTTCGTTGCTGCTTCCCCTCGCCCCCTACATATGCGTATTCTCTTATATTTGCAGTCTCCCTTCTAGTTGACATCTTGTCTCCTTTTGCTAGGCAACTTGTTCTGGTATTGCTGTTCTAATTTTTTTGCCCTTTGGGAGTATTCTTTGCTTGCTCTTGTTTGAAGTCGTCTTCAGGTCTTGCAATTTAATTGGCCCTCTTACTCAGTAATTTCTCTTCTTCTACTTGTATGATTCTCTTATAAATTCACCCACCTTGTCTCCTGCTTTTACTTTTACTCTCCGTACCTGCATTTGTGATCCTGTGATCAGTCCTTCAATTTTGCCTCTATAGTCAATGTTGAAACCCTCTGCCCAGTGTGTAGCGGTGGCCAAGAGAGCAAATAGAATGCTAGGTGTCATAAGGAAAGGAATGGAGAATAAAACAAAGGATATTATAACGCCTCTGTATTGTTCCATGGTGCGACCACACCTTGAATTTTGTGTGTAATTCTGGTCGCCGTATCTTAAAAAGGATATAGCATTATTAGAAAAGATACAGAGAAGAGCCACCAAAATGGTAAAGGGGATGGAAAGATACCTCTATGAAGAGAGGCTAAAAAGGTTAGGGCACTTGAACATGGAAACGAGACGGCTGAAGGGATTTATGATAAAAGTTTATAAATTAATGAATGGAGTGGAACGGGTAAATGTAGATCGATTGTTTACGCCATCAAAATATAGAAAGACTAGGGGACATGCAATGAAGCTACAGGGTAATCTATTTAAGACTTTTGTAAGTGAGGAGAACAATTTAGAAGAGGACTTAAAGAATGTACCAGGAGAGGTTTGGGCAAGTCCCTAATAAGAGAAAATATTTTTTCACTTAACATGTAATCAAACTCTGGAATTCATTACCGGAAGATATAGTAAAAGCTGTTAGTGTAGCCAGATTTAAAAAAGGTTTGGACAAGTTCCTGGAAGAAAGGTCCATACACCATTATTAAATGGGAGCCAAGCATTGTGGAACCTGTGTCTTTTGGGGAAATTGCTAGATACCTGTGACCTAGATTGGCCACTGTTGGAAACAGGATACTGGGCTTGATGGACCTTGGTCTGACCCAGTATGGCATATTTTATGTTCTTACCAGCTTTCTATTTCCCAACCTTCTTCCCTAGTCCTTCCATTCCCCCACCTGTCTCATTCCTTTGCCAGCCTCCTATGTCCCCATCTTTCACCTATTTTCTAGTTCCCGTTTCCTCCTGTATGCCCCTCCTTCCCAGCCTCATCTACCACCTTTTGCCTCTCTTCCCCTAGTCAGCCCCAGCTCATTCTCTAGCAAATATCCTCTCTCCACCTCCAAGCCCTTTCCTATTTATTTATTTAGCTAAGCTTATATACTTCCCAGTCAAGTAGTCAGGGTGGTTTATAGAGAAATAAGTGAGCCAGTGTAGGATTTACATAGAACAAGAAGATAAATGAGGGAGGGTAAAAACATGGGAGTGACTATAAGGTAAGTAACACAAATTCAGTGATATTTGATTTACAAATCATATTTAGACAGTCCATGTTTGTGCAGTCTTGTTAACCGCAAAGTAGTTGGTGAAGAGAAAAGTTTTGTTTCTTTTGAAATTCTTGAAGGTCAGTGATGCCACCTAGTGCAGGGAAGGTTGTATTCCACAAAGTGGGGGCAAAAAGGGAGAATGCTCTTTTAGAGGTGGAGCAGGTAGTTTTAGCATTTAATGTTTGTATATGTACCAGGTTGGCAGAGCTGGATCTTCTGTTTCTGTTACTGGGCGCTTTCCAGATGAGACTTTTAAGGTAGACCACAGAGAGATTGTGAGTCACTTTGAAGGTCATTAGCAGGGACTTAAATCTAACTCTCTCAGAGATGGGAAGCCAATGTAGTTGCTGCAAGATGAGGGTTATGTGATCTTTCCTTGATTTATTGCTGAGGATGCGTGCAGCTGTGTTTAATACTTGCTGCAATGGGTAGGTAGTAGATTTCAGAAGACCTTGGAGAATAATGTTGCAGTAGTCGAGGTATGGAAGGTTAAGGGCCTGTAACATTGCGGAAATCATTATGGTCCAAGAGACATTTAAGGTGCGAGATGACTCTGAGTTTGCAATATACATTCTTTGCAACATTCCTCACATGTGCAACAAGGGATAGATGTTGATCTATAATTACACAGAGGTAACAAACCTGATGCTTCACTTGCAATTTGGACCCGCCAATGGTGATGAAATTTGGTGGTGTAAAATTAGGATTTCTGGTGATGTAGAGGGCATCTGTCTTGCTATGATTTATTGCAAGGTTATGAGCTATGAGCAAATAAGATCAGGGGTTTAGTTATATTGATGGGAGTGTAGAGCATAATGTCATCAACATAGATGTCTTCCCCCCAATCCAGGTTTCCATTTCCACTTTCACCTTTCCCATTTACACTCTCTCTCATCACCTTCAAGGAAGACCTGTCCCTTCCTGTGGCTCCCACCCACTCCATAGCCCTCTGTCCCTTTCAACCATCCCCAATCCCTCCCCAAACTTTCCAAGACCCTTCAGACATTCTTCCCTCGCCATATTTCTGCACGTCGTCTTAGCGCCTACCGATATCTCTCACCCAATCACCTTTTCCCCACTACCCTCCTAATCTCTGGTCAATTTCTTAGTCACCAGATTCCCAAATATCCCTCCAGGTAACCCCAAATCCACACTTCCAACCTACTCAGTCCCTGAGTCCTCACTTACAATCCCACCCGAGCCCTGAGTCACCGCTTACACGCCCAATACCCAGTCTATGTTAAGGGTCTTTCTTCTGTTTTATCACCCGATTTAAAATTCTCCACGAAGAACAAGTCCCTGTTCTCCCACATCCCCATATACCCAGTGCCCACCCATCTACCTCATTCTGCAATACACATTAACCCTTCCTTTCTTCCTCCTTACCGCATCGTATCTTATACCCCTCCCTCTCAACTTTCCCCTGATTATGAGTTAGCTTCTTCCCCAGCCCCCACAATATCTGTCCTTCTCTCCCTTCTCACTCCCCCAGCATCTCCTTTCTCACACCCCGATTCCAGCATTTGCCAGTATTAGCCTCCTTTCAGTATCAGGCCCCCCAGCACTAAAGGTAGCCCCCTCCCTGCACCAGTCCCCCCTACAGCATAAGCCCATTTCCAATACTCTCCCCAACCCCAATATCAGTCCATTTCCAGTCCCAGTCCTCCCTAGCCCCAATATCAGCGCATTTCTATATCCCCAGTCCCAGTATCAGCCCATTTATATATCCCCAGCCCCTCAGCTCCAGTATCAGCCCATTTCTAGTCCCCAATCCCCCTTCAATCCCCAGTATCAGCCTATTTCCAGCAACAGTCACCCTTTAAGCATCAGTATCAGCCTATTTCCAGCTCCAGTCCCCCAAACCCCAGCATCAGCCCATGTCTAGTCTCCAGTCCCCCTCAATCCCCAGTATCAAACCATTTCTAGTCTCCAGTCCCCCCTTCAAATCCCAGTATCAGCCCCAGTCCCCCCCAAATCCCAGTATCAGTTCATTCCCAGCCCCAATCCCCCCCAACCCCAGTGTCAGCCAATTTCCAGTCAAAGCCCTCTTCCAGTCCCAGTCCTCTCCAGTCTCCACTACCATCAGCCTATTTTAGTACCCCAGCCCCTCCCTCACCCTATATCAGCCCCCATAGTCAACCTCCCTCCCCCCCCCCCCATCATATACCTTCTCTCTTTCTCTTCCTCTTGCTGCAGCCACCACGGGAACATTTTTTTTTGTTCCCGCAGCTGTGCTGCACTGAAGCAGACCGGTCCTTGGCATTTTTATTAAAGCATCTTCTTATTGAGACAGGAAGTGCTTTAATAAAAATGCTGCGGGCTGGGCTGCTTCAGTGCAGCATTGCTGTGGGAGCAAACAAAAATATTCCCGCAGCTGGTTTATAATACAGCTGCAGTGTTCTGACACTTCTTCAGCTGAGAAGTAATTTGTGCAACTAAGGCCATATTAATGATTAATACAGTTGCGAGAGCATTTTTGTTTGATCCTGCGGCTGCGCTGCACTGAAGCAGCCCGGCCCACAGCATTTTTATTAAAGTTTTACTAAAACAGCCGTGGGCGGGACTGTTTTAGTACAGCACAGCTGCGGGAGCAAATGAAAATGCTTCCATAGCTGCATGATAACTTCCCGAGTTTAAGAAGTTGTCGCCCCCGCCTGGCCAGGTAGATAACTGATACCAGGTGAGGTCGCCTTTTGGCTTTAAAATAAGTTTCCCTCAAAATGGCTGCCAGGAGGGCTGCTGGGAATTGTAGTCCTATCTTAAAGCAAAGGAGTTGTGATCCGAGGGTTAGGCACAAGACAGAGAAAATTTATTTAATGTAATCAGGGGTTCCTTCATACACAGGACACAAGTGGAAAAATCAAATAAAGGATTTTTAATCCCACGCTACAGCTTCAAAAGAAATAGGAACAACTTTGCTTGTATTCCAAAAATGCAAAGAAACAGGCAAAACTTTGCTTGTAAATCAAAATGCCACTTATTCAAAACTTTTAAATTCTTAAATGTTTCTCTTCTTTACAGGAACAAAACTCTTGCAGCAAAACAACTCTTTAAATGTCCCTTGAACATTAGTATCAGCTTTCAACCTTATAACTTGAGCTTAGCACTCAGCTGTTTTCTTCGGTTGTGACGTCTTCACAATTCAGGCTGCTTCCTAAGCAGGCATACATTCAATGGCTTTCTGGCTCAGCTCTCTTCTACGTCAGAGGCTTGACATACAGCACATTGCATTTCAAAGGAACTGTCTTCCATATCTGTTATCTCCATATCTTCAACGCTATCATTCTCACACACATCCAAAGACATCTGAGGGGAGAGCTTGCTATTCTCTTTCCTAATCAATTCACTCAATTTCTTAAGCAGGGCTTGTTTCTGCACTAGCTCGTCTGCTATATGAGCTACTTGATACTTAGATAAACAGTCTCTTTTTATCCTGGGGTTTGGCTTATTGCTGGAATCAGCTTTTAACTCTAAAGCTAATTCTCCCAAACATTTACTGGTTAAGAACTGAGAAGGACACACTTGCCTGGTTTCAGAGGTATTCAGAATCTCTCTCTGCCCTGCAAGCCAGTCATGCTGTCTTCTGTTTGCAGCCACTTCGTTTGCTTGCACCAGCCTCTCTTTCCTTGCTCTCTCAGCTGTGCTTGGCAATCTCTCATCAGTTCTCTCTCTTCGGCTTCCAGTGTTTCCTTCACACTGTCTTTCATTCTCTGCAAGCACTCTCTCACTTGCTCTCGCTTCCCTCTTTGCGTTCCTTGTTCTTGCTGCTTCACTTCCAGCTCCACTCTCACTCCCACTTCTGCCTCTGCTACTTTCTCTATCTGTGTTTCTGAAAGTCAGCTTTTTAAACTTTCCTTCTTCCTGAGCCACACCTTGCTCCCAGCACATGTGATTAGGGTCAAGCTTCTCCCTGACGTGCTGCTGTGGGCGGGGCTTAGGGATGACTAGGTTCTGAATCAGAGACTCTTGGTTAGTAGGGAAACCCTTGATACTTTCTGAATTAAAGTGATAGGACTCATTTCCCTGTGTATCTCTATGTTCAGCAGTGCTTTCCTCACCACAAAGTGCTGGAACACCGTTTCATCTCGTTCCAGCCCTGAATAAAAGAGAGACTTGGTATTTAATTCACGACTGAGTTCTGCGAGTGACAGTGTTTGAAGACCTTTACAAGGATTATTTTATTTTTAAAAAGCAAGGGTTGATTCTGTTGCCATGCATAGAACAGTGGGAATGGGTAGGACTGTACGGTATTCCCCCTCTCCTCTCTTCCCCCTTCCCCTTCTTCTCTGGCTCTTTCTCCATCCTGACATAGCTCCAGAAATCCAGGGCTTCTCAATTGCCCTTGTCTCTTCTGTCGGATACTTAGGTGTCTTTCTAGACTCTGATCTATCTTTTCAACACCATATCAATCAAGTAGTCAAGTCTTGATTTCATTCCCTGCGCCATCTCTGAGCAATCCAATCTTTCCTAGAATCATCAGCACAGTTTACCATCATCCTTAGTACAGTGATCTCCAGACTAGATTACTGCAATTCTGCTCTCGCTGGTTTGTCCTACCTAGGAATTTAGAGACTCCAATTGATGCAGAATACTGCCATCTGCATGCTCACACAGGTAAGATCATGCAGCACCACTGCTTATTCAGCATCATTGACTGTCAGTTAAGTTTTGCATCTACTATAAAACTCTTCTTCTCACTTACAAAACCTTACATCACACGGCCCCAGTATATCTCACATCTCTCATCATACCGTACAGTCCTACCCATTCTCTCCGTTCTATGCATGGCAACAGGCTATGCATTCCCTCGCCAACCCGGGCCAGATAGGAAACTACAAGGCATTCTGCCTTTTTATTCCTTACTCCATCAACTATGGAACACAGGGCTTGCCCAAGGGTTTCTGCCGTTCCGGGCAGAAGCCCCGGCCATGCTGCCCCCCTTTGCTACCCTCCCCCCTGCGCTGAACTGAGCTGCGCCGCACTGCCCTCCTCCCCTGTGCTGAGCCATGCCACTGTGCCCAGCAGCAGGTGGGGGGTGAGGGAGACAGCTTGGCTTGGTGCAGTGGCAGCGGTCTGCAGCAAACCATGTGCTTCGGCACACATGGCCTGCCACTTTTGATCCCCCTCCGACTGTCGGAAGCAGATCAGATGGGGCAGGTCTTGTGTGCCAAAGCCCATGGCCTGCCATGGGCGCCATGCCACCCATAGAAGTCTGCTGCGCTAGATGTCTGCCTAGTCCACCTAGTGGACAGGATGGCCCTGGTGGAACACTGTCTCGGCTGATCTCTGTCTACAGTCCTCCTTCAGCTGCTTTAAAGCGGATTTGAAAACTCACCTCTTCAGACAAGTGTTTGAACTTCAGGAAAAAGCAACACTTTACTGGCAGAGAGCCATCACTGCCTGGAAGAACTCTGGAGTTCACCTGCTATCTTGAGTGACTATCTTTCTCTCTACTGTCAGTTTCTGCTGCATTTTTCCTCCTCTCTCTTTGCCTACACTCTCGTGTAAATTGATAGAGTTCCTTTCTTTCCTTTTTCAAAAATACATTTGTAAATCACTTTGTATACTTGGAAAAAGGTAGTATAGTAAGTTGAATAAATCATAAACCATTCCCTCTTCTTTTTCACTCTCTCCTTCCTTCCTCTTTTCCAGGTTGAATAACCCTAACCTTTTTAGCCTCTCCTCATAGGGGCATCCTTCCAATCCCCTTTACCTTTTTGGTGGCTATACCTTTTCTAATTCTGCTATATCCTTTTTAAGATAGTGACCAGAATTGTACAGAATATTATAGGTGCGGTCACACCATGGAATGATACAGAGGCATTATAATATCCTTTATTTTATTCTCCATTCCTTTCCTTATGATTCCTAGCATTTTATTTGCTTTCTTGGCCACCACTGCACACTGGGCAGAAGGTTTCAACATGTTATCCACAATGATGCCTTAATCTTTTTCTTGGGTGGTGGTTCCTAATGTGGAACCTTGCATCATGTAACCATAGTTTGGATTGTCCTTTCCTAGGTGCATTAATTTTGCACTTGTCCACATTTAATTTTATCTGCCATTTCAACATCCAGTCTTCCAATTTATTAAGGTCCTCTTGCAATTTTTCACAATCCTCTTGGGTTTTAACCACTTTGAGTAATTTTGTGTCATCTGCAAATTTGATTACCTCATACGTTATTCCCATTTCCAGGTCGAATATCTTAAAAAGCAGTGGACCCAGCACAGATCCCTGGGGTACTCCACTATTCACCTTTCTCCATTGGGAAAATTGGCCATTTAGCCCTACCCTCTGCTTTCTATCTTTTAACCAGTTCCTGATCCACAATAGTGCACTGCCTCCTATCCCATGACTTTCTAATTTCACCAATAGTCTCTCATGAGGGATCTTGTCAAAGGCTTTCTGAAAATCCAGATACACTACATTGACCGACCCACCTTTGTCTACCTGTTTATTTACACCTTCAAAAAATATAACAGATTACAAGACCTTCCCTGGCTCAAGCCATGTTGGCTGTTACCCATTAAACCATGATTATCAAAATGTTCAGAAATTCTGTTCTAAATAATGGTTTCTACTATTTTTCCTGGTACTAACGTCAGGCTCACAGATCTGTAGTTTCCCGGATCACCCCTGGAACCCTTTTTAAAAATTGGCCTTATATTGGCAATCCTCCAATCTTCAGATCTTACTGATGATTTTAATGATAGTTCACAGATTAGTAACAGTAGGTCTGCAATCTCATATTTCAGTTCTTTCAACACTCTTGGATGTATACCATCCAGTCTATGTGATCTGATACTCTTTAGTTTATCAAATAGTTCTAATAAATCTTCCCTACATTTTCTTCAGTAAAGACTGATGCAAAGAATTCATTCAGTCTTTCTGCTATGGCCTTGTCCCCAAATAGTGACCCTTTACCCCTCTATCATCCAATGGTCCAACTGACTCTCTCACAAGTTTTTTTGCTATGAATGTAGTTGAAAAATGTTTTTATTATGCGTTTTTGCTTCCACAGCAAGATTTTTTTTTAATTTTTTCTTTGCCTGCCTTATCAATACTTTTCATCTAACTTGCCAGTGCTTATGTTGTTTACAGTTTTCATCATTTGGCTCCTTTTTCCATTTCTTGAAAGATGCTTTTTTGGCTACAATAGCCTCTCTGATCTCACCTTTAAACTATGCTGGCAGTTTGTTGGACTTCCTTCCACTTTTCTTAAAGTATAGAATACTGCTGGTCTGGGCTTCCAAGATAGTATTTTTTAAACACCATTGATTGATGTAAATCTTTAACCTTTGCAGCTGCTCCTTTTAGTTTTCTCTTAACTGTTTTCATTTTATCATACTTTCCCTTTTGAAAGTTAAAAGGTAGTACTGTGGATTTCCTTGCCATCCTTCCTCCATTTATTGCCAAGTGGCCATAACACCCTTATTTCTTGCACCAGATCTTGTGTTCCACTAAGGACTATATCCAAGATGGCTTCCCTCTTGTTAGTTCATGAACCAGCTGCTCCAAGAAGCAGTCACTTATTTCATCTAGAAACTTTATCTCCCTAGCATGTCCTGCCGTGACACTGACCCAGTCAATACTGGGGTAATTGAAATCACCCATTATTATTACTGTGCTGTAAATATTGTTAGCTTCCCTAATTTCTTTGAGCATTTCATCATCTATTTGTTCATTCTGTTCATACACCCCCACTGCCATTGCCTTTCCCTATTTACATGGAATTTCAAACCATAGAGGTTTTGTTTCCTGCAAAACTTTAATCCTGTGTGAGTCAATGTCCTCTCTAGTATAGAGTGCAACCCCTCCACCAATTTGATCTACTCTATCATTGCAATATAATTTGTACTCAGGTATCAGTGTCCCATTGGTTGTCCTCCTTCCATCATGTCTCTGAGATACCAATCATATCTAACTTCTTATGTAATGCTATATACTCTAACTCTTCCGTCTTATTTTTTAGACTTCTAGCATTTGCATACAAGTATTTTTGAGGATGGTTTTATTCATATTAATCTGGTTACCAGTAGGCAGGGGTAATATGGAATCTTTAAGTTTGGTCTGCTCTGTACGTAAGGGCATTTGAGTTACTTTTGTCTTTATCGAAACCTCTCTGTCGATATGCCCTAACTTCAATCTTTTGCTAGTATCCTTCAAGGATACATCCTTCTGAACCATGCACTCTTGAACGATTGTCGGCTTTCCCCTACTA
This sequence comes from Ichthyophis bannanicus, assembly GCA_033557465.1. Taxonomy (NCBI): domain Eukaryota; kingdom Metazoa; phylum Chordata; class Amphibia; order Gymnophiona; family Ichthyophiidae; genus Ichthyophis; species Ichthyophis bannanicus. The sequence continues at coordinate 95,708,906 of CM066039.1, read as the reverse complement.
TCTAGTTTAAAAACTGCTCTATCTCCTTTTTAAAGGTTAATGTCAGCAGCCTGGTTCCATCCCGGTTAAGGTGGAGCCCATCCCTTCGGAAAAGCCCCTCCTTTCCCCAGAATATTGCCCAGTTCCTAACATATCCAAAAGCCTCATCCTTGCACCATTGTCTCATCCACGCATTGAGATTCCGGAGCTCTGCCTGCCTTTTGGGTCCTGCACGTGGAATGGGAAGCATTTCAGAGAATGTTACCCTGGAAGTTCTGGATTTCAACTTCCTACCTAAAAACCTAAATTTAGTCTCCAAAACCTTCCTACCACACTTTCCTATATCATTTGTACCAAAATGTACAGAGACAGACTCATCCCCAACACTATCTAAGACCTTGTCTAGGTGGCATGTGAGGTCCACTACCTTCGCACCAGGCAGGCATGTTACCAGGCGATCCTCACGTCTACCAGCCACCCAGCTATCTACATGCCTAATGATCGAATCACCATCTATAACAGTTGTCCTAACCCTTCTTTCGTGGGCACATGGCCTTGGAGAAACCTCCTCGGTGCGAGAGGGTTTTACATCACCTGGAGGACAGGTCCTAGCTACAGTATCATTTCCTGCCACACCTGCTGAAAGGGATTTGCTTCTGTGTTTGGTCCTCAATCCAGGTCATTAGCTATTTTTCCATATCTGATAGAGGTCCCTCTTGCATTTTTGTAAGTTTTCTTTGGCGTCCATCCTTTAACAGGTGGAAAATCTTTTCTTTGTTCTTAAGGATCATTGTGATTGTCGAGTGTGACATGCTCAAATCATGAGCTATAGCATACACTAGTTTTCCACCATCATGCTGATTAATTACCTTTTCTTTCACTTCCATATCAATACTCTTCCTTTGCCTCTTACTGCTGCTATTAGTAGAACTGGATTTGCATTTGGGAGCCATGATGCATGATGATAGGTCTTCTATATAAGTCTTCAGTGCAACCTCATTTGGAGTACTGTGTGCAATTTTTAAGACTGCACCTTCAAAAGGATATAAACAGGTTTAAGTCGGTGCAGAGGGTGGCTACTAAAGTGGTTACTGGTCTTCATTATAAAGCATATGAGGACAGACTTAAGAATCTTAATATGTATACTTTAGAGGAAAGGTGAGATAGAGGAGATATGATTGAGATGTTTAAATACCTCTGTGGAATAAATACACAGGAGGAGGGCCTCTTTCAATTGAAAGCAAGCTCTGCTACAAGGGGACATAGGATGAGGGTGAAAGGGGATAGACTCAGGAGTAATATGCAGAAATATATATTTACGGAGTGATAGATGCATGGAAAAGTCTCCCAATGGAGGTGATAGAAATGAGGACAGTATCAGAATTTAAAAAAGCATGGGACAACAAATACAGAGGATCTCTAAAGTAAAAATGGGGACTATTGTAATAGTTGATTTGGAGGGGCCATGTGGTCTTTTTCTGCTATCATGTTTCTATGTTTTTTACACAGAGAGACAAACTTTTTATTTTTAAGTAAGTACTCCCGGCATTGCAATCGCAATCGCTTCCGGTTACATCCACTATGCCTGCTACTTCCTGCTTTCCGATCATGGATGTATATGCAGTGGACGTTGCACGAACGGATGTTATGTGCCGCATACCTGTATATATGAAGACAGTTTTAAAATCACCAGCCGCTGTGGTCTCTCAGGAGATGTTGAGTGCAGTGGTATTTCGGTAGAACTTTTCAATTCCTTTGAGTTGTATTCCCAACAGATTTTATTTATCTGGGTTACATATGGCTTGAGTATTTACACAAACTGTTCAAATTATCAGTAAAGGTTCTATTATATTTGAGCCCTGCCGGTTGTCAGTATTTTCTCTAGCAATTGAACTGCTTTTAAAGAAATATTCCCTATACATGTATGAAGTATAAAGGAGGTACCCATATGTTTTTGTGAAAGGAAGATATTCCAAAAAAATTGTTTACGTTTAGAGAAGCTCAGTTATAGTTGTTTTGGTTGTGTCTTCCTCCCCTGCCCCCACCCACCACCACCACCACCAGCACTCCTCTTCTTCTTTCTTCACTAACCTTTTTTCATGGACTATGTTTTTGACATCAAATGTTTTATTAATCTGCTTACAGAGCTCTTATTCTCTATTTTTATGTTTCCCTTTCTTTTTGTTTTTTTGCTCATTTTTCCCCCTCTTCCCTTCCCCCTCCCTTCTTTCTCCCTTCTCCTTCTTCCCCTCTCCCTCTTCCTCCCTTCTTTCCCCTCTTCCTTTCTTCCACATTCCTTTTCCCCTTCCCCTTTCCTCTCCCTCCTCTTCCCCTTCCCTCTCCCTCCTTCATTTATCTTTTTCTTTTTCTCTTCACCCTTCACTGCTTGGGACAATTTATATACTCCAAAACATTTTTTTTTTGTTTTTTGTTTTAGGCTTTTGGATCACATTGTTGATACAACACGTTCATATATTTGTACACACTTATACACCTGATACAGGCTTCGGTTGAGCTTGGTTGTTTTATCCATACATTCTGAGAAGTATAAAGCCACATGGGCCTTGTTGTTATCCTGTAAACCGCTCTGACTCATAGATTTAGCAGTATATACGCACAGTCAAATAAATAAATATTTTTTTTAATATATTTTTTTAGTATTACTTTTTTGTAATGATTTATGGCCTCAAGTGTCATCTATCGGCGGTCAGCAAGGCAGGTAGGCTTTCATCCACACAGCCTAACTTTGCCTTCTGAACAGCATCATTGTGCACCGACCCAGCTCTTAAAAAGCACACTGCTTCAGGTGCACTTGCACCTTACCATCCTCCTTCCCTAGAACATCCTCATAATCCAGGACCAGCTACACAGGACTAAAATTCAGCTTTTGCCTCAACACCAAATGCATATGGGGGCAGCTCTCTTTATGGAAACTAGCATTGCTAAACATATCCACCTATCATTCCTGCTGCCTAGATCCAATTAACTCTGACCTGCACCAGCAGCTGAAACACAGAGTGACTCCAACTAGGTAAGAAACACTCCTGTGCAAAGTCTTCTCTCAACCAGATACTGCCTACACAATCATCATGAATTCAGTAACATTCCTACTGTGGCAAAGTCAGCTATCCTGAGAGTGGGGGACGTGAAGAGCAAAACGAATTCACTCTAGTTAAGGGTTCCCTTCTGGGAGTGCAGGGAGAAAAAGCCACAGCCAGGTTTCAAAGACAGAAAAACGCCAGCTGGAACAGGTTTCAGCCAATGACTGATAAAGTAAGAAAGAGGGATTGCAAGCACGAGGACCAAAGCCCTTACTTTAACAAGTGCACTGATTATTCTAATATCAGAAGGCAGGGGGATTACCAACACCTGGGAAAGAAAGAGATGGGGTTAAGACCCTGGATGTATAAGCCTGGGTTAGATTATGCAGAGTGGGAGAGATGAGAAAGGGAGAGACGAGAAGGAGAGCAGCTGGGAGAGCAGCTGAGACAGAAGCAGACAGAAGGAGTGGATTCTTGGAGAAGAGCTGAGCTACCCAGAGCTGAGAGAGCTGAATTCCCTGCAACAGGTTGGCAACAGAGGTGGGGACCAAGAAGTGGAGAAGCTTTCAGACCACCAGAGAGGCTGTCAGCTGAGCACTCTGACCAGGTCGGTGAGTCAGAACCCATGCAGTTGGGAGAACCAGTGTCAGAGTTGGGGGAAGAAGATTGCTTTATGGATTGCTCTCTATGCCAAGCTCTAGACAGTAGGTCTTGAGGAAAAGCTAGCCCTGAAAGAAGTAATTCTTCTTGGAAGTTAACCATATGGCAGAAGCAGTGTGGAGGTAAATTCCTGTCTGTTTTAAAAGGGACATTTACTGCAATGTAAGCCTGATCAGGAAGCTCTGATTCGTGCTTGTTTGTCACCTGTGTTTGAACTGTGCAATGGCAAGAAAAGCCAAGTTAGCTGCTGTAAGAGTTTTTGCTTGCTCCTCTCCTATATGAAAAGCCCGCTAAGAGTTTTGATAACAGCTTGGAATGTTTGTTTTGTTCTAAGTTTGGTTTCACATAGAAATGCAGCCTAGAGAGGTTTTGAGGCTGGCAGAAACCAAACTGCTGTAGAAGAATTAAGCCTGAATTTTTCTTTATGCGCTGATTAACAAGGACTAAAAAGGAAAGTGACAGCCTAGTTTCTAAAGGCAATTGCCTCTGCAAGTAAGAGGACTTTAAAAAGTCATTTCTAAGTTCTTTTGATTTGTTTGCCATTATTTGCTGTACCTTAAGCAAATCCTACAGTTGTAATCCTGTAAATGATAACTTGAACCTGCTATGTTTTGTGTTATGGAAATAAACTTTCTGTTATAAGCCTTACCCTGGGTTACCTCAACTACAAACCTTCTACTTAAAGCACCAACATATTTTTAGCAGTACTACACTTCCCGGAAACCAACACGAAGAAATAGGCTGCTAGGAGCTGATAGAAGAAGGAATCCTCAACCACCACGCCCTTCGACCACTAGAGGCAAGTGGCTTCGGGCGTTGTGCTTGTGACACTACTAAGTATCACCTACATTTCACTGCTAATCACATACACATAAACTTTTAGTCATCATGTGAGCCTTATCCCAATCATACGCCACAACCCCCGATATGCTCTCTTCCATACAGCACCAAGGGCAAGGAGCAGGGGCGCCGGTGCTCTCATCAGAATTAAGCCTCTTGAAATCATAGGACGATCCTCCAACAGCCTCTTTGCATCTAAAATGTGCTCTCCTCAACGCTCGTTTTGCATACAACAAGGTTCCCTTGCTGGCTGATTTTCTTTGCAACCACAGCTTTGATATCGTATGCATCACAGGATCCTGGTTCACTGATGATGACACCGTCCTAATGAATCAACTATCGTCACCAAGCTATAATCTCTTCAACTGCCCCAGGACCAACCGCAGAGGTGGGGGGTATCTTCATCTTAGCTAAAAAACATATAAATTACAAAATATTACTACCAAATCAGGTCGGGGCTTAGGCATGCTCATATTTTCAAATACAGTATCTTGTACATTGCCTAGCCTATAGATCCTACACTGCATCTGCTGACAAACTGACAAACCTATTACAGACTATCTGTGACCAGCCTATGAATAACAAGCAAATCATACTATTAGGCGACCTGAATCTGCCCTCATCCCCACACAAGACCTCTAAGTCCTTTATGGATGCTATGGAAGCACTCAAATACACTCAGATCGTAGGCTAGCCAACTCATGAAAAGGGAGGATTGCTTGACCTCATTTTCATCTCTAATTGCATGCTCCAAAGCAATTGCCTGCCATCCCCCACCATATTGTGTGGTGAAGAATGCCCTCCAGAAGAGATGGAGATTGAGGAAAATCCTGAGAAGGGAAAGGATTTACACAGGATTCTCAATCCTAGCTTGAAAAAAACACACTGCTCTGCTGAGCTGAGCACAGACACCAGCCCAGGGGAGGAGTTAGGCAATGCTGATTGGGCACACCCAGGGGTTGGACAAGGTGTGCCTGGAAAAGAAACCCTTTTTAAAGCATTGAACAGGGCTGCTAAGCAGATTACGTGGGAGAGTGGCTCTAGGACTATGTTGGAGAGTGAGTCCGAGACCAGGAAGCAGTTTGGCTGGAAGAGTGGGTCTGAGACCAGGAAGCAGTCTGGCTGGAAGAGTGAGTCTAGAAGCAAGAGAGGGTCTGCAAGGAGTTCTAAAGGCGCTGCTAAGAGGAGTCCTGTGAGGAATGGACAGAGCCATGCTTTAGAGTCCTGGGAGAAGACAGAACCCTGGAATAGAAGGCCTCAAAGGCAGGCACACTTTGAAGGAAACTCATTCTACCGAATAGAGCCTGGACCTGGAGAGCCCAGAAAAACCCACACCTGGAAAGCTCCTGAGCTACCAAAGAGGAGAGAAGTCTGGCAGAAAGAAGGCAGTCCTTATACAAGCAACGCTAGAGAAGGTAAAGCACAACTTTCTATTTTTAGTGCTTTGTTGAAGAAACCTTTGCTTTGCCCTGAACTGTATAAGCCAAGCTCTGCAAGAGAGACAGTTAGTGACTGGGAGAAGGGAATAACAGTTACTGATAACTGCCAATCTGATAACAAGCAGGCTGAATTGCTCCTCCAAGAATTTCAGCAGTTTTTAGAGCTGAAAGCAGGAAAACAGCAGAAGCTAAATGAAGACAGTAGTTCCATTAACTCAGAGGATTTGATGCAGGTAGAAAATGATTTACCTACCTTAAGCACTGACCCTTGTAGCATGGAATGCTCTATATGCTGTAGAGAATAGTAGTATAAAAGAAGCTTTGCACGTTTTGTATTAAAGGAATACAAACGTTTGCTGTTTCTGCTGCCTGTGCCGTGAGAGTTAATTATTTGCACCTGTGTTCTGAACCCATGCTGTGAAAAGAACAGCTGGTATTATGAGGCTGCAATATTCAAGAGTTACCACTCGAGGCAGAGCTGAGTTTAAGCTCCTCTATATATGAAAAGCTGAAGTGAAAGCTAGTTATATTTCAGTTGTTCCTGTGTTCCTGTTTACTTCTGCTTATGTTACAAGTGCACCCTTTACGTTTGTATCTATGAATTTTGATGCGCTGGAGAACTTCCCCAATACAAATAAATATTCTTGCAAGCCTTACCATCTTTGGTCGCAACTACACTTTATTCCTGAGAGAAAATAGAGTGAACTACAATTCCCAGCATCCATAGGGAACAGTTCTGCCTATACTCACAAGGGACAATAAGGCCACTCCTGCCTGTTAGCTCCAGGGCGCAGGCAGGAGCGTCACAATTGTTAGTACCTTAGTCTGACCATAAACCAATCACCTTTCATCTATCTCAAGGCCTGGCCCTACCATCAAAAATCCACTCATGATCCACCACAAGAAGATTTAGATGCCTGGATAAGGAAGAATTCCTGAGCACAATCATCCCACAGTTAGACCAGGATTCTAAAGACCTCAATCCCCTGGTCCAAAATTGGAATGAAACAATATGTAAAGCGGTAGTCGCATCACAGTCTAATATACCCACTAGAAACACCACTCTGCCACTTGGCACTCTGCAGAGCTGAGAAACGCTGAATGCAAACTTCGGTAACTTGAGAGAAAATGGCAATGCTTTAGGTCTACACTTAATCATGATTATTACATGGCCAAGCTGCAGGAATATCAAAACATGGTCAACAGATTTAAGAAGGAATACCACTCCAAGCTCATTTTAATCTCCTTAAACTGTCCCAGAGAACTCTTCAACATAGTTAAGTCATTATTAAGGAATCCCATTCAAGACACTAGGCACGATGCCTTATTCCCACAAGTACTAGCCAATCACTTCCAAACCAAAACTAACATGAAGAGCAACACACTGACTCCTACTATGATGCTGCTTAACTGCAGCCCTACCCCCCTACCCCTATTTGGCATACCTTCCACCACATATCTCTGGAGCATCTAGAGAATATCATCTCTGACCTAAACACCATTACCTTCCCACTAGATCCATCCCCAGTGAGTTGGATCAAAATAGCTCACTCCGAACTCACCCCCACATTACTCAAAATCATTCAGCTCTCCCTCACACAAGGTTACATGTCTACTAGCATTAAGCATGTATCCATATGACCAATAATCAAAAATACCATGTTCAATCCAGACACTCCAAATTCATATTGTCCCATCTCTAGTCTGCCCTGTCTGTCTCTAGTCTGCCATCTCTAGTCTGCCCAGCATGTACTATATCATATCTACGTTGACAACATAATGCTGTATGTAGCCTTCTCCACCCTGCAGATCTATATACACCTCTCTAGTCAATTGCTTCACAGCTCTCACGCAATGGTTAGCAAAACACAACTTATCCGTGAATTACCCAAAAAACTGATGTCCTCCATGTCACAACAGACACGGGCTTAACACCACCAATGCACATAAAAACACCAGGAGCACAACTGCAAGTTAAATCACAAGTGCACTATTTGGGAATAACCCTGAACTAAGGACTGACATAAGAACATAAGAGATGCCATAAAGGGTCAGACCAAAATCCATCAAGCCCAGTATCCTGTTTCCAACAGTGGCTAATCCAGGCCACAAATACCTGGTTGGTTCCCAAAAAGGCACACAGGTTCCAGAATGCTTATCTCGAGGCAAGCAGTGGATTTCCTGGGTCCTCTTTAATAATATTTTATGAACCTTTCCTCTAGGAACTTATCCAAACCTTTTTTAAACCCAGTTACACTAACAGCCTTCACCACTTCCTCTGGAAACAAATTCCAGAGTTTGATTATACGTATTTTCTTTTATTAGTCTTAAATGGGTTACACTGTAGCTTCATTGCATATCCCCTAATCTTTCTACTTTTAGATGGCGTAAACAACCTATCTACATTTACATGTTCTACTCCATTAATTAATTTATATACCTCTATCATATCTCCCCTCAGCTGTCTCTTTTCCAAATTGAAGAGCCCTAACCTTTTAAGCCTTTCGTCAGAAGGGTATCCTTCTATTCCCCTTACCATTTTGATTGCACTTTTCTGTACCTTTTCTAATTCCGCTATATACTTTTTAAGATATGGCAACCAGAATTGCAAACAATATTCAAGGTGCAGTCACACCATGGAATGATACAGAGGCATTATAATATCCTAGGTTTTATTCTCCATTCCTTTCTTTATGATTCCTAGCATTCTATTTGCTTTCTTGGCCGCCACTGCATACTGTCACAGTGCTGACTCATTAGTGACCCCTATGGAGACAGAAGATACTGCAGCTCAGGGAAATAATGACGTTCTGAGAAAGCACATGGTGGAAAGTTGCCAACGTAAGCAAGTGAGGTCACGAGCTTGGGAGACACCCTCAGCCAATAGGAAAGCCAGGGGATTTTCACCTGACTCTAATCAGCTAGGGAGTGGTGCAGCTAGGAAATACCTAGATAAACCTAGCTCACAAACAATTAAGCAGACCAAGCCCGAGGAGACCAAGACCGAAAGGTTCAAGTGCAGGAGCCAAGATAGGAACTGGAGAGAAACTCAGAGAAGGAACTGGTTACAGGAGGAGGACGAGAGGAGCTGTGGAGAGAGCGTATCAGAGTACCCCATTGGAAGCTTGAATGGACGTCTGAGTGAGTCTGAAGAATGCTTGAATGAAAGGTACAGACAGCGTGACACAGATAAGGAAAGTAAATGGAACAGCCCAGCGTGGAGCAGAGATAAGAGTGAAAAGGTACAAGCCAGGAAGTTTAATCCCAGTGCAAGAAGGGGAGCAGAGATATCCCTGTACCCTTTTTATAAGCAAAGTAAAGGCTTTTTACCTGAAGAAGGGACATACTCTGAAAGGTACGTGAGACCTAGAGTTTCCCAAGGGCTGCCGTCAGGAGTTCCAGCTGGTTCTCAGTTCCTACCTAAAGCAGAGCTCAGAGCAGGGCCAATTCCACCTAATAGTGGGACAGAACAATTCCTTAACCTGCTTCACAGAGGTCAGAAAAGGGGAGGCTCCTATTACCACAACAAGAGTGATTTTGGTAATCACCAACAGTTTTCCTTTAGTAAGGGAGAACGACGTCACAGCCAGGACGGGCTGTTTGCTGAGCCCACACAGAGGGAGAGTGCAGAGGGATTGATTCCTGATGTAGAGCCAATGCAATGTGACTTACCTATGTCTGAAGATATTATAGAAATGGACTGTAGTCTTTCTGTGGCAGATGATATAACCTCCCTCAGATAAAGAGGAATAAGCAGCCTGCCAAGGCAAAGCAAAGCCTTATTCTCAGTGGCTACAAGCCTATATTTAAAGTACATTTCTGTTGCTGAAAGAAAGCTATTTTTATGTTCCAGTTTTGCTTTCTGTTTCACCCAAGAAGGGTTTTTGTTTGTGTTGCTGTAAATATTTGAATATCCTATTTGGGAAGGGAAATAAAGCCCTATTTACCTTATTCGGTTGTCCACAACTATTTTTGGTGTAATCTGGCAGCAGCTACAACTACCAGGAGGCCAGTTACACAGGGGTCTAGTGCAATACCAAAGCTCACCGGTAGGTGCACCAAGAGGGCCCACGACAATACTGGGCAGAACGTTTCAATGTATTATTCACAATGACACCTAAATCTTTTTGCTGGGTAGTGGTTCCTAATGTGGAACCTTGTATTGTGTCCCCATAGTTTGGGTTGTTCTTTCCTAGGTACATAACTTTGTATGTGTCCACATTAAATTTCATCTGCCATTTGGACATTTAGGGGTATGTTTACTAAACCGTCCTAAAGTGCGCTCTGTGACGTTATCGCGCAATAAGGTACCTTATCGCGCGATGATGGCGCTTTTTAAGGCGCACAGGTACCATATTGCACGATAACTCGCGCTGCGGCGCAAACGAGCACTGAAGGCGGGGAAAGGCTCCCGGAGGGCGGAGGAAGGCTCCCCAGGAGCAGAGAGAAGGGGTCAATGGGTGGAGAGTGGGAGGGGAGAGGCTCCCTGCACAACAACGCTGTGAAATCCAAGGCTCAAAACTAACACCAGTGAAACCCTGGCGTTAGAGCTGATTTAAAGGGAAAAGAAACCATTTCCGTCAGCAATGTACAGCAAAACCAGGGAAACCTACAAAAAGTGATGTGTGATACATGTGCACGGAACAAAAGGGCAAATAAACATTGAAAATGAACAGAAGTAAATGTAAAAAAAACATAACCAAGCTGGGCAATAGTGATAGCAATGGGAAACATCAAAAAACACTCCCAAGAAAGCTCCAAAAAAACGATATGAATTTTGGAAGGGTCTATGCTCCGTCCCCATACAAGGTGAATGAGCCCACAGTGAAATTGCGCTGCGCAGGGTTTCCGACCCCATTGGCCAGGTGTCCTATGGCGTGCACATGTTCTGCAACAGTAGGGCGGGCATGTCAGAATGGGAAACTGGACGGATACTGGAAAAGGGGACACAGAGGGCCTCAGGCGGCACATGCGGCGGTGCAGCTGGCCCACAGTGCGGACTAGGGTGATGCCTAGCTGGCCCATAGGAATGCTGAAACAGTAGAACAGCCAGACAGCAACTGCTGAGGGCCCAACATGGGCACAAGTGTGCTTCCCACGGTGTCACAGGGGATAGTAGCCAGCAGGTCCCCCCAATGGCATGGGACATTGGCAGGCGGTGCTGGGGGGGAAGCGTGGACAGCTATGCAGGCACCCCTACCCCAGAACCCGCACCATAGGCAGCCGCCTACCCGCACACTGGATGGCCTGAGACTGCGTTCCACCAGCACCACCAGCAGAAGGGCATGTTAGCATGGTGGCAGAGGGATACTGGTGGTGGAGGGGGCAGTGGCAGCTGCCCAGAGCAGACCGTGGCCTAGCCCTGTGTAGGTGGGTGCCATGCACTGCAACAGACAGGCCCTGTCTGACGAACAGTCATGGCATCAGCGGGGAATGCACTGTCTCTGTGGCAACACAGTGGTGCAGTGCACACAGCCAGTGTGTTCAGAAGCAGAAGGGCACAGGTTCAAGTCCCAGCTGTGGTTCCTGCCAACCCAGTTCCCATATTTTACCCATTACTAAAACGTGCTAATACAGACAGAACCTTTATTGCAGATGACGTAAACATGCCCAAGACACCTTCATTGTACCCTACAGAACACAGACACCATAAACATGCGCATACCCTAGAGCATAGTCTCCCAAATACAGTCCTGGGGGCCAAACACCATTCAGGTTCCATGCTGCCTCTAATAAAGATGCCTGTGCTGCATTTCTATGCACCGCCCCCATGGTATGCAGATGTATCTCATGCATATTCATGAGGGACAGCATGAAAACCCGAACAGTGTTTGGCACACCAGGACTGGAGTTGGGAATCTCTGCTGTAAAGCAGCAGCCAACAAGGGCAGACACACCCGCACCCACGAGCTCCATTATCCAATGCCTCCTGGAGAGGCAGGACATTGGGCCCTGCGTGCATCTCCCAATACTAGCACTTGCATACCTTAGCAATGCCATCCTAAACCTGGGAATACGGTACACAGCTATCAAAAGGTTGCTATGAATACTGGCAGATAGCAATTCCGATGTTAAGTACAATTGTCTGATTGAGCTGCATCATGGCAACCTTTCTGATGTCTGTGGAGTGTGCTACAGGTCTTGTGTCTGACAGTGTTTACCACCCTGGGGGGTGACCCCAACAGTATTGCGTACCATAGCCATGCCTGCACTGTGCCCAGGACTGGAGCGGTGGCCAGGGCTGCCAAACACCTTTATAGTTGTACAATGCTGGCATAGGTGTGGGAGTGTGTGTCTGTCTATTGTCATGGTGTAGATCAATCTGAGCCTTTGGAGATAGGTAAATCTGAGCAAAACAGATCTGACATTGACAGCCCAGTGCAGTACATGGCCCAGAGTTGCTATAGGCAACATACACAGACTACGTCACAAGGTGTGAGAGCACGCCCGAATAGCAAGCTAGCTCACAGCTCATTAGGTAATGAGGGGCAGCTGGGAGGGGGTGGAGCCCAAGCAAACACTAAGACAAACGCAGATAAAATTCACTTACCGGAGGTTAGTGAGGAGAGACCACCATGGAATTCCACAGCCATTGGTAGCTGGGAGAAAACAGCTGGTAACTGGAGGACGGGAGGAACTTGGAAACCCGGTAGAACCAGGGCAGCTGAAAGAACTCAGAAGAACTGCTTCAGAGAGCAGTGCACGGCTAAACAGAAGCCCAGTGAACTTTACCAAGAAGGGGGCAGAGGAGACATTCCTGGACCCAGGCTTAGGAAAGCCAATCTACCAAATAACAGGTACAAGGAGGGAGAGAGCTTCTACCCTGAAGGGAGTTTCAGGCCCAAGGGAAAACAAAGAGAGAAAAGCAGTAAAACGCTTTCGTCTTGGCAAGGCTCTGCTGTACCGAGAAACTCTGAGCAGAGAGACTGTGAAGGTAGGGGTATTGCTTCTAATAGAAGAGACATAGAAAGTGAAGACTTTCCCTGTACTTACCAAGAGTTATGTGGCTCTCAAAATAGCATCTCCAGAGAGTGTGGTAATTTCCCATTCTACTCTAGCTGTGAGGAGGAGAGGAACTCTCTTAGCCATAGAGAGAGACTGTTTAAGAATAACGTGAGTTACAATCCAAAAGGACTTTATACAGAAGAGGAATGTGAAGAAATGCAATGTGATTTATTTGAGGAACCTGCTTCTGATAATTGTATGGATTGTACATTGACTTTGTCTGATGAAATCACTTCTTTATGCTGAAGAGGTTTCTGGAAGTTTTTGATAAGGAAAGGAAGTGAAGAAACTTACCTTGAGTGAAAAGGACTGTTTAAATTACCTTTTTCTGTTCCACTGATAAGCTGAAGATAAGCAGTATTTTTGTTCCGGTTGTTCCTTTTATTTTGTACCAGCTGTATGGTCCTTTTGTCCTTATTTCCATTGCTTTGAAAATCCGCCCGGGAAGGGGAATAAAAAGTCCTGTCTTAAACCTTACTGCTCGACCACAACTTAATTATTTCGTTAGCTTGGGGGACTACAACTCCCAGAGGGCACTGCAACGCCTCTTGTACCACTCCCCTTGCTACTTAAGAAAACGCCCTGTGAAATACCCACGCTTTTAGCCTCTGGGGACCTTCACGGGTGACACTATCCAGTGTGTGGTGGCTACAAACACCCTCCACAGCCCACACTGCCAGCACTGTTGCCAGTATTGGCCTGCCAATGTGCATAATGAGGAGCAAGGTACCATGGGTATAGCCCGGACAGGGTGGCCTGGCCAGGATGCATCTGCACAGGGCATAGGGCAATGGCTGGGACATTGTAGTGCCCGGCCACCACCTGCACAGACAGGGTGGCCACAGCATGTCCTGCTGGGAGTTCACTCTCACCCTGACTGAGCAGTGACCACGGCATGGCTAGGTTCCCCCATAGTGTCCTATAATATTTCTTTCATGTGATATTTCTGGGTTCCCTTTTGGGGCCCAATCATTGACTTATCTGCTTGGTGTGTATGCTGACATCCCAGTTCTGGGTGCATGCATCTCCTCCAGGAACATGCCCTATGGCCTAGCTAGCAGACCGTCTGCAGCTAGTATGTGTCTTGCTGGAACACCTTGCAGGGTGCAGTGGCTGCAGGCTTGCTGCAGGAGAATATCAGATTGTGGTGGGGTGCAGCTGAGTATTTCCGGGCCTAATGTCTGTCTGCTATTGCTTTATAGATGTGTACAGAGCTGCATTGACTGCCCTGTAGGGTGTCTGTTCCCCAGCAGGACTGCGGTTGGTGGTCCCCTCTACTGCTGCCATTGCAGGGACGTAAAATGTGGATCTGTCGGTGGGAGACCCTGTTTCCCACCCTCAGCCCCAGAGGGTGGGTTGTGTGGTGGTACATAATCTGCCTATGGGTCCATAAGGGTTAAACCTGACTGAGAAATACAGATGTATCCAAAGTGTGTCTGCAGGAACTACCTATATCACACACTAGCACTGCTGGGGACCTACAGCATGGCCTATTTCTGCCATGGAAGGTGCTGTGGACCTGGTGCTGGGTGCCCCACCGCACACTCAGGGTGAGCACAGTACCCACACAATGTGACGGTGTGTAGCTACTCTGTGCCAGTAACACACATGGTCAGTTCCCCCTTCCAGGCCGAGGTGCTGTGGGGGTGCATACCCCATCTTGTGTTCATTTGTAGACGGCTGATTTGCATGTGCAGTGCATCATGGGTACGGGTGGGCTAACCCTATCCTGGTGACCACAGCAGACTGTTTGTGTGGTGACGTGCAGTCCTGCAGCCAGCCAGGGGCTTGCTAGCAGCTATAGAGCTGTAGCCCACTGGTTACTTCACTGCTTGTGGAGCCAGAGGTCATGGGTTCAAACCCACAGTGGGGTTATTTGATAGGGCTGTCCAAAGCATTATCTATTTTTAATGTACATTAGTGCTGCCAGCAAAAACACCCTCAGCGTACTGTACCCATAAGGTGCCTCAGAGGGCGCTTTATAGGGCGCCCTATAGGGCACCTTATGGTTACCGTCCATATAAGGTGCACTATACGGTATCCTATGGAGCAACTTATAGGGTGCCCTATAGGGGACATTATAGGGTGCCGTGGCGGAAAGTGCACTTTATAATGTGCCCTATGGAGTGCCTTATAGGGTGCCTTATACGGCACCTTAGGTTACAGCACGTGAGGGTGTGTTTGCTGGCAGCAATTAATAAAATACAAATAAAGTGCCACAGGAAACAATACTTACATGTCAAAGCTGATGCCTCAGCCAGCCTTAAGTATTAGGCACAAAGGGATCAAACTCATAACCCCTGTATCATCAGTCAGTGTATTAACCATTGTGCTACACCTCTGTTTCAATGTTTGCATGTCTGGGCACCTACTTAGGATTACCGCACGTTAACGCGCTTCGCGCGATAATGTGCGCAGCAGCGCGCGTTATCGCGTGATACTCCCATTTTGCTGCTTTAAGACTGAAACGCCCACTCCTTTTATGGCAGCCTGCACACTATCGCCAGGCGCACATTAAGATGGTTTAGTAAACATACCCCTTAGTCTTCCAATTTATCAATTTTTCACAATCCTCTTGCGTTTTAACAGCATTGAATAATTTTGTGTCATCTGAATATCTGATCACGTCGCTTGTTATTCCCATTTCCAGGTCATTTATGAATATGTTAAAAAGCAGTGGGACTACACTACAACCACATATCAACAACAATATCAGACTCACCATAAAATAAAAATAGACCAGGGCCTTTGGCCTTTACTAGACACCCATGACTTCCTCACAGTTTTCCAGGCCTTGGTATTCCTGCATTTGGAGTGTTGTAATGTTATTCTCCAAGGACTAACAGCTTACGCATTCCACCCTCTACAGTTGGCCCAGAACACTGCCGCCCGGATCCTACATGGAACATCCATACATGAGCACATAACCCCATTTCTCAAGAACCTACACTGGCTTCCCATTGCAACCCGCACAAAATACAAGACTCTGCTTACTATCTTCAAAGTATACCAGTAGTATTTCCTTAGACTACTTGCAATCACTAATTCAGAAGACACCACATGACAGGCCAAGGAGAACTAATACGCAATTTACCCTCACTATTCTGCCATCAAATTGGAAAAGTAGTCACTCCGCATCAAATAAAGCATTCTCACTCTATGCCCCGCACATATGGAATGTGCTTCCTGATAACATATGGGCCACACACGACCTTGACCCAGACGCAAACCTGTTATCTCATTGCTACTGCCTTCCCTCCCACCTCTATTTACAATATGCTATCTGCTCAGTTTACCATACTGTTTATATGTTTGCATGGTTGATCATAGCTTTTGATCTAGTATCATGTTTTATATTTATGTTCTTATGTTTCATTTCACTATTTCATTATGGTCCATGTACATTAGATTCCATTCAATTAGTTAACCTGTAAACCGCTTTGACACTTTGATAAGGCGGTATATAAAAACAGCTGAATAAATAAATGTACCTCTTCAATATATGGTTGTGGGTAATATGGTTGGTGCTATTGCTCTCACTAATATATACTGTACATTTTTCCACATTTAGTTTTATGATTTAGTTTTATGTTTTTATACATTTATATTATGTTTCTTATGTTTGTTTTATGTGTTTTGATATTGTTTGTGTGTTTTATGATTGATTTTACAGATCCCTGACGCAGGCACAATTTGCCAAAACTCAGCTGAGTCGGGTCACAAATAAAGTACCTCTTAAAGAAAAATTAAGAGTCTTAACAGTGGTCACTCCCCATTGTTTGACTTTTTTTTTGCATTCTACATTGTTTGGTTATGGAGTGATCCTTCCCTTTGTTTTCCTCTACCCTCATAGACCACCTTTGCACAATCCAGACAGTAGCGACTGCCGAGGTTGTCCATCAGGAGGGCTGGGGCCATCCCAACGCCTATCCAGTCAGCAGGAATTTTCAGTCCACTATACAAATAGGCAACTACATAAAGTTAGGAAAGGTCAATGGCTGTCCTAACTTTATGTGGTTTTTACTACCTGGTTAGCAGACAATATCCAGTATCTAGTGCTGAATATCCCATTCACTTTTGCCTGCAGTGACCAGGCACTTTAGAAGTAATCAACTATCACACTAAGTAATGACCACCATAGGTTGAATATTGAGCCCTATAAATCATGTTATGCTGTAACTTGGAATATCCTAGACAATGCACACAAAATATTGACCCTTGACAGATTACAGCCTGACTCAACATTCCAAATTGCAGACAACCAGTCACAGTCCCATGACCCCTTGACTTTAAAAGGACCAGCTGAAGTGCATCTACGAATCCCTGCCTTATATCTTCAGCCAACACAAGCACTGCTACTACTGAACATTTGTATAGCACTACATGACGTACGCAGCACTTCACAGACACATGTAAAAGATGGTCCCTGCTCATCAGAGTTTACAATCTAGTCAAGACACAACATAGTAGCTGTAGACATGGGATACATCTAGGGGGAATGGTAAGGAAACACAAAAGAGATAAGGTGAATCAAGATCCAAAAACGGCAGCGAAGAGTTTAGCTTTCAGCCTGGATCTGAAAAGGGTCAGAGAAGGTGCCTGACGTACAGACTCGGGTAGTTTTTTCCAGGCATAAGGAGCAGCAAGTTGAAAGGAGTGAAATCTGGAGTCAGCAATAAAAAAGAAGGGAACAGATAGAAGCGATTTGCCAGAACAGCGGAATTTCCGTGTAGGGAGAGATAAGAAAGAGAAGATAGTGAGGAGCTGCAGAGTGAATGCAATAGAAGTTAGGAGAAGTTAGAACTGGATGCAGAAACGGATAGGGAGCCAATGAAGTGACTTGAGAAGAGGGGTAATAGGATCATGATGAGACTGGCGAAAGATTAGCCAAGCAGCAGAGTGATGAACAGATTGAAGGGGAGAGAGATGATTCAGAGGGAGACCAGCAAGGAGTAGGTTACAATAGTCTAGAAGGGAGGTGACTAAGGAGTGGATAAGTGTCTTAGTAGTGTGTTCATAAAGGAATGGGCAAATTTTGTTGATGTTGTAGAGGAAGAAGTGGCAGGTTTTAGCTATCAATTGGATGTGTGTGGACAAGGATAGGGAGGAGTGGCCTAGTGGTTGGGGCAAGTTACCTCAGGCCAGAGGGTATCGAGTCCGGTCTTATTTTTGGTTTTTGTCCTTCGTGACTAGCGTTTGCGCTTTTTTTCTTTTTCACAGGCAGCCTGGTCTTTCGACCTTGCAGGGGCCCTTTTTCCCCCGATGGCTGCCAGCGGGTTTAAAAAGTGTGATCGGTGTAAAAAATTAATGTCTCTCATCGACACACATGACTGCTGTCTCTGCTGCCTCAGGGCCGGCCATGACCCGAAGGCCTGTGGCGCGTGCAGCAAAATGTCCTCTAAGGCACTTAGAAGTAGGCAGCAGCAGCGTGAAAGGATTTTCTCAGAGTCCGAATCCACTCAGGTCCGGACCTCATCAGAAGCCTCGACGTCTCGGGAGCTGTCTGACTCTGAGCATCGTCGTGGGTCTTCTGAACGGGGGTCTCCCTCATGGGAACACCGGAGAAAGAAGAAACCTGCGAGGGCGTCGTCGTTGGATGCCTCCGATCGGCCTGGGCCCTTGCGGACCAGGTTGCGGAGTCCTGATCGCCGCCCCAGGTCCTCGGAGCCGGAGCGCCCTACAAAAGTACCTCACATGGAGCTGGAGATGCCGAGGAAGGTAATTGCTGTTGTCCTCATTGACTCTCCTCCAGGAGAACCGGCATCGGGCCCGACGGTGTCAGGACCCAAGCCAGAGGCTGCGGAGTCTTCTGAGCTCGGTCTCAGGATGTCAGCCTTGGAGCGCAGCATGTCTGCCTTCATGGAGCAGCAGCGGGCACTGATGGCCGGTCACACCGGTCCATCTGCCCCGACCACCGGGACCTCGACGTCCAAGTCGACCCTGGAGGTCGAGCCAATCCTCGAGACTCTTCAAGCTCGAGTCGATCCTCGGCGAAGGTCTCCCTCGACCTCCCGTTTGGGACCAAGGTCGTTGACGCTGGTGCCCTCTGCTTCGGAGCGGTTGAGATCGAAGCCCGCATGGCCGGAGCCCAATTCCTCTTTGGAGAAATCGGCATGGGAAACGGAAGATGAAGAGTCCCCGGACACCCACCGGACCCGGTGTGTCCCATCGGACTTGCCAGGGTCCAAGCCTCGGAGAAAGTCCCCCCCCCCCCCCGGAGGATACCCGGTTCTCGGACTTCGTCAGGGACATGTCCAAGGCTTTGGCGTTCCCGGCGGACACCGAGGAGGCCGAAGAGCTCGAAGTCCTCCAGTATGATTTTCCCCCTCGGGAAGCCCTTATGGTACCGGTTCCTCCGATGTTGGAACGGCTGATGCTCTGCATGTGTGAGTCACCGGCCTTGATGCCAGTTCTCAGCAAATGGGTCAATTCCATATATCGAGTCTGAAGAGAGCCCTGGGTTCCAAAAGGCACCGCTGCCGCACAACTCCATGGTTGTGGAATCGGCCATGCACAGGCTCAAGAGCCAGAAAATGCACTCCTCGGTGCCCCCTTGT
The DNA here is from genome assembly GCA_033557465.1 of Ichthyophis bannanicus. Lineage (NCBI taxonomy): Eukaryota > Metazoa > Chordata > Amphibia > Gymnophiona > Ichthyophiidae > Ichthyophis > Ichthyophis bannanicus. The sequence goes on along the minus strand of CM066039.1, from coordinate 95,689,385 downwards.
AGGGAGGCCCGGAACCTGGACGCCCTCAGCAGAAAGTGCTACCAGGGCTCGATGCTATCATGCCGTGTCCAAACATACCAGCTGTACATGGGCATGTACTTATGAGACCTGGTAAAGGAGATTGCCGGGTTCTCTGCTGGCCTCTCCGAGGAACCCTTGCAGCGTTTCAAGAACTTGTCCACTGGGATTTGGTCGTGCTCGAAGTTTATGTCTCGAGCAGCCTATGACGGCTTCAAGGCTTCGGCCTGGGTAGCCGTAGCCGGCATAGGTGCCTGACTACAGGCATGGCTAATGTCATCGGACCTAGAGCCATGGGTTCAGGACAAGTTGGTCGATGTCCCTTGCCGAGGTGACAAGCTTTTTGGCAAACCTATGACTGAAAAGGCTGCTGAAATCAAGACCGAGTACTTGACCCGGACAAGACTCTCCAAAAAGACTTCTGCCACTTCCAAAAAGAAGGGCCCAGGTAAAAAGTCCTTTTTCCCGAGGAAGGGTACTGCTTACCGCAAATACCCCACTCACCAGGGCTCCCCAGATCTCTAGCAGGGTCAGCAGGACCCTCTCTAGCAGGGGCAGCAGGACAAGGGACAGAGGCATGGCCTGCATAAGCAGAAGACCCCCAAGCCCCAGGCACCGGCTCCTTCCCAGCCGGTAGGGGGTTTTTGACTGTCACAGCATAGTGTCTCTCCAGCCAGGAGTGAGGCTTTGCACAGGAGGAAGGTTGGCACTGTACGCCCACAGGTGGCCTTCAATCACCACCGATGCCTGGGTCTTACAAATAGTCCAAAAGGGCTATTTGCTCCACTTCAACCAGTTACCTCCCTCCTACTTTCCAGGAGAGCCTCTCAGACCCCCTCTACACAGGAACCTCCTCTTTCAGGAGTTGGCCAGTCTTCTAGAGCAGGCATGTCCAAATTCAAACAGGTTGTGATCTACCTTTTCCGGCCAAAAGTGCTGGTGATCTACCACCATGAAAATTAAGTTTCAAATTAGTTTCAAATTAAATTTTAACCCAAAAAGTTGGAGGATTCCCCCCCCCCCACATTTTTAATGAACCTTCTGTCATTTACTTGGATGTGATCAGTTGTTAAGCAAATTAAGCAAAAACAAAACAGAGAGACGAAGATCCAGTAAGAACTGTGAGGGGAAATGGAAAGTACATTTTTTCTTAAAGTTTTATTGAGTAATAACTTTCTTTAACTGTCTTAATAACTTTCTTTTACTTTTTATTCAGTAATTTGTGTTAAATTTAGGTCGAGTATTGATCCAGGCTGATCTTGCACAATCTTTAATATTTCACTCTTGCTCATTAGTGAGACGTCTGAGCCTGCATTTCATTCACCAACTTTTTGAAGTTGGGTGAATATTGCATGAGGGCCAATCTCAGGGAATCCTGGAGATGTTCTTCTGTCATGTTGGAACGTTGTGTATTCTTTGTAATTTTCAGATGGGAAAACACAGATTCACACAAATAAGTTGAACCGAAACAGGAATGTACAGCTTCACTGCATCTTCTCAAGTTGGGAAATTTGTCTGTAGGCAATAGCTTCCAAAACGATTCTTGCTCATCATGGGTCTTGAGAAAAATGTCCTTTTTTTATTTTTATTTTTTATAATTGATGCTTTATTCATTTTTAACACAAACATACATTTACACAACCAAGGACCACAACCGGTCGATCAAATTCTTTCTTCCTATACAATAACAAGCTTGTATCCTCCAACCATAATAATAATCATAATTGTAAACGTAAGTATGAAATAGCAGGACATTCTTCCCCCTCACCCCCCATCCCCCTCCTTCTATGCCCTCCCCCTCCCTTCCCCTCCCAGTCCTCCTATCCCTCCCCCCTACTAAACTCCCACACTTTCACGCTGTCCTCAAGAACTCCTTTCCAACATTAATACTTCACCCATTAGCTTTATACTGTACCCATCGTATCTCTTATGAGCATTGCCATCCCTGTGGATTGGCTCACAACATTAAACATTTGTAAACATTGGTAAGCATGCCAGGAGTGGTACCTTTTAGCAGGCAGGGAGAGAAACCAAGCCCTTACCTCCTTACATATCCATCCCCCTCTGTTTTCTCACACCAATGTTCCACCCCTCTCACCCGCCACCGTCACTGTTCCCTCTAAGTTGTGCGCGTGTGCGCGCTCACACACCTCGCCGAGCGAGCGCACATACTTTACAACAGAGCGCACAAAAATTACGGTTCTGATTCTGATAGAAAACAACACAGATGTCTTAAAATTTAAAAGTTATGTATTTATGGTTTTCACAAGTTCTACAATGTTTTCTAGTGCAATCAATGTGGTGTACATACTGTATTCTGATGTGTAGTCAAATTTTAAAGTATATAACTCTGAGTGTCGTTATGTGGCGCACAAAAATTTAACCTTCCTTCAAAAGCTGCACAGCTGATATTTTATGCGCACACAGCCTACAGAAAATTAAAGGGAACATTGGCCACCATACATACTGCTCCCATACCTTGTTGTATCTTGTAAGAATATGCTTTCTATGTGCTTTGATCGCGCAAAAGCCCCATAGCTGCTCTATTCTCCCCACCACCTCCTTTAGCGGAGGTACCCCAATTTTCTTCCACCAATGGAGAAGGCTCATCCGGCCCGCGATTACGCAGTACCCCTGCAGCCTCTCCAACTCTCCACCTCCTCATTCAGTATTACCATACCTGGCGTGAACTGTACCTTCACCTTCGTAATATCCACAGTGAGCCTTTCCACCCCCATACAATATTCCTGTACCACAGGGCAGCTCCAGACCATATGTAACAGGTCCCCTCTCGCCCCACATCCCTTCCAACATAGCTCCGAGCTGTCTGGATACACCGCATGAAGCCACGCCGGGGTCCAATACAGTCTCAATCTTAACTTATAGCTATTTTCCAGCATTGCTGTCCCCGGGGCAAGTCTGTGGGTCCTAATATAAATACTGTCCCACCTCGTGGGGTCCCATTGACCTCCCAACTCCTCCTCCCACTGTTGCTGACTACGTATGGCCCCTGGCTTGTGTTCCCCCAAAAGCCTATATAACCTTGATATTAGCCGAGTAGGCATCCCCCTGCTTCCCATCATCTCCTCAAATGGTGTGGGCTGTGCAGACCAATCCTTTTTCACCTCCTTCTGCTGTAGCCAGTACCACATACAAACATATGCATATCGGTCTCGCTCATCCAAGTGGTACTGCTTTTGTAGATCCTCAAAACTCCGAATACCTCCCCCCTCTCCCATCATTTGGCTGATTTTCCACAGCCCCTTCCTCCCCCAACTCTTAAAAACCCCCACCGCCTCCCCCATCCTACCCTCTACCACCGTCTGAATATGGGTCTCCCTAGAGTACTTCTCCCCCCCCCATCAAGTGCCTTCTCCATTTCACCCACACCCATCTCGTGAGTTCCATGTATGGATTCTCCTCCCTCTTCCTCCGCCTTCCAACCCCGGGATCCCACATCCAAGCTCCTGGACTTTCCTCCTCCTCCCCTTCCATGTCTACCCACCCTGGTCGCTCCAGCCCCTCTTTCCACGCAAACAGTGTCCGGAGTTGCGCCGCCTCGTAATATCGAAGCAAAGATGGAACCCCCAACCCCCCCTCCTCCTTAGCCTAATACATGGTGGCCCTAGCCACTTTCGGGCGCTTGCCATCCCAAATAAACTGCAAAAGCAGGTTCTGTGTCTTATCTATTTCTTTTTTTACCAGCCTGCATGGCAGGGATGAATATACAAACAACAGTCTCGGCAGTATATTCATTTTCACTACCGCTATGCAGCCCAACTATGACAAATACAACCCCCTCCATCTAGATAAATTCTGCTGAATACTTTCCACCAGTCCCTGATAGTTCCATTGCTTAATCCTAAATAAAGGCGTCCCCAGCTGGATCCCCAAATACTGAAAGCTACTTACCACCCACCTAAACTTGAAATTGTGCCTCAAGCTCTTTTCAACTCTAGGCTCTAGGTTAAATCCAACATTTCAGTTTTACACTGGTTCATTTTATAGCCTGCTATCCGGCTATACCACTGTATCGCCTTCATTAACACAGGTAATGTTGTAAGTGGTTGTGTTAAGGTGAAGATAATATCATCTGCAAATAACCCAATCTTTTCCTTTCTCCCCCGAACCCTTACCCCTTTTATATCCACCTCTCGTCTAATATATGCAGCAAGCGGTTCAATAGCTAATGCAAACAATAAAGGCGACAGCGGGCAGCCCTGTCTGGTGCCCCTGTATAGCTCAAAACTCTCTGAATAGCCGCCATTCACTCTGACTCTAGCCCGTGGTCCCTGGTACAGTGCTCTTATCCAGCTAATATACTGCACTTTGAAACCCATTTTCTCTAATACTTGAAACATATATGGCCACTCCACGCGATCAAAAGCTTTTTCTGCATCAACCGTGACCATCACTGCCGATTCCTTAGATCTCTGAAGATGCCATGCTATATTCAAAATCTTCCTTACACTGTCACTTCCCTGTCGCCCCTTGACAAACCCCATCTGATCTGGGTGGATCAGCTGTGGCACCACATCCTGGATCCTATTTGCCAATACTTTCGCCAGGATTTTGGCATCTAAGTTTATTAGGGATATAGGCCTGTAGGAACCGCATACTCCCCTATCCTTACCAGGTTTTGGTAGTACAGTTATTTATTTATTTTATTTTATTTATTTACATTCTCTTATATACCGCGCTATTCTGCATCAGTGCGGTTTACATTGAACAAACTGAAATGACATTGAACAGGGTATTATAACTTGGAGATAACTATTTTACAGGGAACATGGGCAATGGAGGGTTAAGTGACTTGCCCAAGACCACAAGGAGCACCTGTGGGACTAAAAACCCCAGTCCTTCCGGCCCAAGGTTGCTGTCCTCTAGTGGGATTTGAACCCCCGACCTTCTGGCCTGAAGTACCTTGCCCCAACCACTAGGCTACTCCTCCACTCCGGCCTCTGCCATAGACTTGGGGAGGCCTTCCCCTTGAAGGACCCTATTCACTACCTGAGTGAAGATGGGCGTAAGAGGCTCCGACAACACCTTATAAAACTTTGCGGTGTACCCATCCAAACCTGGTGCCTTCCCTACTTTTAACGTGGCTATGGCCCTCATTACCTCTTCCTCCTGAATCTCTCACCCTAAACGATAAGAACATAAGATATGCCATACTGGGTCAGACCAAGGTCCATCAAGCCCAGTATTCTGTTTCCAACAGTGGCCAATCTAGGTCATATGTCCCTAGCAGTTTCCCCAAGGGACACAGGTTCCACAATGCTTGTATTGGTTCAAGCGTTGATATCCTGGGTCCCTTCTTAATAATGGAAGGGACCGTGGAAGGTGACACTCCTCCAGGAACTCTGCAGTCTCCTCCCCCCCCCCCACCAATTTTTGCTCTTATACAAATTCTCATAAAATTCCCTAAATATCTTCCTAATACCCTTGGCGTGGTGCTCCATTTCCCCTTTATTATTCCTAATGCCCTCTATGAAAGCTGCCTGCCTCCTTGCCTTTAGACGACAGGCTATGAGCCTCCCTGCCCTATTTCCCCCTTCAAAATGGGCCTGCTTCAACACCGCCAACCGGTACGCCATTTCTTGAGCCCGCAATTTACTCAGCTCCGCCCTCACCTTAATGAGTTCCGCAGTTGTATGTCCATCCTGCACTCTTTGATGCACTCTCTCCAGATTTCCCAATTTCCGCAGTAAGTCGTTTTCCACAGCCCCTTTCTCCCTCTTTACTTGCGCACCCAGGCTAACGAACTGTTCCCGAATCACCGCCTTTAGTCCATCCCACAACACCCCCATAGACACCTCCCCTGTGTTGTTCAACCGGATATATTCTTTTATACTGTCCTTAAGCTTCCCACATACCGCTCCTCCTCAAGTAGGGAATCATTAAGTTTCCAGAATTTTAAACTGTCCTCAGTTGCACCCATATCAAACTTTACACTCACTGGGGCATGATCTGACCAGGTGATTGAACCATGTTCCATTTCTTATACCCTCTCCACCCATTGTCCACCCCCCCCCATATCATATCTAACCTACTGTAGATTCCATGCACTGGAGAGTAAAACGTGTACTTCCGCTCTCCCGGATGCCAACTTCTCCAGACATCTACCAATCCCAATCTCTCCCGCATTTTATGCAAACTGCGCCTGTCCCCTCGACCTCCTCCCCCCTGTCCTCTGCTTGTGTCCATTCGAGGATTACATGTCAGATTAAAATCCCCTCCCAAAATTATGGGGGTATTCCCAAATTCCTCCAACTCCTTCAAAATTTGCTCATACGCCTCCCCCTGCTTCTCATTTGGTCCATAGAGGCTAATCACCCACACCTCTTCCCGCTCCATTTGTAGCCGTACCCCCACCCATCGACCTCCTTTCCCCCTACAGGTACCCTTCACCATATGCTGGAATTCGCCTCCCACCAAGATCCCCACCCCCCTTTCCTGGAGTTTACTCTCTGTCCCGCCAGTACCACCTTAGGATAATGCCTAGACTCTAATAAACATTCCTGCCCTACCCGCAGGTGGGTTTCTTGTATGCACAAAATATCCGCTCCCATTCTCCTGCCCTCCAGCTCCACCAAGTTCCGTTTCTGTCTCGTACGCAACCCCTTTACATTCAATGTCGCTATCGTTAACGTTTTCCTCCTCTGGCTCCCCTTCCCCTTCCCCTTCCCCTGACCCTCCCCCCTCCCTCTCGCCTCCCCTCCATCCACGTACCCCTGCCCGACTCCCCCGGTTGCCCCTCCTCCTCCCCCTTTTACTAATCCCTACTTCCAAACCCTCCTCCTGCTTCCCCAGCCACTGAACACTTCCCCCCTTCCCATCCCCCCCATATCCTCCTTCCCTTCCAGAGGATAGATCTGGAGTAGTGCACCCCCTACCTCCCCCAGCCACTTATTTCACATTTCCCCCCTTTCCTACCCTTTCCCTTCTCATCCGCCTTCTATTCCCCAGCCAGCCCGTATTCAAACACCCCCTCCTCCTCCCCACCCCACTCTTCACCTCAACCCTCCCTCCTCCTTCCCATTATCCACCCCTCCACCTCCCACCTCCCCCCCCGTTTCCCCTCCCTATTCCACCTCCAACATTCACACTTGTAGCTACCTCTCCGTCCCCCTTTATCCCTCTCCCCACCCCTCTCCCGCCATTCCTTCCCATCCCACCCCCTCCAGAAAACATACAGTGCTGAAAATACCCCTCCAGCTCCCCCACAATGAATACCCAACAGATTATCAGTCCTCAGGTTCCTTCTACGGGCAGCTCATCTCCCAGCTCCTGTCCTGTCGTCTGAGGGATCCTCCTCTTTTGGCTGTCTCCGCGCCGCTGCTGCCTCCTCCGCACGGGTGATCCTGCTCCCCTGAATACTTCCTGGGGCCGCAGACCCGCTTCTCGTAGGGCCCCCATCGCCTCCTCTGGTGACTGCGTCCGCTATGTCCGCCCTTTGAGGGTAAAGGATATTCCAAACGGGTGTAACCATCAGTACTTCACTTCTGCTTTCCGCAATATTTGTGTCACTGGTTGCATTGCCCTCCTCTGCAATGTGCCAGCAGACAAGTCCTCATATATATGCACCGAATAGCCCTGCCACATCAGGGTTCCAAAGCCCCTCATTATGTTGACGATTTTCTCCTTTATTTTATATCTTACCAGGCAGATTATGATGTCACTAGGCCTGTTTCCTACAGGTGACCCCAGTGCTCTGTGCGCTCTTTCAAGTTGTATATCCACAGCTGCCACCACCTCTCCACCTTTCTTTAACACCTCTAGGCACATAGACACTGCCACCTTTTCACTATCTTGAAATTCTTTCTCCTCTGGGATCCCTCGAATTCTCAGGTTGTTGCGGCGCGATCGGTTTTCCAAATCTTCCAGTTTATAGAGAAGGGCCTCATGCTGGGAGCCTAGCTTTGCACCTCTTTGCACCCCTTCTTCCTGCAGCTGCTCCAGTTCTTGCAACCTGCTTTTGTGGTCTCCCATCCTACACACCAGCTCTCCGATTTCTTCCTTCAAGAGCCCCAAGAGCTCATTCAGTTCACTTTTCACTGACTGCACCTCTTTTTTAATTTCAAGGAACCAGTCTCTGAGCTCTGCTCTAGTAATATTTGTAGGGGATCTGTTCCTGGTGCCTTCTCGCTCCCCGTCTCCACCTCCTCTGCCCGCTCTCCACTTCCTCCTTGGTGTGGTTTATTCTCACTCTACCCAATGTCACTCTTCCCTGCTTGTGGTCCCGTGTAGACATACTCTTGAAGATCCGCTGCTTTTCTTCTTGTGGTCATCGCTGCACTGCCTTTACCAACAGTCACAGTACTTATCGTCTTACTTGCAATCTCCTCAGTCTCCGTGTCAAGTCACAGTGCTCCTCCAAGGCACCCACTCCACCTGCCTCTGCCTATGGTAGTGAAAGATCCACACACTACCTCCACAAAGGATCTCTCCTGCCTCTCAGCACTCCTCACCACTCACTTTTCTGCTTTCTCCCAGCTCCTGCTGCATCTGCGGTTAAGGTGAGGGACAAGGTGATCCTCACCCCCCAGCCTCTTCCCACCGTCCAGTGCCACTGGTCTTTTGTCTATTGCGGGCTCCTGCACTTCACCGCGGTCTTCCTGTTGCTCACGCCGGTCCCGCCAGAGCTCTGGGCGCCATTTTAGTGCTCCACGCGACTGCCCTCTGCTCCTGCTTTTGCGGCTCGCTGCAATTCTCTTTGCCTCCGCCTGTCTCCGATCATCCTCCGCCACCTCCCAGCACCTTCCCCCGCCCGGGGCGCCCGATTTCCACCTCCGGGGGTTCAAAATTACAGCTTTTTGGCTGGGTCAGTGCCAGAGCAGCTCCCTCACGCCGCCATCGGCTCTGGTGACTTCACTTCCTCCGAAAAATGTCATTTTTAAGGGTTAATATTTTGTTTTCAAGAGATGGCTTGTTCAATGAGTAATTTTTACTGATAGCAGCTGCAGTTTCTTTAATGTCCACATCTACTTTGAATGGGTATGACAAGTACTCCACAACTGTTCCAATTTTTTGGAAGTCACAGAATCTATTTTCGAATTCCTGGATAACAGAACAGATTTCTGTCACATACTTCTCGTTCTGAAAAACAAAATTTGGATATTGTCCCAGATGGTCCTGCGTATTAGGAAAATGATCAAAAGTGTTGTCTGCAAGGTCAGTCATCATTAGCTCAAATTTGCTCTTGTAGGATGAAATTGTGCTCATCATCTCGCCAATGCATTTGTTTTTACCTTGTAGTTCAAGGTCCATATCACTTAGTTTGCCTGTAAAGTCAGCAAGAAATGCCAGATCACATAACCACTCCTCATCTTCCAACTCTGCTTGGTCATCTCCTCTCTCCTTCAAAAACCTTCTTATTTCATTCAGCAAATCACGAAATCTTTGCAGAAATTTGTGCCTACTTAGCCACCTTACATCTGTGTGCAAAATGATTTCCGCTGCCCCTTCATCAAGATTAAGATTGAAAAGCTGTCTTTGAAGTGATCTTCCATGAACTGAATTTACAATTTTGAAAGTGATGTCCATGACAGTCTTTGTATTGAGTCTCTTGCTTGCCAAAACTTGCTGGTGAATGATGCAGTGGTAAGAAAGGAAATCTGGGACATCGTCATGCTGTCTACAGAGGGCTATGAAGCCGTTAATCTCACCTGTCATTGCTCTTGCTCCATCAGTAGTGATGGAAACAAGTCTATGCAATGGAAAATTACACTTTGTCACAAAAGAATGGAAAGAACTGAATATTTCCTGACCAGTAGTTCTCCCTTTTAAAGAAATCATTCCAAGTAGTAGTTCTTTAACACTGAAGTCTTCAAAAACCATCCGGATAAAGACTAGTAACTGGGCTATGTCTCTTATGTCTGTAGATTCATCAAGTTGGAGTGAGAAAGCAACACAATTTGAAACATCCTCCAACAATTGTTCAGTTGTGTCTCCACACATCTTTTCTATTCGCTGCACAACGGTGTTTCTTGACAATTGTACATCTTGAATAGCAGCTATGATCTCTTTCATATTTTTAAATCCTTCAAAAAGATTGTCAACTGCTTCAAGAAAACAATCTTTTACAAATTCCCCTTCAATGAAAGGTTTGCATTTCTTTGCGATAAGATTGCTGACCTTGAAGGATGCTATGGTTGCATTGACCGAATGTGACCTTGGCTTCGCCATCAACTGTTGCTGAGTAGCCAATTTTGATTTAAGTTCTTTGAGCTTCAGTTTACAGATTTCACTTTTGGGTGGAAAATCAGCATCAAACTTATTGCTATGTAGAGCCTTATAATGATGTTCCAGATTACCCTTTTTGGGCAAGGATACTGGGGTGTGTCACCCACCAACGTCCCCAGAGGCCAGCGGCGTACGTAATTCAGTGGGGTAGTACTCTAGTAGCTATAGAGTATTGTGAGAAGGCTTTGAAATGCTTTCTGGAACCTGTGGTTCTAAACACCAGTCAAAGAATTGTAGTTGCAGACCAAGTGTAAGGTTGTAATACAGGATTTTATTCCCCGTCCAGGATTGGATCTTTAGCATTTGAAACAAAGGAAAAACAGACCATTCATCTGGCATCAAATTAAAGAAATGCTGGAACAAAACTTGGCTTAACTTCAGCTTTTGTAACAAACAGAAGGAAAAAGAAAACAGACCTTTTCACATGAAAACACCTTCTTCCTGTTTTCTTTTATAAACAGTTTTCACAGCACTCTAGCATAGGGAGGATATGGCATCAGCCATGGTATACGTACAATCCATATCACTGCCATTCAAGGATTCCTCATAAGGCTCATATTGCATCTCTTCACTATTGGAATAAGTTTCCCCTGGAGTAAAGCTTCCGTTGTGATTGCAAAGTTCCTTCCTGTAACTCAAAGCGTTCCCCTCCTCCACTGAACTAGAGGGGAATGGGTAATTACCACATTCACTATAATCACCGTCAGGAGAGCTACACAGTTCCTGGTAAGTGCAAGGTAGTTCTTTGTATTCTAGACCTCTTCTATTAGGGTCAATACGCCTACCCTCTGGCACTCTCTCTTCCTGGTTTGTCAGCCGAGCCGAGCTCCATCTGTATGAAAGCTTTTCACTGTGTTTCTCTGCTAGTTGCTTTCCTGGTATAAAAGTTTCCTCAGGGTAAAAACTATCCCCTGCTTGGTACCTTGTGCTGGGTAACTTGGCTCTCCTCAGCCTGGCCACCGGACTACCACCTCTGCTCCCTCCGTAGCAAGGTTCCCGGGGATACTGGACAGCTGTGCCCTGCTCCTCAAAGCAGTCCCTCCTGGATTCCACAGCTCTGTGTTTCCCTGGTGAGGCTTCTCTCCAAATGTTCCTTTGGCTTCTCTCCCCAGCAGCTCTCCTTCTGAATGTTCTCTCACTCAATGTGTCTTTCCCAGCAGCTCTCTCCCTACTCTCAGGTGAGTGATTTTTAACTGCCTTTCTCGTGGTGTTTGTTTGGGCTCCGCCCCTACCCAGCTGCCCCTCATTCCCTAATGAGTTCTGAGCTAGCCTCATGTTTGGGCGTTCCATTACACCTCGTGATACAGCTTGTACCTGTTGCCTATGGTAACCTTTTTCCACGTGTATATCTGAGCTGTCAGCTATGTTTTGCTCAGAGTTCCCTATTTCCCTGGGCTCTGACAGCGCTACCTCATGACAGATCCCCCCCTTAAAATAGTACGGGCTGCTGACCCTCTCAGACAGCACGTAATCTTATCCTGGGTTCTGTCACGCTGCTCTACATAAGCCATGCTGGCAGTGGCCGACCTATTTTTCCAGGGCTTTAGGACGTTTAGGTGATACACCTGTTGACGCCCCTTTTCATTCTCCACTTTATATGAAACAGGGCCCATTTTCTTTATTACAGTGCAAGGCCCCTTCCAATGGGCCTCAAACTTGGGTCCCTGGTCTGCTACCTGGACAAGCACTTTATCTCCTATATTCAAGTGCCTGGGTCTCGTGCCCCTGTCATAATAATACTTTTGCTTGCGCTTGCTGGCCTGCAAATTCTCCACTGAGGACTTTGCTGTCCTATCCAAGCGTTCCCTCAAATTCTTCAAGAACTGAGGTACCCCAACCTCTTGCGTATCTGGCTCCACCCATTGTTCGTTTAGAATATCCAAAATTCCCCTAGGGGTTCTGCCAAACATGAGTTCATATGGGGATACTTTCAAGGATGTTTGTATGCGTTCTCTACACGCATACAACACGAATGGGAGTAGGGTGTCCCAGTCGCCCATCTCTCCCTTTTTTAAACCCAGTCTAAGCATCTGTTTTAAGGACTGGTTCATCCGCTCTACAAGCCCATTTGTTTGGGGATGATATGCCGCAGTCCGTATATGCTTTATGCCGAACGCCTCCCAGACCATAGCCAAATGCTTGGATAAAAAGTTACTACCTTGATCGGTAAGTACCTCCCTAGGAAACCCTACCTCACAAAATAGCTTCAGAAGCTCTTGGGCTATTATCCTCGCGGAGGTGTTTCTTAATGGAATAGCCCATGGGAATCTGGTAGCGTGGTCTACTATTACAAGCAAGTATTGGAACCCTCTCGGTGTCCGAATCAGAGGCCCTACAATGTCCATTCCTATGCGATTCATAGGTACTGCTATGGTGGGTGTGGACACCATCGGTACAGCTTTGGGTTTTAGAGCTGTAACCCTCTGACAGGTTGGGCAAGATTCACAGTATTGCCTAGTTTCTTTGAAGACCCCTGACCAATAAAAGCGAACCAATATTTGGTCCAGGGTGCCTTGGATTCCCTTATGGCTACCTATGGGGTGGTCGTGTGCCAAACGCAGTACCGTGGCCTTAAATGTTGTTGGCACCACCAATTGCTTCCTTACGGCATCAGTGTACGGGTCAATGCTTTCCCTATATAGAATCTCTTTTTCTAGGAAAAACCTGGGTAGGGTAGGCCGTGTTTCCTGGGCCCATTCGAAGGCTCTCTTAAGAGCTGGGTCGGCCCGCTGTTCCGCTGGGAACGATGGGAACTTATTCACTAGTTCTGCAGGCACCCAGGGCAACCCTGCTCCGGCCTCCAACTCGGCCCTCCCTCGGGTCCTATAACGCCTCTCTTGGCGTTTCTTGGCTTTGGCCTTCCTGCCCTCCTTAACTGGCTCGTGAATTAAGTCATCATGTGTGGGAAGAATGCCTAATTCTCCCTCATTTAATTCTTCCTCTTGGGGTCCTTCCTCCCCCTCAGGCTTTTCTGTGCTCTCAGATGATGTCTTTCCTACCCCTGAGGTCCCGGCTTGCGAGCGGGTGGAAACTAGGCCTGACCGGGTACTCAAACCTGCTACCAACCCCTTAACAAAGGGCGGCCAGTCTCTGCCTAAAATAATATCTCTGGGCAATGTGGGGATTACGGCTACCTGTAAAGTGTGTTCAAGGCCCAACGCATGCACAGACAGCTTCTGTAAAGGGTAGTATGAGAATGCCCCGTGTATGCATTTTAGACGCACCTGGCTCCCTGCTTGACTCGAGGCTGACTGACGGCGCCTCTCAATGGCTTTCCAGAGCCTGCAGGAAATCATGCTCTGGTCAGCCCCCGAGTCAAGCAGTGCCAGTGCTTCTACCCCTTCTACCTGAACATGTATCAGGAATCCATCTTGCACTGGCTTGTCTGCTCCAGCCATGAGGACAGTCCGCTCGGTGCAGTCCTTCTGGAAATGGCCTGCTCTCCCGCATACATAACATTTCCCCTTACATGTAAGAAAAATATCACCATTAGTATTTTTAACATTGGCATTAAACATTTTCCCCTTAAGATACCTTCCCTTTTTAAAATCTGCCATTCCTGCTGCTTTCATTACACCAAGCCCTGAGGTGTCAGCCATCTGCGCCTCCAAATATCGCTCTGCCAGACTGGCTGCCTCGTCAGTAGTTTGGCAGTTCTGTAAGGTCAGATAAGTTTTCATCTCGGTGGGCACAGCCTGGAGAAACTGTTCCAAGATAACTGTGTCCAGCACCGATTCTATGGTTCTCCGCTCAGGAGTTAACCATTTCCATGCCAGATTTTTCAGCCTCTGCTGCAAGGCTTTAGGGGTCTCCTGTGACTTCATTCTAGCTTCTCTAAACATTCTCTGGTAATGTAAAGTAGACAGCCCTAGTCTATCCTTGACTGCTCGTTTTATTTCGTCATAATCAGCAGCAAGGGTTGCAGGCATTGCCTTGTAGGCAGAGAGAGCTTCGCCAGTAAGCGATACCGCAAAGCGGGTTGCCCACTGCTCTTTAGGCCATTTCAACGCTTCCCCTATTCGCTCAAAGGCATCTATAAAGTCATCTATATTATCATGTAGACTCAATTGTCCCAAAGAAAATGCATGGCAAGCACTTAGTCCTACCCCTGGAACTATAGCGGGGTTTTCAGTCCTAAGCTCCTGCGGCTTTTCCAAAAACGCTTTCATAGTGTCCAAGAGTGGCTTCTGCTGCTCTCTTATCATGTTGGCCGTCTGCTCCTGGATATGTCTAGCCAACTCCAGCTGCTTATCCCACTGGAGTTGCATCCAGCTCATCATCTCTCTGGCATCCATTCTTCTGTCTGTGACCCTGTGGAGAAAAGAAAGACAAAAACCATCAAGTGCGGTACTGTCAGACGGCTGCCTGGGTGAGAATCTTCACAGTCTTGGCAAGTGCATATATCTATATGATTTGCAAGGGATTGTGGGCAATGCAGTTCATTCACACCAGACACAGCTGCTGCCAATAATTTAGTTGTGCTCAAGTGTTAAAGCCAATAAGATATTTATTTATGGGGTTATTTCTCCCAACACAGATATGCTTGGTAGCACATAAATCAGGTTACTTGCTTCCAGTGTTTAACTTGGAAAAACAAAATCAAAATCAGGAAAACATTCAAACTTGTCAGGCATTAGCTAATGTTTTCTTAGCATATATCAAACAACAAACGAAAAGCCATAAAGAAAGAAAAAAACTGTTCTTTTCAGGTTAACTTCTGATAACTTCCCACATAGATTCAGAAGTGATTCTCTCCTAGCTCACAAGCAATTAGGTAAGGCTCAATTGCTAGCAGTTATCCAGCTGAAACCCCTTAGCTGGCTTGCTTTCTACTGTGTGGGTCAAATCCTGCTTCAGGAGCTTTTCTGAGTAGATTAAAGAACAAGTTTGTATTTCTTTGTGATGGTTGCTGTACTTTATAACAGAAAATCACCAAAGGAGTTTGGACAGAGAGCAGTCCATATAAACACATTCTTCATCTGCAATCATTCCCCCTTCTTCAACAAGCATGGGTTCAATATCATGGATTGGCACAGATGAATCTCTCAATGGAGCACTTTCAGGAGAATACTTGTTTCCCTGCTGTCTTTCAAGGTTATAGCTAGGGCATAGATCAGTGTTCATACCTGAGCTTCCATTGCTGTTAGAGTTCCTCTCTATATAGCCTGGCCAGTATGTAGTCCAGTTCTTATGTCCAGCCTTCCAATCCAGATCCCTGGACACTGGATCTCTCTTCACATACCTTCTGGCACAGGTCTTAGGGTCCCTTCCACGTGCAGCCGTCTCCCTCACAGGTAGCGTCTGGAGTTTCCTAGCTCTGCAGCACCATTCCTCTGGCTTTCCTCAGTCCAATGGTGTATGCTGGCCCTTGAAATGCCTCCCAGTATACGTACTGCTCTGGACTCTTCTAGACCTCTCAAAGGCTTTTCTCTTCCTTTTTCCAAAGGGTTTCGTTCCTTCTCTGTCCGTCCGGTTTGGCTTCTGCGTCTGATGATCCTTCAGATGAAACTGATGATCAAGCTCAAGCTGATTCTCAGGATAATGAGGATAATTCTCTGTAGAATAAACTCTACCTTTATTCTGCTTAGATGAGTGCTCCTCCCTAACACAGCGCAGCTGTGCTGAATCAGGCCCTGCCCTTTGAGATGAGTGCTTAGGGATTACCTCATAGCCCTCCTGATTGAACACACGTTTCCCCACTTCAGCTCCTCTAATGGCTGCTGGAAACCTGGTGCATTCTGGGACTGGTAGTCTTTTATGGGAAAATTCTGTTTTCTTATTTCTACCAGAACTGACAGGTTGCTTGTTCAGAGTCACTTCACCTTTTCTATAGCTCCTTCCTGAGCTATGATAAGCTTCCTTATCACAGTACTTATATTCTTTCACCCCTTATTCCTGCAACACAGCAGCGCCCTCTTTCTTGCCCGAATCCACCTACGCTTATGCCCCAGGTAACGTTACCTTAGCCTTTGCGTAGATTCCAGCATGCAAGAAAGGTCACTGTGCTCTCCACCGTCCGGTCCATCAGGGAACTTGCTTCTAAGGGTCTCCTGGTACAGCAGCAGTTTTCTTTAATAATGTCCTTTTATTCCAAAAGTAAAATTCCTCAAAACTACGCCAAATGTCACCCACCAACGTCCCCAGAGGCCAGCGGCGTAGGTAATTCAGTGGGGTAGTACTCTAGTAGCTATAGAGTATTGTGAGAAGGCTTTGAAATGCCTTCTGGAACCTGTGGTTCTAAACACCAGTCAAAGAATTGTAGTTGCAGACCAAGTGTAAGGTTGTAATACAGGATTTTATTCCCCGTCCGGGATTGGATCTTTAGCATTTGAAACAAAGGAAAAACAGACCATTCATCTGGCATCAAATTAAAGAAATGCTGGAACAAAACTTGGCTTAACTTCAGCTTTTGTAACAAACAGAAGGAAAAAGAAAACAGACCTTTTCACATGAAAACACCTTCTTCCTGTTTTCTTTTATAAACAGTTTTCACAGCACTCTAGCATAGGGAGGATATGGCATCAGCCATGGTATACGTACAATCCATATCACTGCCATTCAAGGATTCCTCATAAGGCTCATATTGCATCTCTTCACTATCGGAATAAGTTTCCCCTGGAGTAAAACTTCCATTGTGATTGCAAAGTTCCTTCCTGTAACTCAAAGCGTTCCCCTCCTCCACTGAATTAGAGGGGAATGGGTAATTACCACATTCACTATAATCACCGTCAGGAGAGCTACACAGTTCCTGGTAAGTGCAAGGTAGTTCTTTGTATTCTAGACCTCTTCTATTAGGGTCAATACGCCTACCCTCTGGCACTCTCTCTTCCTGGTTTGTCAGCCGAGCCGAGCTCCATCTGTATGAAAGCTTTTCACTGTGTTTCTCTGCTAGCTGCTTTCCTGGTATAAAAGTTTCCTCAGGGTAAAAACTATCCCCTGCTTGGTACCTTGTGCTGGGTAACTTGGCTCTCCTCAGCCTGGCCACCGGACTACCACCTCTGCTCCCTCCGTAGCAAGGTTCCCGGGGATACTGGACAGCTGTGCCCTGCTCCTCAAAGCAGTCCCTCCTGGATTCCACAGCTCTGTGTTTCCCTGGTGAGGCTTCTCTCCAAATGTTCCTTTGGCTTCTCTCCCCAGCAGCTCTCCTTCTGAACGTTCTCTCACTCAATGTGTCTTTCCCAGCAGCTCTCCTTCTGAACGTTCTCTCACTCAATGTGTCTTTCTCAGCAGCTCTCTCCCTACTCTCAGGTGAGTGATTTTTAACTGCCTTTCTCGTGGTGTTTGTTTGGGCTCCGCCCCTACCCAGCTGCCCCTCATTCCCTAATGAGTTCTGAGCTAGCCTCATGTTTGGGCGTTCCCTTACACCTCGTGATACAGCTTGTACCTGTTGCCTATGGTAACCTTTTTCCACGTGTATATCTGAGCTGTCAACTATGTTTTGCTCAAGAGTTCCCTATTTCCCTGGGCTCTGACAGCGCTACCTCATGACAGGTGTTACAAATTAGACAACAACACTTGTCTTTCACCATGATGAAGAAGTAGTCCATTTCCCATTCATCATGAAAGTGGTAGGTTTTGCTCTTCTTTGGAACACTCATCTTCGTTATACTAGGGTGGCTGGATGTAAGAAGGCCAAATCTGCTAAGTTAGTATAAACACTGGCTGAATCTGGTCCAAAACTGTCACTGTCCCAAAGTATTAAAGATCAACAGGAACTGAAGACCTCTGGATGATGTGCAATACAAGGACTGGAGATGTCAAAACCACACATGCAGTTCTAAAAGTAAAAATAAGAATTCATCATACTGGCACCAATAATCAAATACCACCAAACAATCATCAATAAAACTCTAAACACCTGTCCAGCAAACCAGATAAAATCAAATACCGCCAAACAAGATCAAATACCACCACACGCGATTTAATAAATTCTGCACACAGTGTAGAATCAACGCAAAGGCAAGGCGAAATAAAATTGCAGTGTAGAATCAATGTAAAGGCTAGGCAAAATAAAATTGCAGAGGCAAGCAAAAGTCACAGTGATTTGAACCAATTCGAAGGCAAGGCATAGGCAAGTTAGAACAAAATTGGAAAAGCCCGCCAAAATCACCAAATTCTTGACACTTTGTTGTGTCTGCCCGAAAACGTTTAATGAAAGCGAACTATAAAGCGACCAACGACCAGCACACGACACAGCTAATACGGTAAGTGTATTCAGGTAAAGCCCGGGCGAATGGATATCGCCCGGTATATAACACACTTCTCTAAGGGGTGTTGGGCTGGCAAGCTACCTCTGACCCCTCCGCGATCTACAGGTAGATCGTGATCTACCTGTTGGACATGCCTGTTCTAGAGGATCAGGCGGTAAAGCCGGTGCCACACAGCCTGCTAGGACAAGGTTTTTACTCCAGGTATTTCCTGATACCAAAGAAAACAGGAGGCCTCGGGCCTATCCTCGACCTGCGAAACATAAACGAGTTCCTGGTGAGAGAAAAGTTCAAGATGCTTTCCCTTGGAATATTGCTGCCTTATCTCCACCAGGGAGACTGCTATGCTCTTTAGACTTGAAGGATGCTTATACGCACATCCTCATACATCCAGACCACAGGCAATATCTCAGATTTGTAGTGGGAGGAAACCATTTTCAGTACAGAGTACTTCCACTCGGCCTAGCCTCTGCCCCCAGAGTGTTTACCAAATGTCTGGCAGTAGTAGCGGCTTTCCTCAGGAACCAGGGAATGTTTGTCTTCCCATACCTGGACAACTGGCTCATCAGGGCCCCGTCACCTCATGAAGCCCAAGAGGCCACAGCTTGCACTATCAACATGCTGCAGCATCTAGGCTTTGTCATAAATCAAGCAAAGTCCACTTTGCTCCCCACTCAAAATTTAGAGTTCATATGGGCAAGGTTAGACACCCTTCAAGCGAAGGTTTACCTGCCAGAGGGCAGAGCACAGAGACTTTGGGAGCTGGTGCACCAAATCAGCCAGAAGTCTCAGATATCAGCGAGGCACTTTCTACGCCTTCTAGGACACATGGCCTCCACGGTTCATGTGACCCCAAACGCCCATCTTCACATGAGGACAGCTCAGTGGTGCCTCAGAGATCAGTGGACACAAGCCACAGGAAGGCTCCGAGACAGGATCAAAGTGTCCAAATGATTACTGAAGTCGTTGACCTGGTGGCTTCAGCCATCCGACCTGCTCGAGGGAGTGCCTTTCCAGCCTCCCTCGTACACAAGAGTACTGACGACAGATGCATCCCTGCTGGGCTGGGGAGCCCATTGCCAGGGCTTATGCACTCAAGAGAAGATGCAACAAATCAACCTCTTAGAGCTCCGGGCGATACGCCTAGCTCTTCAGACCTTCTCTCATGTTCTCTCACATCAGTCTGTCCTAGTACAAACAGACAACCAGGTAGCTATGTTCTACGTGAACAAGCAGGGAGGGACAGGGTCCCGCATCCTGTGTCAGGAGACACTGGACCTCTGTTCCTTTGCAATCTGACAAGATATGTCTCTCAAAGCAGTTTACCTGCCGGGTCAGAAGAACTACTTAGCGGACAAGCTAAGCAGAATTCTCCAACCTCACGAGTGGCAACTGAATCTGGAAGTAGCCCAGCAGATCTTCCAGTGCTGGGGACATCCAGTCATAGATCTTTTTGCCAGTCCGCAGAATCATCAGTTGCACAACGTTTGCTCCAGAAAGCCACACCCCCAAAGGATGGCTGCAGATGCTTTTTGATTTCCTGGTCCGTAGGCCTCCTGTATGCGTTTCCTCCCACGCCCCTGGTGGCCCAGACTCTATTCAAAATCCTTCAAGACAAGGCCTCGGTCATCCTGGTAGCCCCCAGATGGCCACGACAACCTTGGTTTCTGCTTCTCCTCCAGCTGGCAGTGGAAACCCCACTCCCTCTGGGGTCACAGTCCGACCTCCTGTCCCAGGAGCAGGGCTCTATCTTACACCCCCACCTCAAGTCCCTCAACCTGATGGCATGGCTGCTGAAAGGGTAGTGCTAGCTTCTCTCCTTCTGCCTAAGAACGTGGAAGAAGTGCTACTGGCCTCAAGGAGGCAGTCCACTAGGAAAGCCTATACCTTTAAGTGGCGTAGGTTTGAGGTATGGTGTAACCAGCACATCGAGAACGCTTTCTCTTGTCTAGTACCGGTAGTATTACAGTACTTGCTTCACCTCTCAGAATTAGGCCTCAAGTCTAACTCTGTCCAGGTCCACCTGAGTGCTTTGTCAGCACACCACTCTCCAGTAAAAGGACAACCTCTATCGGTTCACCCCTTGCTGTCCAGATTCCTCAGAGTGGTCTACTTCTACTAAAACCCCCAGTTCATCCCCCGGCAACCGAGTGGGATTTGAATGTGGTCTTGCAACAGCTTATTCGCCCACCTTTTGAGCCGATGTCTGCTTGTCATCTGTGCTTCCTCTTCTAGAAGGTGCTCTTCCTGGTGGCACTCACATCTGCCAGACAAGTGAGTGAGCTACAAGCTCTTGTGTCAGAAAGACCATACACACGGTTTAATAGGAACAGGGTGGTCATGCGCATCCATCCCAAGTTTCTTCCAAAAGTAGTCTCTCCATTCCACCTCAACCAAGAGATGGTTCTTCCGACATTCTTTCCCAGATCGCATGCCAGCCGGGCAGAGGGGGTGCTGCATACCCTTGATTGCAAGAGGGCACTAGCCTTCTACCTGGAACGTACGCGGGGACATCGAAGGGCTACCCATCTCTTCGTCTCTTATGACCCCAGTAAACGGGGGCTACCTGTCTCCAAGCGCACGTTGTCCACCTGGGTGGCAGACTGCATTGCCTGGGCGTACAGGGCAGCCGACCTCCCGTTGCAGGGTCGAGTCACGGCTAAGGCCGCATCAGTGGCTCACTTCCGCTCTGTTCCGCTGGCAGACATTTGCAGGGCCGCAACCTGGTCTTCAAGCCAGATTTCTGCAGCCCATTACTGCTTAGATGGAGAGTCCCAACGGGGCAGTGCTTTTGGCCAGGCGGTACTCCGTAACGTATTTGAGGTTTAGGCAACTCCTACCCTCCGGCCCTCTGGTGTCAGGCTACCAGGGGTGTGGAGTCTCTGCTGAATTCCTATCACAGTTGCTGCGGCTCTTCTAGAGGGAGCCATTTTTCAGCTAGGGGTTCTCAGTAGCCTATAGCTAGGGAGTCCCATATGTGAGGACTGACTTCCTGCTTGTTCCTGGAAAAAGCGTAGTTACTCACCTGTAACAGGTGTTCTCCAGGGACAGCAAGAATCAGTCCTCACGACCCTCCCTCCTCCCCTGGAGTTGCAGTCCTACTATTGCTTTTCATTCATTTTACCGTCTTTTTAGCTATCTCATTTGACTGAGCAAGATGGCACCCTTGGGCAGGAAGGGGATCGCGCATGCATGATGGAATCCCAAAGGCTTTCTTGGAAAGCTGGGGAATTGTTCCACATGGGGGCTCCGTCGGCGCTGACGTCCCCCAAATGTGAGGACTGATACCAGCTATCCCTGGAGAACACCTGTTACAGGTGAGTAACTATACTTAATGTACACTGCTTTGACTGGTGATCCGGGAAACTACAGACCAGTGAGCCTCACGTCAGTACCGGGAAAAATGGTAGAAACCATCATAAAGAATACAATTACTCAGCATGTAGATAGTCATGGCCTAATGGGAGAGAGCCAACATGGCTTTAGACAAGGAAGATCTTGTCTTACTAATCTGTTATGTTTTTTTGAAAGTGTGAATAAACAGGTGGACAAAGGTGAGTCGGTTGATATAGTGTATCTGGACTTTCAGAAAGCCTTTGACAAGGTCCCTCATCAGAGACTTTTGGCAAAACTAAAGAGTCATGGGATAGGAGGCAGTGTACTACTGTGGATCAAGAACTGGTTAAAAGATAGAAAGCAGAGGGTTGGGCTAAATGGCCAATTTTCCCAATGGAGAAAGGTGAATAGTGGTGTACCCCAGGGATCTGTGCTGGGTCCGCTGCTTTTTGACATATTCATAAATGACCTGGAAATAGGAATAACGAGTGAGGTTATCAAATTTGCAGATGACACAAAACTATTTAAAGTTGATAAAACCCAAGAGGATTGTGGAAAATTGCAAGAGGATCTTGATAAATTGGAAGACTGGGCATCAAAATGGCAGATGAAATTTAATGTGGACAAGTGCAAAGTTATGCACCTAGGGAAGAACAACCCAAACTATGGTTACACGATGCAAGGTTCTACATTAGGAACCACCACCCAGGAAAAAGATTTAGGCGTCATTGTGTATAGCATGTTAAAACCCTTGGCCCAGTGTGCAGCGGCAGCCAAGAGAGCAAATAGAATGCTAGGTATCATAAGGAAAGGAATGGAAAATAAAACAAAAGATATTATAATGCCTCTATATCGTTCCATAGTGAGACCGCACCTTGAATATTGTGTGCAATTCTGGCCGCCGTATCTTAAAAAGGATATAGCGTTAGTAGAAAAGGTTCAGAGAAGAGCCACCAAAATGGTAAAGGGGATGGAAGGATACTCCTATGAAGAAAGGCTAAAAAGGTTAGGGCTCTTTAACCTGGAAAAGAGACGGCTGAGGGGAGATATGATAGAAGTCTATAAATTAATGAATGGAGTGGAATGGGTAAACGTAGATCGATTGTTTACATTATCAGAATATAGAAAGACTAGGGGACATGCAATGAAGCTACAGGGTAAACTATTTAAGACTAATAAAAGAAAATATTTTTTCACTCAACGTGTAATCAAACTCTGGAATTTGCTACCGAAGGATGTAGTAAAGGCTGTTAGTGTAGCTGGGTTTAAAAAAGGTTTGGACAAGTTCCTGGAGGAAAGGTCCATAAACCATTATTAAGAAGGGACCCAGGATATCAATGCTTGACCCAGTACAAGCATTGCGGAACCTGTGTCTTTTGGGGAAACTGCTGGGTACATATGACCTAGATTGGCCACTGTTGGAAACAGGGTACTGGGCTTGATGGACCTTGGTCTGACCCAGTATGGCATATCTTATGTTTTTATGGTAGAAAAGATGTATATAAGCCTAGTTAAATAAATAAGGATAGAGAGGAGTCAAAGACAACCCCCAAGGTTGCAAGCTGAGGAAAGATGTAGGAGTAGAGTTATCCACTGAGAATGAGGAAAGGGAGAGGAGGGTTTAGGGGAAAAAATAAGTTCCTCTAGCTCAGAACACAACTCTTTAGAAAGATCCTTCTGTCTCATCCCGCAGACATAACTACATATGTGGAGTTGTGCAAACACATCCTTGTCCCCCAAGCCATAGTAGCTTCGTAATTCTATAAAAGACAGCAAGGAACCATCATTCTTCTTGAGCTGCTCCATTCAGCACCAGTGAAATATGGATGTCCACATCCTGGGAGTAAAATCTGCATTAATACAAATGGTTAAATAGACTAAGCTCTTGACTGACCAATGCAACCTTTTACAAATTTGACACCATACCTTCCGCACTGACTGAAACAAAGACATAGGACGTATCCCCCCCTCGGGGCCTAGCTTCTGATATGTGAAGCACATATTTTAACACTAAATAGAAGGCCAATTCCTTCTCATATTCCAATGATGTATAATCTGATGTATTAAATAACCAGTTCTTAAGGATCCTCATATCACAGCGCCAATTCCCCCTGCCTACATGGACACTGTATCATTCCCATATGAGCCTTACATCCATCCTGTGAAAAGCTTCTAAGCATGTGCTCCAAGCCTTTTACTTCCTTCCAAGCATATATAACCAACAGGGAAAAACGACCATCTTATACGTACAGTAGCTTCTTGCACCAACAACAATGGAAGATCCTGCCACTGCCTAGTCTTATTCATGTTTCTTGAAGTAAAGGCAGAAGATTGCACTTACATGGCAGGGTCTCTCAGCAACATAATCACCAAATATTTAAGAGAGTCAGTCACCCACTGTAGAGGAAAATTCCTTACTCATCCTGTGCGCACTTCCATCTGATTTTTCCAAGTTTAATCTTAAAACAGGAAAAACTTCCAAAATCATTAAATCCCTTCAACAATGCTTCTTGTAAGCCTACTGGATCAGTCACGTGCCACAAAAGCAGCAATCTTGAATTCCAACCTACCCTAATGTGTTCCCTTAATGGAAGGCTGCGCTCAAATTCTACCCAGTAACAGTTCCAACGTTAACAGAAAAAGCGAAGGCGACAGAGGACAACTCTGCTGCATGCCCCACTGTATCGAGAAATTCTCAGTGGCTACTTCACTTAGCAGTACCTTCCCTCTGGGGTCCACGTAGAACAGGTGAATCACATTCAGAAATAAACTATCAAAATTCCAAAAACCCCAAACTGAATACTTTATTCCCAATTAGCCCTATAAAATGCTTTTTCGGTGTCAAAATGAATGAGCAGGGAGGAAATATTCCTTTTAAGGTTACAGTGCATTGAGACCAAAATCCTCCTCATATTAACTACTATGTGCTTCCCTTTCACATAGCTCACTTTGGGATTTGTGAATCAATTGGGGCATAGATTGTGCAAGTTTGTCCACTAGTATTTACACACCTATTTTTTTTAGACTCATAGAGGAAAAACTTTGTCAATTAAATGAGAATAACTCTCACACAAAGTAACACAGAGCCCCATGCAGAAAGGGACCCGTCCGGTTCGTCCTGGTGTCCAAAATCTGGATGGGTCTGATTTACACCTGATTCTGAACCCGCGGGTCTTAGACAGCCCCACGAAATCAGAATTGGGTGCAAAGGGCTTGGACAGACAGGATGTGCTCCGATTCAGGCCCTTGGATGCCATACTCCCTCTCCGTCCATCCTGCCACGGCTCCTGCATGGAGCCTGGTTGCCGTGGCATCCCATCGCCATGGCATTGGGACGCCATGCAATAGCCAGACTCAGAATAGCTTCTTTTCCCCACTGCGCGATCCCCGAACGGGACTGCCAAAGCCGGGGTTAGGCTGCGGGGAATCTCCTATGTCCTCCCTATCTTTTGGGGGGGGGGGGGGTCTGCCACCACAGATTGCTGCACCCATCCATTTCATCCAGTATGGACCTACAGGGCCGCGACCAGTATCGGCTCTGGACACCCAGGGTCTGGGTCTTGCCTCCGACCTGCCCTGTCGCCTCCTTCTGCCCGTCCCTGTCCAGAGCTCCCGACACAGCGGCCTGAACGTGCGGGGAGCTCTGGACCAGGAATCGGGTCCTGACAAATAGCGTGAGTTGGACATCCACCCTGGACATCCAACCCCATTATTCGGGACTCTGCATGCCACCCATAGTAAATAACAGCAGATAAAGATCAGCATGGTCTATCCAGTCTGCCCAGTAAGGTGGTTAGAGCTGTAAGGATGTACCCACTGCTCCAAGCAGGTTACCCCCTCTCTTTTTATATACATATTTTTATATAATTATTTATGTTTGCTTTAAGTCCATCCCCTTGCTATAAGGTGATCCTCTGTGTCTGTATCATGCCTTTTTGAACTCTATCACTGTTTTGCCCTCACCACCTTCTTCGGGAGGGATTCCAGGCATGTACTACCCTTTCCATGATAAAAGTATTTCCTGATGTTGCTTTTAAGTTTACCTTCTTGCAACTTCATTTCATGTCCTCTAGTTCTATAGCTTCCCCGCCTTTGAAAAAGGTTTGCTTATAAATAACCTTTAAGTATTTAAACATTTTTATTTATTTAACAGGTTTTTTTATACTGCTTTATCATTTCAGTCAAAGCAGTTACATTGTAACTTAAACTTCGTAATGTACAATAAACAGGGACATTGATAACTTGGATTTTTCAGAAGCAATGGAGGGTTAAGTGACTTGTTTCTGAAGCCAGTGCTCTAACTATTAGGCTACTCCTCCACTCCTGTATTATATCCCCCCTGTCTTCTAGGATATACATATTTAGGTCTTCAAGTCTTTTCTCATATGCTTTCTGGTGCAGGCCCCAAATTATTTTGGTCGCCTTCCTTAGAACCATTTCAAGTCTTTTTATATTCTTTGTAAGGTACAGTCTCCAAAACGGAATACAATATTCCAAGTGAGGCCTCACTGATAACCTGCACAGGGGTGCTAATACCTCCTCCTTCTTCCTGCTAGTTATTCCTCTCTGTATGCAGCCTAACATCCCTCTGGTTTTGTCACTGCCTTGTCACACTGCTTCACTACCTTGAGATCCTCAGATATTATCACTCCGAGGTCCCTTCCTTGGTCTGTACACACCAGCCTCTCATCCCCTAATGTGTACAGCTCCTTTTGGTTTCTGCATCCCAACTGCATTTCTCTGCACTTCTTTGCATTAAATCTCAATTGCCAAACATTAGACCATTCTTCAGTTTTGTAGATCTTGTCTCATGTTGTCTACTCCTTTCGAAGTGTCCACTCTATTGCAAATCTTCGTGTCATCTGCAAAAAGGCAAACTTTTTTTTTAACCCTTTGGCAGAGGGTTGCCATGAGTTGACACTGACTCGATGGTACTTAACAACAATAATATCACCCACAAAGATACTGAACAGTAGTGGTCCCAGAACAATCCCTGAGGCACTCCACTACTCACCCTTCTTTCTTCAGAGTGAGTTCCATTCAGCACGACCCTCTGTAGTCTTATTAGTTGATCAGTTTTTGATCCAGTTCACCATCTTTGGATCCTTATCCAGGCTGCTCAGTTTATTCATAAGCCTCCTATGAGGAACAGCATCAAATGTTTTACTGAAATCTAACTAGACCACATCCATTTCATGCCCTTGGTCTAGTTCTTTGGTCACCCAGTCAAAAAAATCAATCAGATTTGTTTGGCACGATCTTCCCTTGGTAAAACCATGTTGCCTCAGATCTCGCAAATGGGACAATGAGTTTATTATCCTGCAGTAATTTACAAAATCCACCATGAAAATTGTCAGGACTATGACACAAATAAAGACCCCAAATCCTATGTTGTATCTCTTGTGCCATTATTGGTACATTCAGGACTGCCAACTGTTTGGGAAAAGCTTGAACATGCCACACTCCCTTAAATACTCCTTAACCTGAGTACATTTCCCTGGTCCCCGCATAAAAAAACTATACAGTCCCTAAATATTTTCCAGTATGTTCCTGAGTATTGCAAAGAACCACTGTATCATCCCTAAGTGCCCTTATTTGATATCTCATCCTCTCCCCCATTATGAATCAGCAAAGAAGGTACCCTCCTCTGGTTGTTCCAAAATTGATAAAATATATGCTGGTGATACTTTTTTACTCCTTTTTAAAAACAGAATTTATGAGTGGAGATAGGAAGGTCCAGTTCAGGAGTAACCTGCATATTCATTTCTTGCAGCATCAAATTTGGCTCAACACTGCAAAGTTTCCTTGTATTAATCAGCACATGTATTCATATTATGCATCTACAATACATGTGTGCATAGGGAGGGTAATTTTATAACAGGATACCTGGGTAGAGAAGGCACATAGGTGCATATGGTGGGCTTATTTTATAAAGGCTTTCAAATAAAAAAATATATCCCACTAACCTGACATTATTTTACATATTGTTAAGCACATTTTGCGTAACTGTAGTGCCTATTGTTGAGGGTCTAGCTGGCTGGGTATATCTGTGTCATTTTCTATGTATGTTTGCATGTGCAGACAAATAGGTATGGTAGCACCGTATAGCTGGGTTTAAAAAAGATTTGGACAAGTTCCTGGAGGAAAGGTCCATAAACCACTATTAAAAAGGGACCCAGGATATCAATGCTTGACCCAGTACAAGCATTGTGGAACCTGTGTCTTTTGGGGATATAGCTAGGTACGTATGACCTAGATTGGCCACTGTTGGAAACAGGATACTGGGCTTGATGGACCTCGGTCTGACCCAGTATAGCATGTCTTATGTTCTTATGTTCTTAAGAGCCGACAGGAGTCCCAGTCCCACTGGCATGAAGAGTGGGGCTACAGGCAGAGGTCCCCAGGTCCCATCGGCCAGAAGAGAGGGGCTGTGGCCTGCAAAGGCTGGCAGGAGTTCCTAGGTTCTATGGGCGACAGAAGAGGAGAGCCAGTCAAAAGCCGGTAGAGTTCCCCGGTCCTGTCTGCAACACAGGAGGAGGGTGATGAAAATAGAGATGGGTAAGGATTGGAGCCTAATGGAAGAGCTGGATGAGGGGACAGAGACTAAGGGGAATGTTTGCTAAGCTGCGGTAGCAGCCTCGGTGCGATATTGGAGCTGCGGCCCCATAGAATTCAATGGGGCTGCGGCTCCGGTATTGCACAGAAGCCGCTACTGATGATTAGTAAACATACCCTTAAGGGAAGTAAGGAAAGGGTGGCATAGAAGGAAAGAAAGGCATGGGGCATAAGGGAAGGGGCTGTGCTAGATGAGGAAAGGAGAAGGGGTGGAGCATAAGGGAATGAACAGTGTTAGAGTAGAAAAGGAGAAGAGATGGTAAGTACAGTAAGGAAGAAGAGAAGGGAAGGAGAGAATGAAAGCACCGAGAGAGTGCAAGGTTGGGTAGTGGGAGGGGGGGGGAAGTGTGCATGGGTGGATGGAGGAAAAAGTGTGAGAGTGCACAGGATAGAATGAAAAGAGGGAGAGTGCAAGAGAAGGCAGTGAATGATAGTAAGAGAGAATAGTGCAAGAGGGTGGGAGGGACAAGGAGTAGGTACAAGAGGATAGGGTAAAGTGTGCATATACCCCCACCACCCTAAAACACATGAACACACAGCTACTGCCTGACACACACACACATCCATCACCCCTAACCACCCCACCACACACACAAATAGCCCCCGACACATGTGCACAAACACAGCCCATGATGTACACACAGTCCCCTACCACATGTAGAGCCATCAAGACACACATACACAAACATACACCAACACACACAAGCATGCTCCAACATTCCCCATGGCACACACATGCACACACTGCCCAACACTCCCCATGCCAGGAAATGCTTTTTTATTGAAAGGATGGTGGATTCTTGGAATGCCCTGATGGAAGTGATGGGGACAAATACAGTGACAGAATTCAAAATGGCATGGGAGAGACATAATGGATGCATTTATAGCAATAGGATAAAATCAAAATAAACTTAACTATCTCTTATATCTCAACAAATAGGGGTGACCTGCTGGGCAGATTAGATGGACAATGCTGGTCTTTATCTTCCGTCATATACTATGTTACTATGATACACATACATGTATCTCCCATATGCCTGATTCTGCAAATGAGGTAAACATGCCATTGTGTCACAATGTAAGTGTATATTTTTCAACTTGTACTTATTAAACTAAAGAAGCAAGTAATATTTTGAGCATTCAGCTCTGTGTCAGGGTATTCTTGCCTTACAGCAAGCAATGTAAGATGTGAATACCTTGACACAGAACTGAATGCTGTGAAAAAAGAAGAAACAAAGATAAATGACATTGGTATTTTACTGTATTTTATAAAAATGAACGAAAATTTTCTGAGTGGAGTGATAAATTGATACTCTCAACAAGGACCAATGAATACATTTGAAGGTGTAGATATGGACCAAGAGTAATGATTAGTATTTTGCTGCATTAATTTAATAAGTAAAATAATTTGAAGTTAATGGATGTATTTTTTGATTTGCGAGGGTACTACGTGATTAACTCACAATTAGGATCTTGAAAACCTAGAAAATAACAGCAGATAAAGACCATATGACCTATCCAGACTGCTCATCCATGAGAACTATTAAGTTCTACAACCCTTCCTCAGAGATCCTTGGTTTGATTATTTTATAACGGCAACATACATACCTATGTACTCTTATAAAATGGCCTGCTTGAGAGTTCCCGCATAAAGTTACATCTGCTCTGAAGTACATCTATGCATATGGTGAAATTAGTCTTACCTGCTAATTGTTGTTCCTGGAGTGTAGACAGTCCAGTCCCGGACCTCTGGGTTCCCAATCTCATTCAGCAGCTTGGAGACTGAGAAAACTCCTCCTTTTTATGATGTCACCGATATATCTCCCCTGAATCCGCCTCCCAAGTTCAGTAACCTATTGACAAAGCAGACTCACCAGAGATACAATTAAGTCTTGAACAACAAGAAGAAACACTCAACGTGTCAGACGGCTGCCTGGGTGAGAATCTTCACAGTCTTGGCAAGTGCATATATTTATATGATTTGCAAGGGATTGTGGGCAATGCAGTTCATTCACACCAGACACAGCTGCTCACAATAATTAGTTGTTCTTTTGGGTAAAGCCAATAAGATATTTATTTATGGGGTTATTTCTCCCAACACAGATATGCTTGGTAGCACATAAATCAGGTTACTTGCTTTCAGTGTTAAACTTGAAAAAACAAAATCAGGAAAACAACATTTTAACTTATCAGGCAATCAAAGCAAAAGAAATAAGACCTGGTGGCAACAAACTGGTCTTTTCTGTAGGCTTTAGCTAATATTCTCTTAGCAATATATCAAACAACAAACAAAAACCACAAAGAAAGGAAAAACTGTTCTTCTCAGGTTAACTTCTTGTATCTTCCCACATAGATTCAGAAGTGATTCTCTCAGAGCCCACAAGCAATTAGGTAAGGCTCAATTGCTAGCAGTTATCCAGCTGAAACCCCTTAGCTGGCTTGCTTTCTACTGCGTGGCTAGAAATCCTATTCAGAAGCTTTTCTGAGTAGATTAAAGAACAAGTTTGTATTTCTTTGTGATGGTTGCTGTATTTTATAACAGAAAATCACCAAAGGAGTTTAGACAGAGAGCAGTCCATGTAAACAGATTCTTCATCTGCTATCACCCCCTCTTCTTCAACAAGCATGGGTTCAATATCATGGATTGGCACAGATGAATCTCCCAATGGAGCACTTTCAGGAGAATACTTGTTTCCCTGCTGTCTTTCAAGGTTATAGCTAGGGCATAGATCAGTGTTCATACCTGAGCTTCCATTGCTGTTAGAGTTCCTCTCTATATAGCCTGGCCAGTATGTAGTCCAGTTCTTATGTCCAGCCTTCCAATCCAGATCCCTGGACACTGGATCTCTCTTCACATACCTTCTGGCACGGGTCTTAGGGTCCCTTCCACGTGCAGCCGTCTCCCTCACAGGTAGCGTCTGGAGATTCCTAGCTCTGCAGCACCATTCCTCTGGCTTTTCCCAGTCCAATGGTGTATGCTGGCCCTTGGAATGCCTCCCAGTATACGTACTGCTCTGGACTTTTCTAGACCTCTCAAAGGCTTTTCTCCTCTTTCTTCCAAAGGGTTTCTTTCCCTATCTGTCCGTCCGGTTGGCTTCTGCTTCTGATGATCCTCCTGATGATGAAGATGATCAAGCTCAAGCTCATTCTCTGTAGAATAAACTCTACCTTTATTCTGCCTAGATGAGTGCTCCCCCCTAATACAGCACAGCTGTGCTGAATCAGGCCCTGCCCTTTGAGATGAGTGCTTAGGGATTACCTCATAGCCCTCCTGATTGAACACACGTTTCCCCACTTCAGCTCCTCTAATGGCTGCTGGAAACCTGGTGCATTCTGGGACTGGTAGTCTTTTATGGGAAAATTCTGTTTTCTTATTTCTACCAGAACTGACCGGTTGCTTGTTCAGTGTCACTTCACCTTTTCTATAGCTCCTTCCTGAGCTATGATAAGCTTCCTTATCACAAACGGCACACACCAAGGCTAACGTGACTTTAACTTAAGCAGGCCACTCCCTCTCTCACCCACGAGGGAACAACCCATAGGCATACCTCAAGAAGCAGAAAAAGCCCCGATCATCCCCGCTTTCCCTGACTTCTTAGTCATTTGTTTTTATGTATATTGTCTTTTTTTTTTTTTTTTACTTGAAACAAACGGATACTCAATTGCGCTCTGCAGCCATGCCAGACCTCAGCAAGCAACGACATGCTCTTACCTGTAAATGTGCTCCAGCTCAAGGTCGACTAGCTAGCGAAAAATACACTGGGTGAGACACGGGACTAGACTGTCTACACTCCAGGAACAACAATTAGCAGGTAAGACTAATTTCACCTTCCTGATCGTGATAGCCAGTCTAGTCCCGGACCTCTGGGTCAGTACCAGAGCAGTGAAAAGCGCCTCAAGCATGGGAGGGACCCGGAAGACCAGCCTGCAAAACTGCAGACCCAAAGCCGGTCTCATCCGCCCTCTGCACCTCCAGGCGATAATGCTTAACAAAGGAATGCAAGGAAGACCAAGTAGCAGCCTTGCAAATCTCCGCTGGAGGAACCAAACGTACCTCCACCCAAGAAGAAGCCTGCGCCCTAGTTGAATGTGCCCGCAGACCGTCGGGCACAGCTTTACCTTTCAGCAGGTAAGCCGACGCAATGGCCTCTTTTATCCACCGAGCAATAGACCCCTTGGATGCCGATTCACCCTTTCTCGGCCCCGCGAAAAGCACAAAGAGTCTGTCCGACTTGCGACAACATGCCGTCCGCCGCAAATACTTTTTCAGCGCCCTGCGGACATCCAACAGATGTAACTTTCTCTGCCCCAACGCCCGAGAGTCCCGAGAAAAGACCGGCAAAGAAATCTCCTGATTCATGTGAAACGGCGAAACCACCTTAGGAAGAAAACCTGGTACCGTCCGTAACACCACTTTCGACGCAAAAAAAGAAAGATAGGGCTCTCTACAAGAGAGGGCCTGCAATTCCGAGACCCTTCTTGACGAACAAATGGCCACCAAAAACACCACCTTGAGTGTAAGATCCTTAAGCGACGCCCGAGACAACGGCTCGAAGGGCGCACGCTCCAAAGCATCGAGAACAAACGGCAAATGCCACTTAGGAACGATAGGGCTAGCAGGAGGACGCGCTAAGGATGCCGCCCAGAGAAAACGCTTAATGTCACACTGACTCCTCAGCGCTTGACCCCTTACCTTGCCTCTGTAACAGGACAACGCCACCACCTGCACGTGGAGTGACGCTGCTGCAAGCCCTTTATCAAAGCCGTCCTGCAGAAAATCCAAAATCTGAGGAATGGAGGACCTGAGCGCCTCACACCGTTTTTCCGCGCACCAGGCTTCAAAAACCCTCCAAACACGCACATAAGCTAGCGAGGTAGACCACTTCCTGGCCCTCAAGAGCATAGCTACGACTACCTCCGAATAGCCCCTGGATTTCAACCGTGCCCTCTCAAGAGCCATGCCAAAAGAGAGAACCGATCCACATGAAGCATGAAGAGAGGCCCTTGCGACAGCAGATCCGGGCGAGCGGGAAGCCGCCAGGGCCTGGCCACCACCAAACGCATCAGATCCCCGTACCAGAGCCTGCGAGGCCAGTCTGGGGCTATCAGAATCACCTGACCCGTGAAGCTTTCGACTCGCTGCAGAACTCTTCCGATCAGGACCCACGGGGGAAAAACATACAGGAGATGCCCCACCGGCCACTCCTGAACGAGAGCGTCTAAACCTTCCGACATCCGTTCTCTTCGCCTGCTGAAAAAAACGGCTGGCCTTTGCCGACGTGAAGGTCGCCATGAAATCCATGACCGGTGCGCCCCACCGGCGTACCACCATCTCGAAGACCTCGGGATGGAGAACCCATTCCCCTGGGTCCACCCGAACTCGACTGAGGAAATCGGCCTGCACATTGTCCACCCCCGCTATATGTGCCGCCGAGAGATCCAGAAGGTTCGCCTCCGCCCAAACGCACAGGGCTTCGGCCTCCATCTCCAGCGCAGCGCTGCAGATTCCGCCTTGCTTGTTGACATACGCCACCGCCACGGCATTGTCGGAGAACACTCGAACCGCCCTGCCTGTGACTAATGGCTGAAAACGCTGCAGCGCTAGGTACACTGCTCTTAATTCCAGTCTGTTGATCAACCACGTCTTCTCCTGGTCGTCCCAGCTCCCCTGAGCATAGCTGCCCTGACAATGCGCTCCCCAGACCAAAAGACTGGCGTCCATCATTAGAGGCACCCAATGCAGCGCGTCCGTCTTCCCCTTCTCCAATGACCCTGGACACAACCACCACCACAGGGACCGTCGAACCTCCACCGGACAGCGCAACGTTCGAGACAACGGATCCCGTTGATGCGACCAGCGCCGAAGTAACGCCCTCTGCAACGGCCGCATGTGGGCCCTTGCCCACGGAACTGTCTCTATGGAGGCCACCATCGTGCTCAACACCTGAAGGTAATGCCACGCCGAGGGGGCTTTGCGCCGAAGGAACTGGACTATTAACCCCCGAAGGGTCCGTGCTCGGTCCCCCGTAAGGAAAACCCTGCCGACCCCCGTGTCGAAACGAGCCCCCAGATATTCCAGACACTGCAAGGGAACCAGCTGGCTCTTCGCCTGGTTGACTACCCAACCTAGCTCCTCGAGAAAAGACACCACACGTGCCGTAGCTGTCTCACACTCGGACCGCGACTTTGCTCGGATTAGCCAATCGTCCAAGTAAGGATGTACCAGAATGCCCTCCTTCCGGAGAGCTGCCGCCACCACCACCATTACCTTTGTGAAAGTGTGTGTCGCCGTCGCTAAGCCGAACGGAAGAGCTCGGAACTGAAAGTGCCCGAAGGGAACTGCGAATCTGAGAAATCGGCAATGCTCTGGTCTGATGGGGATGTGGAGGTAGGCCTCGGACAGATCTAGAGAAGTAAGAAACTCCCCTCTCCTTACTGCCACTATGACCGACCGCAGCGTCTCCATGTGGAAGTGCGACACCCGAAGGCAACGGTTTACTCTCTTGAGATCCAGAATAGGCCGGACCCCTCCATCCCTTTTGGGCACCACAAAATAAATGGAGTATCGACCTGACGCGCGTTGGCTTGGCGGAACGGGCACTATCGCCCTGAGATCTAGTAGCCTTTGGACAGTCTCCCGCAACGCCTCGCACTTGGCGACGGACTTGCCGGGGGACTGCACGAAGGCCTCGCGCACCGGTCTCAAAAACTCCAGTGCGTAGCCCTCCCTGATGACCTCCAAAACCCACTGATCTGAGGTTACTCGGACCCAGGCAGCATAAAACTCCTGCAACCTCCCTCCTATCGGCAGCAAGGGTGCCCGGGTCCCCCTTATCTCATTGTTGCTTTTTGTTAGCGAAGGACGAGGAGGAGGACTGGCCGAAACCCCGTCCCGCTCCTCGAAACCCCCGGAAACCTTGACCTCTGGTGGGAAAACGACCTCTCTGGTTCGCACCAAACCTTTGGAACCGCGAGCGCCGAAAATTGCGCTGTTGCCCCTTACTAGGCGTAAACGACCAACTGGCCTTGGGCTTGTCTTCGGGTAACTTACCCCCTTTTGTTTCCCCTAAGTCCTTGACCAGCTTTTCCAAATCTTCCCCAAATAACAAGCGGCCTTTAAAGGGAAGCTTACTCAGTCGCGTTTTGGAAAAACTATCTGCCGCCCAGTTGCGCAGCCACAAGTAATGCCGTGCCGCCACTGCCGACGCCATGCTTTTGGACAGACCACGCATCAGATCATAATGAATGTCCACTAAGTATGCCGCGCCAGATTCCAACTTAGCCCCTTTGCTAGCATCTGAAGCATCCTGATTCGCTTGCACCCGCTGAGACCAGCGCAGGCAGGCTCTAGCAACCCAAGCTCCGCAAATAGCCGCCTGGAGAGACAGGGCATTCACATCAAACACCTGACGCAACAAAACATCCAACTTTCTGTCCTGAGTGTCCTTAAGCGTCGCACTACCTTCCACTGGTATGGTGGTTTTCTTGTTGACCGCCGACACGGCCGCATCCACCTTGGGTGACTTAAACACCTCCTTGTCCTGATCCAACAGAGGATACAGGCGACCCATCACCCTGGCCCCCCTAAGAGGAGCCTCGGGCACATTCCACTCTTCCTGAATCATCTCCCAAAACACCCTATGTACCAGGAAAGCCCTTTGATTCTTTCGGAAGACCTGCAACAAGGGATCCTCAAGAGACTCCTCTTCCACCGTCCCGGGCGCTGGCATATTGAGGGCCTTTAAAGACTCCGCTATCAGTGCAGGAAGCTCATCCTTCCGGAAGACCCGCACCACTCTAGCCTGATCTTCCTTCTCGGAAAGCTCCCCTTCCTCCAGCTCCTCTTCCACCTCTAAACCGTGGTCTTCGTCATCGGACAAAGGTCCGTCCAAGGCTACAGAAGCCTCCCCAGATACACCCTCTAGACGAGACCTCTTAGCCCCCCGGAGAAGATCCTCAGCCTGTGTGGTCGGAGCGGGTCTCTTAAGCCCGCTGGAGACCCCCGCCCCTGCCCACTGAGGAGCCGCACCAAACACTGCACGCTGAAGCAGCGTGACAAAATCCTGAGAAAAAATAGCCGCCAACTCCTTTGGAAAGGGAACCGGAGGGACAGGCACATCTGGTGCTGAAGAGGGCCCAGCCACTGGCTCCCCCGGAGGCCCCTCCTGCAGTAGCGCCACTGATTTCTCCTTCTCGGCCTCTGACACCTCTCCTCCTGTATCCCTGGATTGCTCCATCACTGCGGCCTCCCTAACACAGGACTTACACACTCCTGAAGCAGAGGCCCTCTTTAAGCCACAGACAAGGCAGAGAGGCCTAGAGGACATGGTAAGCAGGCCAAGCCAAGTCACTCGCAGCCCAGGAAGCCGGCTGACCTGAAAAACTCTCACCTAGAGCCCCAGCAGCCCAGCAGCACAAAAAAGGAACGGTACCCCTTTCGTTATAATAATAATACCTTCTGCCGTTTTTTTTTTTTGTTGTTTTTTCTTCTAAGGAAAAAAGCAGGGAAGGCCCCTCTGCCCAAAACGCTGTTCAGAAACGTGAAACGAAGCTCCGGAGAACCCCTGCGAGGAAAAACTCAGCTTCTCAGACAGCCGCGTTTACACGCGGTCCCGCCACGCGGTTAGGCCCGGCGCCTGCGACTTTGCGCCAAAACTGCTCTGTATACAGAAAAGCCCCCTGCAAGAATGCTAGCTTACCTCTTGCCCAGCCGAAACAAGCACTCTGCAGCTCGTGCTCCAGAGAGTCTTGTCGGCGGTACCGGAGATCGGGTCACCGAGAAACAGCTGCTTCACCCGTGCAAACCACACTGACACAAAAACAGCTCCCACGGGCCGAGCCTGCCAGCGCTCGAACAGGCAGACCTCTGTGTGGCGCTGGCAGGGCTCCTCTCCGGCTCTCACTCCCCACTAGCCGCAGCCAAGGCACCGGAGTCGGAAGGCTTCCGATCCGGAGTTCCCCAAAGCACTAGGCACTGACCCTGACAGAATAACGGCCGCTGTGGTAGAGGGGGGTGGGGGGAGTGAGGAAGAAGCCTGCAGATAACTTAAAGGCACAGCACCCCAAGTTAACCTGCTTTAGCACCAAGACCCCAAAGGGTGAAATTTACTCCCAGAATCTAACTATCTCAAACTTAATTGAGTCTAAGTGAGCCCGGACCCCCGCGCTCCAGTCTATCCAGCTGCTTGGAGACTGAGGTAACTGAACTTGGGAGGCGGATTCAGGGGAGATATATCGGTGACATCATAAAAAGGAGGAGTTTTCTCAGTCTCCAAGCTGCTGAATGAGATTGGGAACCCAGAGGTCCGGGACTAGACTGGCTATCACGATCAGGAACAAACCATAACCTCTCCAGTCTTAGACTCATCCCCCTCTTTCCTCCTTTCTCTATCTCATGCTCTCTGTGGAATGTTTGCTCTATTTTATTTCCATCCATCATGCTTACATTCATTATCTTTTTTATTTCATACTCTACATCTTCTTGCTTTACTTGAGAGTTGGCTTTTTCCTGAAGACTCTACTTCAGTTGCTGCCCTCTGTCATGGAAGATGGCTGTGGTGGTATTTTTAGGCTGCTCTCTTTCTGTTGGTTTCAACCCTTTCCTCTGAGTCCCACTCTTTTTCTTCCTTTGAGGTCCACTCTATCCTCCTATCCACTCCACTGTTTATTTGGGTAGCTGTCATTTATTGACCACTGGGATAATTCCCCTCTTCTGTTTTCACTAACCATGACTCTTGGGTTTCCACCCTTTCACGAAGTTATAGTAGACACCTACAATTGGTTGCCCTAGACGTAGGGGTGAGGGGTATGGTGCTAAAAGGAAAAGTGGTTGCTTAAGTGTAAAGAACATAAAATGACACTGGAAAGATACCATATCTGAATGGAAATGTTAATCAAATGTATTTGAATGTAAAGATAAATTTGAAGGATAAAAAATTAGGTTTTCTTATTAGATAAAGAAAAACAAGTTTGCATTTTTCATTGTTGGCGCATATTAAGCTATGTGGCATTTTCAATTAACACAGATATAAGATCAATATAAAGAGATTCAAATACTTTTGTGTCTGCTTGCATTGAAACACCAACATTCACAACTACATTTCCAATATTTCTGGACACCAGTGCCTTATGACCAAGTCCACAGACTATTTTGGTACCCACCCTCTGCACCAATTCCATCCTGTTTATATCATTTCAAAGGTATGGCCTCCAAAACTGCACAAATGAGGTCTGTTTAGCCATCTTATGATCCTCAGAAACAATCATGCCAGGTCCTGCTTTTCTTTTGTGGACAGAAGTACCTCATCCCTTATATCACTCCCTTGGATTGCTGTAGCTCATTTGCATGACTTTGCATTTTTTAATATTAAATCTCCGCTGCCAAATTCTTGACCATTCTTCAAGCTTTGCTAGATCCCTCCTCATGTTATCTCCTTCCTGGGTGTCTACTCCTTTGCAGATTTTGATATCATCTGCAAAGAGGCAAACGTTACATGGCTGACCCTGATTGTTTCTGATGATCTTAAAGTGGCTAAGCAGGTAGAAAAGGCAACGACGAAAGACAAAATGATGCTTGGGTGCATAGGGAGAGAAATGGCTAGCAGAAAAAAGGAGGTGATAGTGCCTCTATATAAGTCTCTGGTGCGACCTCATTTGGAATACTTTGTGCAATTCCGGAGACCACACCTTCAAAAGGACATAACCAGGATGGAGTCGGTGTAGATGGTGGCTACAAAAATGGTTAGTGGTCTTCATTATAAAGCATATGAGGACAGACTTAAAGATCTTAATATGGATACGTTAGAGGAAATGCAGGATAGAGGAGATATGATAGAGACGTTTAAATAGCTCCATAGCATAAATGCACATTGAAAGCAAGCTCTGCAATGAGGGGACATAGGATGATGGTGAAAGGGGATAGACTCAGGAGTAATATGTGGAAATATTTCTTTACAGAAAAAGTGGCAGATGTGTGGAATAGTCTCCCAGTGGAGGTAGTGGAGACGAAGACAGTATCTAAATTCAAGAAAGCATGGGACAAACAGAAGATCTCTAAAGGAAAAAAAACAAGACTATAGTACTTGATATGGAAGGGCAGACTAGATAGGTCATATGGTCTTTTACTGCTGTCATGTTTCTGCTTATCTTAGCTATCTCCTCACAAACACAGTGTTGTTCAAATTCCACCTCACTTCTGTTCCTATTTGTGGGTGTTTTCTGAGGTCCAGCTCCTGGCTTTTTACAGAACAAACATATTTATTAAGCAACTCCGCTTTCTCATCAGATTATACATATTCTTCCCCTTCACCCTTGAATCTGACAAACCACTTTTTCACTTCCTCCTCTCACTAACATATCTAAAATATGTTTTTCCCCCTCGTTTTACAGCATTGGCTATTTTTTTCTTTCATTTATATCTTTGCTTTCATGACTCCTTTCCTAGCTTTTCTTAGCTTTTCCAAATATTGATGTCTGTCTTCCTCTTTTTGTGATCTCTTGTATTTTAGGAAGGTCACCACCTTTTCAGCTAATTCTTTTGAGAACCATAGTGGCTTCCTTTTACATTTATTTATTTTCCTAACAGAAAAGGTTTGTTGCCCTTAAAATATCCCCTTTCAGTTCCACCCACTGCTTTTCTACATCCCCCAACTGATCCTATCCCTATGACGATTCCTTGAGGTATTGTCCCATCTTGGCAGAGTTAGTTTTCCTGACATAAGGACCTTCACTTCTGAATGTACTTTATCAGTTCTAGTCCTAATACTGAACCACACTAGATGCAAGATGATCACCCACTATAACAATGAAAACACTCTCCCCGTTTATAAGCACCAGGTCCAGTATGGCCTCCAGCCATGTGGGTTCTTTTACCAGTTGCCAGAATAGTTCCCCCTGTAGAGAATCCAGGATCGCCTTACTTCTACAAAACACCGTAGCAGGGATGTGTCAATCAACATCCAGCATATTGAAATCACCTATCAGCAGCACTTCTCCTTTCATAGCAGTACTGCAAATGTCTTCAATTAAATCTCTGTCCAGTTCTTCTGCTTATGAAGGTCTGCATATAACATCAATGCAACTTGATGCTCTGATGCATTTAACATTGATGGCATAAGAATATAAGATATGCCATACTGGGTCAGACCAAGGTCCATCAAGCCCAGTATCCTGTTTCCAACAGTGGCCAATCTAGGTCATACGTACCTAGCAGTTTCCCCAAAAGGCACAGGTTCCACAATGCTTGCATTGGTTCAAGCATTGATATCCTGGGTCCCTTTTTAATAATGGTTTATGGACCTTTCCTCCAGGAACTTGTCCAAACCTTTTTTAAACCAGCTATACTAACAGCCTTTACTACATCCTCCGGTAACAAATTCCAGAGTTTGATTACACTGGTCAACAAATTTTTACAAACGTCATGTTACTGAAATAAAAATAGTCATTTCTTATCAATTTTTATATGCTGAACACAAATACGACAGTGAAATTGCAAAGTTGGCTCTGGTTTTTTTGTAATCTGCAAGAATTAATATTTACATCACGAAATGCATGTCAATAGTAACTACAATAGGCCTTCGGTTAATACCTGTAAAAAACCAAGTCATAGACTACTTCTTAGATTTTTTCACCTGTCTCTTGTACAGCTGTTCGGGAGCTTCTCTGGGGAGTGTCCAGCAGTAGTCAGCCAGCATTGTAGTAGACCATTTTCCCTGGTATCTTTGCTCCATCGTTGCGATATCCTGGTGAAAACGTTCGCCCTGTTCATCACTAACCATACCACAGTTGTCAGGAAAGAAATCAAGATGGGAATCAAGGAAATGGATCTTTAGAGACATATTGCAGCCAAGTTTCTGATACTGCATCAGCATGTCTTCTACTAGTTCCTTGTAGTTTTCTGCCCTAACGTTCCCGAGAAAGTTTGTTGACACTAGGCGAAAAGCATTCCATGCTTGTTTCGTGTCACCCTGCAGCAAGTTGTTGAACCGGTCATCTTTGAAGAGCTCTCGAATCTGAGGATCCCAAAAACTCCCTCTTTAATCTTTGCTTTGCTGAGTCGAGGGAATTT
This sequence comes from Ichthyophis bannanicus, assembly GCA_033557465.1. NCBI lineage: Eukaryota > Metazoa > Chordata > Amphibia > Gymnophiona > Ichthyophiidae > Ichthyophis > Ichthyophis bannanicus. The sequence continues at coordinate 95,647,898 of CM066039.1, read as the reverse complement.
TTCATGCAGGTATCGGAAAGCTGGCGAAGTGCGGTCCATGGCCTTCACGAAGTTTTTCATCAAACCTAGTTTGATGTGAAGGGGTGGTAGCAGGAGTTTGTGAGCCTCAACCAGAGCTGGGTGCTGGATATTCTTCTCTCCAACTGTTACATTTTGTCTCCGATTCCATTCCTTCCGCAAGTAGTGCCAATCCCTTGCTCGGCTATCCCACTCACATAAGAAACACATGTATTTTATATATCCCTGCTGCAGTCCCACTAAAAGGGCAACTACCTTCAAGTCACCACAGAGGTGCCAGCTGTACTTGTTATAGTTAATGGAAGTCAGTAGATGCTTTAAGTTATCATATGTCTCTCATGTGGACGGCATGCGCTACTGGAATAGATGGAAAACGGTTTCCATTGTTCAAAAGCACAGCCTTCAGACTCAGTTTCGAAGAGTCTATAAATAGTCTCCAGTCTTGTGGGTCATGAGTGATTTTTAAGGCATTCATGAGGCTTTCAATATCGGAACAGAATACCAGATTACTTTCCTTTCTGAAGAAAGGCTCCAACTGCTGGTAGCGCTTTCGATATGAAGTAATGTTGACATCTTCTTCTAGAAGATTACATTGTTGGAGTCTTGATCCTAGCAATTCTGCCTTGTTCTTGGATAAGTCCAAATCATGAACCAGGTCATTTAGTTCTTCCTGTGTTATTCTGTGTGGAGTTGATAATGAATCCCAGTGAAAATTTGGGTCACTGCATGCTGACAGACCAGGAGAAGAACAGGTCGGCTCACCCTTGTCCTCATCAGATGAATCAAGAGAATATTCTGATGGAGGTTCTGGAATAGGAAGTCCCTCACCATGTGGAACTGGTCTCAATGCAGACGGAATGTTTGGGTAGACTATGCTCGACTTCTTTTGCTTCGTTATTCCACTGGAAAGAGGAGGAACCAAGCAGAAGTAACAGTCATTTATGTGGTTGTTTGGCTCTCTCAACACCATGGGAACGGCAAACGGCATTGATGTTTTTTTGCAATTCAACCACTGTGAAAGCTGTGTTGTACATGTAGCGCAGCATATATGTGGGGCCCAAGGCTTGTCTTGGTCACCAATCTTGCAGCCGAAGTAAAGATGATATGCCTTCTTCAATTGAGAAGTGATACTTTTCTTCTGGTTGGCAAATGCCACTTCCCCACAAATGTAGCAGAAATTGTCAACGGTATTAACGCACTTTCGCGGCATTGTATTGTACCTAAATGCCTAAAATTATATGACTAATAAAAGTTACATGTAACAGTAGCTTAAACTGTCTCGCACACAGTCTGAAATATTTTAAATGCTCAACCTTTCCGACTGCGCACTGCTGACGTCAGATGGCTTCAGCAGCCGTCTGGCAGTGGTATTGCATTGCATCAGAAAATGATGCAATCAACTCTGGATGATGTGTGCATGCTGGTATTATGCAATGTGATGCAATATTACATCATTCAAGGCTTATTTGCAATGTTGTTGATGTCCTACTGGATAAATTTACACAGTGAAATGTCAAAAATGAACTACATGCAATATCTTCAAAATGAGAGCCAATAAAATTTTTTTAATGTTATATTCATGTTCAGCTCACCAAGATACTACAGATTAGGGCTTTTAAAGTCAGTAACAATTTCAATGTTTATTTATTTATTTATTACAATCTCTTATATACCGCACTATTTAGCATCAGCGCGGTTTACATAAAACAAAGGACCATAACAACAAGCTGCTTGGTTTTACAGAGAACAGGGGAAACAACTTGGATAACATAGGGAAAATATGCACTGAACTATTTACATATGTACATTAAGCTATGTGGTACAGCTTAGGATAATATCTAAAATGGTATGCTAGTATGGAGGAAATGCAGTTAAGCTGGAGACTGGCTGACCTGGTAGTAATGGAGGAATAAGTGGTATTTGAGTGCCTTCCTGAATTGCACCAGATCGGCGATACCGCGAATATCAGGTGGTAATGTGTTCCAGCATTTTGGGGCATAGAGGTTGAAGGCCCTGTTTGACGTTGTTAGTGAGCATTTTGTTGACGCCCTTGGGATTACTAGAGTGTTTGTGGATGTGGATCTTCTAGTCCTGTTAGGCGGGGTGGGCTGAATGAGGTCAATTAGTGAAGGGGCAGTGATGCCATTGATGGCTTTAAAAGTGAGTATCAAGGTTTTGAACAAGAGTCTTCCATGAATGGGGAGCCAGTGGAGCTGCATTAAGATAGGCGTTACGTGATCACATCTGGATGCTCCAAATAGGACTCTGGCGGCGGCATTCATGGCTAGTTGTAATCAACGTAGATTGTGGGAGACCTTGAAGAATAGCATTGGCAAAGTCAAAGTGAGGTAAGATTAGGGCTTGGTATACTGTCCGGAAGTCGTATGGGTCTAAAAGGGAGCGAAGGTGTCTGAGCGTCCGGATTTTGAAGTATATGGCTCTGATTGTGTTGGATATATGTAGCTTCATGTCCAGACGTTGATCCAAGGTTACCCCTAAATAATGAATTGTGGATTTAGTTTGGAGCTCGGCTTCTTTTACTTTTACGTGAGGTGGTGGAGTGAAATTCTGGTCTCTTGTGATAAAGAGCACCTCCGTTTTCTTGTGTTGAATACGGAGGTTTTGAGACAGAAACCATTCAGAGACAGCATCAAAGCATTCAATAAGTGGGGAGAGGTCCATATGAACCATGGAGAATGGCATGAAGAGAAGAATGTCATCAGCGTATATTAGACATTGAACCTTGAAAGACCTGATGATATTGCAGATAGGTTGTATGTAAATGTTAAACATGAGTGATGAAAAGGATGACCCTTGAGGAACACCTTGTTTTTGGTGGCAAGGCTGAGATGTTGCTGCTCTGGATTTTACATGCTGCCATCTTCCATCAAGGTATGACCTGCACCAATCTAGAGCGATGCCGTTAATGCCCTTTTCTTTTAGTCGTTCTAAAAGCAGACCGTGGTGTACAGAATCGAAAGCTGCAGTGATGTCTATGAAGATAAGTACGAAACCTTGGCGGATGTTATCGATATCTGTGATGATATTGTTGAAAAGGGTGATAAGGAGGGTTTCAACGCCATGGTACTCCCTGAAGCCATGTTGACAATGGTCTAGAGGGGAGGCGGTATCGATATGGTCTTGTATTTGTCTTTGTGCTTCTTTCTCTATTATCTTAGCTACGAGAGGTATACTAGCTATGGGTCTGTAAGATTCAACTTTATGAGGGTCGAGCTTGGGGTTTTTCAGAAGAGGTCTGATGGATGTTTGCTTGAGCACTGAGGGGAAAAATCCAGTTGTGAAAGATAGATTCATCATTCTTGTGATTAATGGGCTGAGTTCGCTACGCAAATCCTTTATCCAAAAGGTGGGGCAGGAGTCAGTTTGTGCAGTGGTGGTATTGAGGGCAGCGATGGTATCTTCTACATATTTCTTGGATGGAGTGGAGAATATAGAAAGGTAGCTTAGACAGGTGGTGTCTTGTGCAGTGAACGTAGTGATTTTATCTGTTTGTAGTAGCTTAGATTGTAGATGATCGGCGAACTCTTGTGGGTGAATCTCATCAGGCTGACATGGTGATGGTTCCTTCGATAAAGATTTGACTAAATTGAAAAGATCACGTGGTTTGTTTAGTGACCTTTTGAGTGTGTCAGTGTGGAATTGTTTCATTTTTGTCAGGACAGCTTCTCTGTGAGCAGAAAGATGTATTTTGTAAGCTGTTTGGTCTTCTGTGGAGCGAGATCGACGCCACCGTTTTTCGAGTTTCCGTAGGTGTGAGAGGGAGGACCGCAGTTCGGGGGAGAATCATGGTGAGTGTTTTCTTTTCGTTGAGATGTTATTATCATTTGGTTTTTGCGCAATAGAACTGAGGCTATTATTCCACGAGGCGATCAGATTTTCCAGGTTGAGGGTTGTATCATTATAGAGAGGAAGAGTCTCTGCCAGTATGAGCTCTTTATTGAACGCTCTGAAGCACCGAGATGTTATTTTCGTGGAGTTGTTTGGTATTCTGTTGTTATGTAATATATTTTTGTTCATAGGAATAATAAAGTTGATAAGTTTGTGGTCTGACCATGGTACCGAGGTCAGGGATGTCACAAGTTCAATGTTGACCAGTGTTACACGTTGAGTGAAAAAATATTTTCTCTTATTAGACTTAAATAGTTTACCCTAGTCTTTCTATATTCTGCTAACATAAACAATCGATCTACGTTTACCTGTTCCACTCCATTCATTAATTTATAGACCTCTATCATATCTCCCCTCAGCCGTCTCTTTTCCAGGTTGAAGAGTCCCTCTCCTCCTTCCATCCCCTTTACCATTTTGGTGGCTGTACCTTTTCTAATAACACTAAATCCTTTTTAAGATACGGCGACCAGAATTGCACACAATATTCAAGGTGCAGTCGCACCATAGAATGAAACAGAATCATTATAATATCCTTTGTTTTAATTTCCATTCCTTTCCTTATGATACCTAGCATTCTATTTGCTCTCTTGGCTGCCGCTGCACACTGAGCGGAGGATTTTAACATGTTATCCACGATGACGCCTAAATCTTTTTCATGGGTGGTGGTTCCCAATGTGGAACCTTGCATCGTGTAACCATAGTTTGGGTTGTTCTTTCCTAGGTGCATAACTTTGCACTTGTCCATATTAAATTTCATCTGCCATTTGGATGCCCAGTCTTCGAATTTATCAAGATCCTCTTGCAATTTTTCACAATCCTCTTGGGTTTTAACAACTTTAAATAATTTTGTGTCATCTGCAAGTTTGATAACCTCACTCGTTATTCCCTTTTCCAGGTCATTTATGAATATGTCAAAAAGCAGCGGACCCAGCACAGATCCCTAGTATACTCCACTATTCACCTTTTTCCATTGGGAAAATTGGCCATTTAGCCCTACCCTCTGCTTTCTATCTTTTTTTTGATGTTTTCAATGTTTATTATGAACTGCTTTACATATAGCTTCTGAGCAACAAACCTCTGAACATATTCACAATTTCTATACATCGTCAAACTTCTTACATTATAACAGTTCAGTTTTCGTGTATACCTTCACTCAAGTCCTTTTACCCCGTTGCCTTACCCTCCTTGAAGGACTAGAAAAAGGGACTGTTACTTCTGAAGAGAGATCTGCAACTGTGAGTATATACTTCTGGTAATTTTCTAAAAGGAATTCTTTGTATTAAAGCTAATTAATCTGTGAACCCACTATTTTTTGTTAAATCAGTCAGGGCCTAGAAGCAGCAGTTTAAGTTTAAATATAAAACACAGAGGAGAACTTTCTGGTTACATTTCATACCCAGCAGAGAGCTTGTAGTTTAAATTTAATAGTCACTCAGGGCCTAGTAACAGCAAAATACTTTTAGTTTAAATTTAAAACACAGAAGAGAGCTTTCTGGTTACATTTGGAACCCAGCAGAGAGCTTGTAGTCTAAATTTAATAGTCACTCAGGGCTTGGCATCAGCAAAGTACTTTTAGCTTAAATTTAAAACACAGAAGAGAGCTTTCTGGTTAAATTTAGAACCCAGCAGAGAGCTTGTAGTTTAAATTTCATAAGAAGTTAGAGCCTAGCAGCAGCTAAGAGCTATAACTTAAATCAAATCAGAATTTAGCTTACCTCAGCAGCACAAGACAGGGTACTGTGTAGCAGCCCTCTTTTAATAAGTGTTATTTCCCTCCCTCCCCTGGGATAATCGTAGCTTTATAGGTACTTACATATCTTAAAAGACAGGAGGTGCTCTCAGGTGAAGCTCATTACCCAAATCAGTCATACACTAAGGACCTGAGATTAGTTAAGCTTCAGGTGAACAAGGTATATTACACGTATTAGGTACAGTTTTATTAGTATAAATATCCATAGCAACCCTTAGTAAGTAAAGAACTTAGATCTAAACACAAACTTAAAACTAAGATGCAGACAGCAGTCCAGCAGCAGGATGGGGGCTTTCCAGTCTTTTGCATTGAGTGTCACATGTATGATTTTCTCCCAGTTGGTGAGAGGTCTTACGTGTGCACTAGGTGCAAGGAGCTCTTTGCTCTCAGGGAACGAGTCCGTTCTCTAGAGGCTAAAGTAGCAGACTTGGAAAGCATAAGACAGACAGAGAGGTACATAGACGAGACCTATAGGGATATAGTCCTGAAGTCCCACCTCCAGTCTGGCAGCATCCCTGTTGCCATGGAGGAGAGAGGTCACGTGACAGGAGAGCATCACCCTGGTGTGGCAGGAAGTGATCCTGTAACTAGGACCTGTCCTCCAGGTGATGTAAAACCCTCTCGCACCGAGGAAGTTTCTCCAGGGCCATGTGCCCATGAGGGAAGGGTTAGGACAGCCGTTATAGTTGGTGATTCGATCATTAGGCATGTAGATAGTGTAACTTGTAACTGCGCCTATAGTGCCCCCAGCAAAAGCATGTAGGGCTTAAGCGACCTGTTATCCTTCCTGAACAGCTACTTGACTTTTTCATGAGGCAAAGCCCCCTGGGAAATGTAGTTTTTCACTGTCCAATGAAGAGTAGTGTGAACTCAAAGTGGTTTTCAGCAAACAGGATTTATTTCCCTTCCGGGCGGATTTCAGCGTGGAAAACAAAGGTAACAAAACCATATACTTCTGGCAAAGGACAAAATAAAAGTCTCCAACAGAAATAGCTTAACTTCAGCAATAAACATTTGCTTCCCAGCAATTAGAGTAAAACAGTTCTGTTCCTCACAGCTCTGTGCTTTTTATCTTAAACTTCTGCAGTTTTCTGCAATGCTTAAATTCAGCGCAGGGAATATATTTCATCTGACCTTGTAATCATACAATCCATCAATTCTTCGGATACATTTCCTAGCCCTGGCTCCGTTTCCATTAGCTCCTCATGAGAGTTAGGTAAGAATGTTTGTAACGTTGTTTCTGGGGCCACGCCCCTCCTCTCTGTCTTGGGCTTTATATCATATTCCTGAATCAGGTATTGCTGCAAATGGTCATTATCAGTACAGGTATTATAAACACAGTCCCAACCTTCTGGATAACTAATATCACACTGATTATCAACAGCCCTATTTAAAACGCAGTCTTTGGGCTTACCTCTTTGCCTGCTTGCAAACTGTTTTCTTTGAACTTTTGAAACAGCTGTGGGTTCAAAACCTGGTTTGTGAAATGCGTATTGGAATTGCCTTCCTGGCTTTCTCTTCTCCTGTTTATTCTTACAATACTGCAGACAGTCGGGCCTGCTTCTGCTATCTTCTTCTCTGGAATAAAGCTTTATAAATGACTCTCTCTCTGCCCTTAAACTTGGCTCTGGTTCTGGGCTTTTTCTCTGCCTTACTGAGCGTTCCGTTAGGCGTGCCACGGTTTCTCTCCTCTGGTTCTGGACTGGGACTCTGCCTGCAGCTCTGCCTTGGCCTGGAACTCGAACTCCTCCCTGGTCCTCCTCTTGGTCTGTTAGCTGATCTGCTAACTGCTCACTTGGCTGACCTCTTACCGGAACCCTTTGCTGGCCTTGTAGCTGAACTCCCAGCTGAGCTTGTGATGGAGCTTTTTGTGGAGCTCCTAATGACCACCCCTTCCTCTCTACTGAGGCTTCTTTATGTGTCTGACTTCTAGGGCAGTGCCTGACTCCTCCTCCTAGCAGGTGCTCTAATTCAGCTCGTGACTCTTGAGCTAACTGGCAGCAAGGGTGTGTTTCTCCCCCTTGTGTCTGGTTTCCGTGGCGACTACAAGCCATGTGGCTTTTGTTTACCACCCAGCACTGCTTCTAGTTCTTCCTTTTTGGCTCTTTCTAAAGGGCTGGAGGGACCCACCATGTCACAATAGCTGGGTGGCTGGTGGATGTGAGGATCGCCTGGTAACATGCCTGCCTGGTGCGAAGGTAGCGGACCTCACGCGCCACCTAGATAAGGTCTTAGATAGTGCTGGGGAGGAGTCTGCTGTCTTGGTACATGTCGGTACCAATGACATAGGAAAATGTGGTAGGGAGGTTCTGGAGGCTAAATTTAGGCTTTTAGATAGGAAGTTGAAATCCAGAACTTCCAGGGTAGCATTCTCTGAAATGCTTCCTGTTCCACTCACAGGACCCAAAAGGCAGGCAGAGCTCCGGAGTCTCAATGCGTGGATGAGACAATGGTGCAGAGATGAGGGTTTTGGATTTGTTAGGAACTGGGGAACATTCTGGGGAAAGGAGGGGCTCTTCCGAAGGGATGGGCTTCACCTTAACCAGGATGGAACCAGGCTGCTGGCATTAACCTTTAAAAAGGAGATAGAGCAGCTTTTAAACTAGATGTTAGGAGAAAGCCGATAGTCGCCCAAGAGCAGATGGTTCGGAAGAATGTATCTTTGAAGAATACTACCAAAAGCAGAGAGGTTCCACAAAAGAGTAAAGTAGCTCAAATGCCCTCAAGTATGGAGCAGACTGAGCTTAAAGATCCCAAATTACCCATGTCTAACAATAGCCAAATTAATATGAGTAAAATACATTCTCTAAAATGCTTGTATGCAAATGCTAGAAGTCTAAAAAATAAGATGGGAGAGTTAGAATATATAGCACTAAATGAAAGGTTAGATATGATTGGAATATCAGAGATATGGTGGAAGGAGGACAACCAGTGGGACACTGTGATACCTGGGTACAAACTATATTGTAATGATAGAGCTGATCAAATTGGTGGAGGGGTTGCTCTCTATGTTAGAGAGGGCATTAAGTCAGAAAGGATTAAAGTTTTGCAGGAAACAAAATCTGCTGTAGAATCTATATGGATTGAAATTCCATGTAAAAGGGGGAAGGCAATGGCAGTGGGGGTGTACTATCGAGCGCCTTGCCAGAATGACCAAATGGATGATGAAATGCTCAAAGAAATCAAGGAAGCTAACAAAAGTTACAGTGCAGTAATAATAATGGGTGATTTCAACTACCCCGGTATCGACTGGGTCAGTGTCATGGCAGGACATGCAAGGAGATAAAGTTCCTAGATGAAATAAATGACTGCTTCTCGGAGCAGCTGGTTCATGAACCGACCAGAGGGGAAGCCATATTAGACCTAGTCCTTAGTGGAACACCAGATCTAGTGCAAGAGATAAGGTTGTTGGGGCCACTTGGCAATAGTGATCATAGCATGATCGCCTTTGATTTAATTAGTGGAGGAGTACTACCTTTTAACTTTCGAAAGGGAAACTATGATAAAATGAGGAAAACAGTTAAGAAAAAACTAAAAGGAGCAGTTGCAAAGGTTAATGACGTACATCAGGCTTGGCTGTTGTTGAAAAATACTATCTTGGAAGCCCAGACCAGCTGTATTCCACGCTTTAAGAAAAGTGGAAGGAAGTCCAAAAAACTGCCAGCATGGTTTAAAGGTGAGGTCAGAGAGGCTGTTGTTGCCAAAAAAGCATCTTTCAGGAAATGGAAAAAAGAGCCAAACGACGAAACCTGGAAACAGCACAAGCACTGGCAAGTCAAATGCAAGGCATTGATAAGGCAGGCAAAGGGAGAATTTGAGAAGAAGCTTACTGCGGAAGCAAAAACGCGAAGTAAAGACCTTTTCAAGTACATTCGTAGCAAAAAACCTGTGAGAGAGTCAGTTGGTCCATTAGATGATAAAGGGGTTAAAGGAGCACTAAGAGGCGACAAGGCGATAGCGGAGAGATTGAATGAATTCTTTGCTTTAGTCTTTACTGAGGAAGATGTAGGGATGTTACCCATGACTGAAGTGGTATTTAAAGGTTGTGACGCAGTGGCAAGGCTGGAAGCCATGGAAACTGATACTGACCCGCTGGAAGGTTCAGGTACTGCAGGTAAATGCAAGGTTTTCCCTTCTCAGCACAAGATGCACAGAGCTAATCAGCTAACACAGTTCACCTCAGGGGAGGAGAGAAGCAGGGTTACTGATTGGGCACGCCCTAGCAGGAGGCGGGCTCCCCAGAGCAGGGGCACCTTGTTAAACAGAGAGAAGGAAGACAGTAGAGGAAGGAGTGGAATTGGATTGAGTATCAGAAGGGGAAAACGAATGAGAAGGCAAAGGACGTTGGAAAAGCAACAAGGAAAGGAGAGTGAAGATGGAATAAGGCAAGAAACTCTCTTTGATACAGAAACCTTTGACCTAGCAAGAGAAACACTGCCCAGCTGTAATACAAGGAAAAGGGATTCAGAACCAGGAAGTAGGTACTGGGGATACTCAGTGCCTGAAAGAACCTTCTGGGAGCAACAGAGGTTAGAAGCACTGAGAGACCCAGGGATAAAGCCTAGGTTTCTGGAAGAAACAGCTGACCCTTGGAGAGGAAGGCAGTGTGGCAAGGCATTCTCAGACAAGCCTCATTATAAGGTACCTGGTGTGTTTAATTCATATGACAAGTTTTATGAGAACCCAGAAAGAGTGAATGCTGACTTTAAAACTCAGGACAGTCTTAGGCCTTGTGAAAGCAGTTGGCTGCAGCCTGAAGTTCCTTTAAACAAACCCAGCTTTTCTTACCAGACAGCTGAAGCTTTTAGCAAGCAGGCTGATATAAGGAATCCAGCTGAATTGTTCAGGAGAGAATTAAGCCAGCATGTTTTAGGAGGTCCTACCTTTGAATCACTCCTTAGAAACACTCCTCATACAAAGGAACTTGTTAACCCGACACCTGCATACAGAGACAAGTGGGGGAGGGGTAACTCCACTGCCGTGAATGAATGTTTGAACAGAGACGGCATTGCTTGCTGTCCAGAGGTAAACTCTGTAAATAATTACTTACCCAAGGAAGGAGCAAATCCTCAGTCTAGCCCAGCTAGAAAACAGGCTGAATTTCTCCTTAAAGAGTTTAAACAATTCTTAGATAAAAGAGCTATTACTGAACAGACGTTAGTGCAAACAGGAAAGAATCCTGAGGCAGAAATACCATTAGCTTCTCCGTTGCCCATGATTGAAGTCAATCAGCCAATGGACTGCTCAATCGGTCTGATTGATAGAACTAACCAAAGCAAAGCTTGAATGGTCATTTTCTAGCATATCCTGAAAGGTATGTTGTTTAAATACCTGGATGAAGAGCTTATGAAAATGTATGTTGTTTAAGTACCTGGATGAAGAGCTTATGAAGCAATGAAAATAAGCTAAAGCATAATTTAAATACAACTCATGAACAGTATTGTTTTTCCCTTGTTTATTGTGAGTGCAAAGTAAGAGGACACATGACGTAATGTGAATCCCAGCATGAAAGGACATTTTATGCACAGCATTGAAAAGCCTTGATTTTCTTTTGTTCCTGTTTGGTTTAATCCTCACGCCTGTTCCATTCCACCACGGAGCAGGGTAAATAAATCCTTATAAAAATAAATATTCTTGTGCCCGCCTATCATTTGGCCCCACAACTACAAAGGCCCATCCCTCCTTAAACCCTCAAGGTTAGGGAGTGGATGCTAAGAGTAACAAGTGGCGTAGTTTTAAGGATTTTGGCGCAGACGCAGAAGGAGCCACAGCAGGAGCTGCAGAGAACCTCTTCCAGTGGACCCCGGCTGAAGAGCTGACGAGCCCAGCAGAGGAGGATAGATCGCAGAAGGCTACAGGAGCCATTGCTGACGTGCCTGATATACACCTTAGCCAGGTAAAGGGTATCCACCCTGTGTTGTGAGGATACCAGGGCGAGGGTGTCCCCTAGTGGTAGCTGGGGGGAGAGAAAAAAATAAAAATAAAAATAAATATTTTTTTCTGGAGGAAACCCAGAGATAATTTAGAGTGTGTGATACCGCACTTGGGTCCGTGTTCTGTTTGTGTTTCAGGAGTTCCCAAGATGGCGATGGATCCACAAGACATCATCAAATGGATGGCGACGCAACTAGAGCGCCAGGCTGACCTTGCGTTGGAAGCGCAGCAGAAAGCCAGCGCCAGTTTCAAGGAACAGCAGCAACCGCTACTGACTCTATTAGAAGAGTATTTAAAAGAGAGGAAGCAAGCCACTGTTCCAGCGCCAGAAACAGGTTCCATTGTGACTAGCGTAGTACAGCCTGTCAATGTACAAACAGGGACTTTGTTTAACTTCGGGCAACTCACTGGTCAAGACGATATTGATGATTATTTAGAAAGCTTCGAAAGGGTGGCACGCTTTAGCTTATGGCCAAGGGAACACTGGGCCTTAAGGCTAGCCGCATCCCTTACTGGGGAAGCAAGAGCAGCTTACCGAGCCATGCCTCCAGAGTTTGCCGGAAGCTATGATGAGTTAAAAAAGGCCATACGGGAGAGACTGGGACTCACTCCGCTCGTATACCACACTCGCTTGAGGAGCGTGAGACTCGGGCCGAGTGAAACTCCTAAGTCCCTATGCCACAGAATTCGTAGTATACTAAACAAATGGTTGACTCCAGAAGGGAGGTCGGTGGAATCCATTCTAGACGAATTAGTGCTAGAGCAGTACATGGACGCTCTAACACAAGAAATCTGCACCTTCCTGATCCTGCAAAACTGCAAAACTCCCCAGGAAGCGGTTGCTCTCTCTGAGAGGTATATAGAGGCAGAGTTAACTGCCCAGAGAGGTAGCACCACCTTTCCATGAGTACAGCAGTAGCGGATCAGAAAGGAGATGGAGGGTCCAAGAGGATCCAATGAAAATGTGCATGCCTCTTAGGAAATGTTCTGCATGTAAGCTAAGATGCTACAAATGTGGGCAGGTAGGACATGTACAGAAACAGTGTCTTGTAAAAACTGCATTAATAGCGGATACCTATGTGGAAGATAGACCAGGATTTTTGCTGGCTGTATGTGTACAGGGAATTACCACACAAGCTTTGCTAGACTCAGGAGCCGAGTTAAGCATGATCTCAGAGGAGTTCTGGAAAGCAATAGAAGCCAGAGAGGCCCCAGAGGTAATTCAGCCTGTAGACGAAGTGCAGATAAGGTGTGTTCACGGAGGAACATCTCCCTACCCCGTGTACAACCTACACGTAGCAGGCTTAGGTGCCCAGAGAACTATCCCGCTGGCAGTTGTCCCACGCCTCCCACATGCGGTGATTTTAGGCAGAAACTGGCCCTAGTTTTATAGAGAAATAAAGAGAGAGTTACAAGAGAAGGGTGCAATGGTCTCCACAAGAGCCCAGACCTCAGCCCTAGATCCTCAAGAAGGTACATTAGAGGATACGAGGGAAGTCCTTCCCTCCGATGACGCCTTAGTGACCACTCCTGATCCCAAAGTAAAGAAGGGTAAAGCTGAAAAACTTAAGGAGAAACAGTCACGTTCCAAAAACAAGTCTGAAGTGCAGGCAGGGCAAGAGCTGCCATGGGTACCGGAGGAACTGATGAGTAAATTTCCCTCATTCCCAAAAGAACAGCAGGCAGACCCCGCTCTCACACACGCATTTAAGTGGGCCCAGGACCCTAGGGATACACTGCCTAGGTTTCTCCTCACGTCAGGGATACTCTATAGAGAGAGTAGGAATCCTTTCACTGGAGATAGCAGGAAACAGTTGGTAGTACCGACTACCTTTAAAAACATAGTGCTACGGTTGGCTCATGACCATCCAGTAGGGGGACATAAGGGCAGTCAGGGGACCCTCGACCAGATTCTAGCCCGATTCTACTGGCCGGGTGTTTTTAAAGAAACGAGCCGGTTCTGTGAGGCTTGCCCCACTTGCCAACGTGTCTCGGCGACCCATCCCAGGGATGTCCCAATGATACCGTCACCGGTGATCAAAGACCCAATTCAGAGAATAGGGGTAGATATAGTGGGACCACTGATTAAGACGCCTAGAGGATTTCGATATATCCTAGTGGTAGTGGACCACGCTACACGATTCCCGTGGGCCATGACACTCCGCTCTACTTCAGCAAAAGTGATAGCTACTGAGCTTGTCAAGTTATTTTGCGAAGTTGGGTTCCCTAGGGAAGTCCTCACCGATAGGGGGAGTAACTTCCTCTCGAAGTACCTCACGCAAGTATGGGATGCCTTTGGTATCCAACACATTAAGACAGCCGCCTACCACCCTCAGATGAATGGTCTAGTCGAAAGACAAAACCAGACACTTAAAAGAATGCTACGTAGAAGTCTGGAGGGTGAGATGGACCAGTGGGATATGATGCTCCCTTTTGTTCTCTACGCATGTAGAGAAAGAAAACAAGCCTCGTTGGGAACGGCGCCATACGAGCTGTTGTATGGTAGGTCTCCCCGGGGGATTCTTGATATCCTAAAGGAACAGTGGGTAGAACCGGACGCCAGGGAGGTAGAGGTCCCCGAGTTCCTGAGAGACTTAAAAAAGCGGCTACGCCGAACCTCAAATGTTGCGGTAGAGAATTTGCAACGTAGTCAGGGCAAACAAAAATCCTATTATGATAGGAATACTAAACAACGACAACTTATGATAGGAGAAAAGGTTATAGTGATGGTGGCAGGGACGGAGCCAAAATTTGAGAGCCATTGGAAGGGCCCATGTCGGGTCATACGTCCCGTAGGACCCGTCTCTTATTTAGTTGAGAATAAAAAGGGTCGCAGGCAAGTCTACCACATCAATCTGTTGAAGCCCTGGCATGATAGGGTAGCTTTAGCCCAAGTAGCCACAATAGCCTCTCCGAGACAATGGCATTCATTACAGCCCACTAGCCCAGAGCCCATAGGGTGTATCGCGTGCTGTCCGGATTCTCCTAAACCAGCCCGTGATATCTTAAGGGGGGGGGATCTGTGACGCAGTGGCAAGGCTGGAAGCCATGGAAACTGATACTGACCCGCTGGAAGGTTCAGGTACTGCAGGTAAATGCAAGGTTTTCCCTTCTCAGCACAAGATGCACAGAGCTAATCAGCTAACAGGGGAGGAGAGAAGCAGAGTTACTGATTGGGTACGCCCTAGCAGGAGGCGGGCTCCCCAGAGCAGGGGCTCCTTGTTAAACAGAGAGAAGGAAGACAGTACAGGAAGGAGTGGAATTGGATTGAGTATCAGAAGGGGAAAACGAATGAGAAGGCAAAGGACGTTGGAAAAGCAACAAGGAAAGGAGAGTGAAGATGGAATAAGGCAAGAAACTCTCTTTGATACAGAAACCTTTGACCTAGCAAGAGAGACACTGCCCAGCTGTAATACAAGGAAAAGGGATTCAGAACCAGGAAGTAGGTACCGGGGATACTCAGTGCCTGAAAGAACCTTCTGGGAGCAACAGAGGTTAGAAGCACTGAGAGACCCAGGGATAAAGCCTAGGTTTCTGGAAGAAACAGCTGACCCTTGGAGAGGAAGGCAGCGTGGCAAGGCATTCTCAGACAAGCCTCATTATAAGGTACCTGGTGTGTTTAATTCATATGACAAGTTTTATGAGAACCCAGAAAGAGTGAATGCTGACTTTAAAACTCAGGACAGTCTCAGGCCTCGTGAAAGCAGTTGGCTGCAGCCTGAAGTTCCTTTAAACAAACCCAGCTTTTCTTACCAGACAGCTGAAGCTTTTAGCAAGCAGGCTGATATAAGGAATCCAGCTGAATTGTTCAGGAGAGAATTAAGCCAGGATGATTTAGGAGGTCCTACCTTTGAATCACTCTTTAGAAACACTCCTCATACAAAGGAACTTGTTAACCCGACACCTGCATACAGAGACAAGTGGGGGAGGGGTAACTCCATTGCCGTGAATGAATGTTTGAACAGAGACGGCATTGCTTGCTGTCCAGAGGTAAACTCTGTAAACAATTACTTACCCAAGGAAGGAGCAAATCCTCAGTCTAGCCCAGCTAGAAAGCAGGCTGAATTTCTCCTTAAAGAGTTTAAACAATTCTTAGATAAAAGAGCTATTGCTGAACAGAAGTTAGTGCAAACAGGAAAGAATCCTGAGGCAGAAATACCATTAGCTTCTCCGTTGCCCATGATTGAAGTCAATCAGCCAATGGACTGCTCAATCGGTCTGATTGATAGAACTAACCAAAGCAAAGCTTGAATGGTCATTTTCTAGCATATCCTGAAAGGTATGTTGTTTAAATACCTGGATGAAGAGCTTATGAAAATGTATGTTGTTTAAGTACCTGGATGAAGAGCTTATGAAGCAATGAAAATAAGCTAAAGCATAATTTAAATACAACTCATGAACAGTATTGTTTTTCCCTTGTTTATTGTGAGTGCAAAGTAAGAGGACACATGACGTAATGTGAATCCCAGCATGAAAGGACATTTTAAGCACAGCATTGAAAAGCCTTGATTTTCTTTTGTTCCTGTTTGGTTTAATCCTCACGCCTGTTCCATTCCACCACGGAGCGGGGTAAATAAATCCTTATAAAAATAAATATTCTTGTGCCCGCCTATCATTTGGCCCCACAACTACAAAGGCCCATCCCTCCTTAAACCCTCAAGGTTAGGGAGTGGATGCTAAGGGTAACAAGGTGCGGAAGAATTGAAGGAAATATTGATACATCGGGAAGATGTATTACAACTATTAGATAAACTGAAGAGTAGCAAATCACCTGGGCCGGATGGTATACATCCAAGGGTGTTGAAAGAACTGAAATACGAGATTGCAGACCTGCTATTAGTAATCTGTGAACTATCATTAAAATCATCTCTAATACATTGGCGATCCTCCAATCTTCAGGTAACACCAATTTTTAAAAAGGGTTCCAGAGGTGATCCGGGAAACTACAGACCAGTGAGCCTGACATCAGTACCGGGAAAAATGGCAGAAACCATCATAAAGAATAAAATTACTCAGCATGCAGATAGTCATGACCTAATGGGAGACAGCCAACATGGCTTTAGACAAGGAAGATCTTGTCTTACTAATCTGTTATGTTTTTTTGAAGGAGTGAATAATCAGGTGGACAAAGGAGAGTCGGTTGATATTGTGTATCTGGACTTTCAGAAAGCCTTTGACAAGGTCCCTCATCAGAGACTTTTGGTAAAACTAAAGAGTCATGGGATAGGAGGCAGTGTACTATTGTGGATCAGGAACTGGTTAAAAGATAGAAAGCAGAGGGTAGGGCTAAATGGCCACTTTTCCCAATGGAGAAAGGTGAATAGTGGTGTACCCCAGGGATCTGTGCTGGGTCCGCTGCTTTTCGACATATTCATAAATGACCTGGAAAGTGGAATAACGAGTGAGGTTATCAAATTTGCAGATGACACAAAACTTTTTAAAGTTGTTAAATCCCAAGAGGATTGTGAAAAATTGCAAGAGGATCTTGATAAACTGGAAGACTGGGCATCAAAATGGCAGATGAAATTTAATGTGGACAAGTGCGATGCAAGGTTCCACATTAGGAACCACCACCCAGGAAAAAGATTTAGGCGTCATTGTGGATACCATGTTAAAACCCTCGGCCCAATGTGCAGCAGCGGCCAAGAGAGCAAATTGAATGCTAGGTATGATAAGGAAAGGAATGGAAAATAAAACAAAAGATATTATAATGCCTCTATATCGTTCCATGGTGAGACCACACCTTGAATATTGTGTGCAATTCTGGTCGCCGTATCTTAAAAAGGATATAGCAATTTTAGAAAAGGTTCAGAGAAGAGCCACCAAAATGGTAAAGGGGATGGAAGGATACTCCTATGAAGAAAGGCTAAAAAGGTTGGGGCTCTTTAACCTGGAAAAGAGACGGCTGAGGGGAGATATGATAGAAGTCTATAAATTACTGAACGGAGTGGAACGGGTAAACGTAGATCGATTGTTTACCTTATCAGAATATAGAAAGACTAGGGGACATGCAATGAAGCTACAGGGTAAACTATTTAAGACTAATAAAAGAAAATATTCTTTCACTCAACGTGTAATCAAACTCTGGAATTTGTTACCAGAGGATGTAGTAAAGGCTATTAGTGTAGCTGGGTTTAAAAAAGGTTTGGACAAGTTCCTGGAGGAAAGGTCCATAAACCATTATTAAGAAGGGACCCAGGATATCAAAGCTTGAACCAATACAAGCATTGTGGAACCTGTGTCCCTTGGGGAAACTGCTAGGTACGTATGACCTAGATTGGCCACTGTTGGAAACAGAATACTGGGCTTGATGGACCTTGGTCAGACCCAGTATGGCATATCTTATGTTCTTATGTTCCTTCCTATTCTTAAAATTAAAATTATGCATTTTACTTGAAATTAGACTCATATCTTGTATACACTGTCACCCAGTGGCATAAAAATTATTATTATTAGATAGGAGAGTCCATTTTAAGAACCAAGGAAACTTGGTCTAGTGGTTTTTAACTCCAATCCTTTAAAGCAAACAATTAAAGCAGAGTGGTAGGGATGAAAAAGGCTTTTATTCCCTTTACGCATGGGGTCATAAATTGGTCACAACTGAAAATAATGTCCTTAACTTCAGGCACAAAAGAAACACAAGGTTTAAGGAAACTGTTAACTTCACAGTAGTAGCAGGGCACAAACATAGCTTCCAGTTTAAAGCACATTTGTACAATTCTTCTGCTCAGCACATAATAGACATTCTGCAGATACCACAAGCAATTCATACGTCCTCCAAAGACTCTGTGCTATGGGAAATGCAGAGAGAGCAATCCATCTCCTCTGGGTCTGGCAACTGTTTCACCAGTTCCACTTGCATCGGCTCAGGAATTGGTATGTCTAATTCTGTGTTAACAGTCTCTGGAATATTATATTCTGGAGCTTTGTATATTTCCCTTAATACTTTCCAGTGCCTCGGGCCTAGCCTGGAGCGCTGGCCACGTGTCCCCTTAGTATTAACTGGGCTTTCTCTTCTTAGAGATTCCACACTTCCTTCACAAGAACTTTTAGAGGGCAAAGGTTTCTTTGTAGGAATATAATTCTCATACCTCTTACTGCAGCAGCACGATGAGGAAAGGTTTTCTCCTTGGGTTGGCTTCTTCCCTTCAGAAGCTTTGTGCCAAGCTTTCCTCTGAGAGTTTGGTTCCTCTCTCACCCCTGGGAACAGCTCTTCGGGTAAATGCCTGCCCTTGCAACAGCCCAAATCCTGGCTTTCTTGCTCAGCCTGGCTTCTTCCAGGCTACGTGCTTCTTGCTTGCAATCCGTATAAGTTTTTCTCCTCTGCCAGCAAACAGCTTTCTCTTTCTCTTTCTCCTTCTGCCCCAGTCCTCGCTCTTTCTGTGTCTGAGCCGGACCTCCTCCTTTCTGTGTCTCTGTGTGTGTCTCTTGAGGCAGTCCTTCCTTATAAAGGACTCCTCTCTTTGAGGCTTGTGAAATGTTTGTCATCTGCTTCTGACCAGCTAGGCATGGCCCTTCAGTCTCCCTGACTGCACTCCTGCTCCCTCTAGCTGGTCCCTGTAAATATTGCACTCTGTGCACATCTTTTCCTTGCTGACAAACAACTTCTTTTCTTCCATCAGGGCTCTCATCAGCCTCCGCTGCATCACACATCCCCCTTCTTAAAATATTACGGGCTGGGGAAGCCTCTTCCGCGCAGCACGTAATCCTGGACATCGCGTCCGCATTAAAATGTAGTTTTCCCGCTCTGTGCTCCACTTTAAATTCGTATGGTTGTAAGGCCATATACCACCTGGTAAGGCGACTATTGTTGTTTTTCATATTGTTCAACCATTTTAGAGGGGCATGGTCAGTTATAAGGACAAACTTCCTTCCTGTTAGATAAAACTTCAGAGCTTCAACTGCCCACTTAATTGCGAGGCATTCCCTTTCGATAGTGGAATATTTTCTCTCTGCAGGTGACAGCTTCCTACTTAGGAACATGAGGGGTGCTCCGCGCCTTCTTGCACCTGAGAGAGAACGGCACCCAAACCGGTCTCTGAGGCGTCGGTTTGTAGTAAAAAGGGTTGCCTAAAATCCACTCCTCGTAGTATTGGGGCCCGACACAATTTCTCCTTCAGGTTCCGGAATGCCTCATCCGCCTCTGCGGACCATCGTATTGTGTTCGGTGCATTTTTCTTTAACAGCTCTGTGAACATCGCGCTTTCATCCGCAAAATGCGGTATGAAACGCCGGTAATAACCAATGAGGCCAAGAAAACTCCTCAGTTGTTTTTTATTCTGAGGGACGGGGAACTTCCTCACGCTCTCCACCTTGTCCATTAAAGGGCGTACTGTACCTCTCCCTACAAGGTGGCCTAAGTACCTAACCTCCTTGGCGGCGAATATACACTTTTTTGGATTCAGCGTCAGCCCCGCTCGTCTCATGGCTTTTAATACCGCTCCCACTTGGAGTAGATGTTCTTCCCATGTGGCACTGTGGATTACTACATCATCCATATAGGCCATTGTGTAGGTCTGGTGAGGTCGAAGAACAATGTCCATCAGCCGCTGGCAGGTCGCGGCCGCCCCGTGTAGGCCGAAGGGCATCCTCCGGAATTGGAACAGGCCAAGGGGCATGCTAAAGGCTGTTTTGGGTTTAGCATATCTGGTTAGGGGCACCTGCCAGTACCCCTTGGTCATATCCAATGTTGTGAGGAATTTTGCTTGACCTAACCTGTCCAATAATTCCTCGATTCTAGGCATCGGGTAAGCGTCGAAGGTGGAGACTTCGTTTACTTGGCGGAAATCTATGCAGAAACGCATGCTACCGTCTGGCTTAGGTACCAAGACGACTGGACTGCACCATGGACTGTGCGATTCCTCAATAATTCGCATCTGTTGCATTTCCTGTACTTGGTTGGTGACCTCCTGCCGTTTTGCCTCAGGCAATCGGTACGGCCTTTGTTTTATAATCTTTCCCGGTGGCGTAATTATTTCGTGTGCCACCAAGGCCGTTTCTCCCGGTATAGGGGTCAGCACATCTTTAAACTCTTCAAGCAGTTGCGTCAATTCTCATTTCTGCCTTAAGGAGAGTTCTTCACTGATCCTTGGTGTAAGACAGGATTTACAGTCATCTAACCGTGGACCAAGATCTTCCTCTGGCGCGTCATTCCCGATGGCAACCAAGCCTTCCACATCTCTTGTCCCCGTAGAGCCGAAACCCCCGGTTCCCCGGCTCGTAGGGGTTATCATCGCCACTTCTTCAAGGGTTGGAAACCCCTCCCGCTCGCATATCAATTGCGCTATACGGTCCCCCACTTTGACATTAAAGTCTTCATTCGCGAAGTTAAACAAAAGGACTTTAAGGACGCCCCTGTAGTCCGGATCTACCACTCCGGCCCCTATGTCGATAAAGTGTTTGGAAGCCAGCCCGGACCTGGGTGCTATTCGTCCATAACACCCCTGGGGTAGCTCCAACTGGATGTCCGTATTGACTAGCACTCGTCCGTGCTTCGGTACGATCCGGTCCTCAGCACTATATAGGTCATAACCCGCAGCTTGTGCAGATGCTCGTTGAGGACTGCGAGCTCGGTCAGAGGTTTTGCAAAACTTTAGTATAAACTTCTTCTGAGGGTCTTCCTGCACCTTAAGGGCGGTCTTTTTAGGCTTTCCCCATAATGGGCTAGGAATTGCACTGACTTTAGAGCGAATGCAAGTGGATACCAGTGCTTTCTGTGGAGACAACCCTTCTTTCAGACTTCTTCTGAACTGAGGCCAGTCTCGGCCGAGCACTAACTCCTGGGGTAGTCTAGGTATTACAGCAACAGACATCTCTTTTTCTATACCTAACCCCTTTATCCACAATTTATACACTGGATAAAACGTAGCAGCCCCGTGTATACACTTAATTTTAACTTTTCCCTCTGGCTGATCTGGTGCAGACTTGCCCTGATCCCTGATCGCAGACCATAATTTTTGGGAAATCATGGTCTGGTCAGCACCAGAGTCCAAAAGTGCCTTTGCATTCACGCCCTGTATTTCCACATTCAATACAAACCCCTCACGTATTGCTTTCGTGTTCTCTCCCATGAGAGCAGTACGTAAGAAACATTCATTTTTCAAATGTCCCTTTTTCCCACACGAAAAACATTTTTTTGAACTTTCTTTTGAAACAGCAGTAACATTTTTCAAGCCTTTCTGTAAAGGATGTGAGACCCTTTCTGATATCTGTGCTTCCATACCCACTGCCAGCCTTGGAGACCCCACCTTCTGCTGGGTGACCATCTCTGCCTCCAGGTAACGCTCTGTCAGCGCAATCGCTTGAGCAGTTGTGTGGCAATCTTGCAGAATAAGAAAGTTCTGTACATTCTTAGGAACTGCCAACTGTGACGCTCGCGCCCCTACCAGGCGGTTGCCTAGTAGGGACGGCTGGCCATCTGATATCCCTTCTAGGATTTTTGTAGTTGTGTACGAAAAGAAGAGCCAAGTGGTTAATAAAGCGCACAGGAAATTTTATTCGGTTTCCATGCTGGTAAGTGGTGAACATAAAATTCTTCAAGCTTAACTTTTGTTTCTCCAGACAAAAAGAAAATACAAGATAATTTCTCCCAGAAATCAAAATGTCCAAAACAGTGTAACCTTGAACAAACTCATACCAGTTCCTGTTCCTTACTGAAACTGCTTAATCTTAGCATCAGAAGAAAAAGGCATTTTAAAACTCTTCACATAGTGAGGTATCAGCTTCAACCCTGCTGTTGCCACACACAAACAGTTTCAGCTGTTTGAACCTCCACTGAGCTCCTGCAGTTTCAGCTTCTTAGGAGAGATTCTTAATCCTTTACATTCAGGCTTTCCCCTCTCTTCCAGCTTCTGAAACTGTATTTAGGCTAGAACAGCCCCCTTTTTATGTTCCACTGTTTCTGGCTCACACTAATACCTTAGTGCACAGCTCACATTCCATTTCAGAGACATCAGAATTAACAACACTTTCCTCAGGGCCTACCTCCATGCTCTCTATTGAGCTACAGCTGGGTGCTCCTTGAAAGTGTTCCGGGCTCTTTTCCTTAAGAGTCTTCACCAGATTAAACAGCCTCTCCCAGTGCCTGGCCTTGCCTTCTCCAGGCCGGTCTCTTGGGGGTCTCTCCTGTTTAACTTCCCTAGTGAGATATTTCTTTCTGTGCTGAGCCTTCTGGGGTATGACAGTCTCCTCTGAGTCAGAGCAAGAACTATCCTGCTGGCAATGCTTGGTCCCTGCGTACCTTTCTTGGCTGCCTCTATAGTGGTTCCTCCTTCTGCTGCTCTCCTTGGCTGAAAAGCTTCTCTTCAGTTTGGCCACAGAACTTTCCGGTCTGTGTCTTCTGAGAACTGGGCTAGAACCTGGGCTAGGCCTGGAACTGCAACTGCCGCTTGTGCTTGCTCTTGAATTCCTCCTGGACCTTCTTCTCAAAGCCCCTTCCAAACTCCAACTGGCTCTCCCTCTTGTGTTTGTTTTCTCCCTGTTAACTGCTGAGCAGGGCAACTCCCTTCCTGGCTCCGCCCACTTAGACCTCCTACTCCTATGCAGGGTTGTCCTGTGGACTGGGATTGGTTTACCCTTAGCTCTGCCCCCTAGGTTCCTTTCAGGGCTTTTAGTATGGAGTATGTGATTTTGTGCACCCATCCCCCATAAAGAAGAGAAATTCTTCTTTTTTTCAGTTTTCCCTAGCTGGGCTGCACCCTCCTTACCACACAACATATACTGTTCTAATATTATTTCATCCATTAGAGCATTGACAGACTTATCCTCAGGTTTTAACCATTTGTTAGCTAAACTGCTTATCCTATGGCCAAAAGCCTTAGGCGTCTCGCCTACCTTGAGAACAGTGTCTCATAGCATACGGTTATACAAGAATGGTGTAAGGCCCAGGCGATCCCTGATTGCCTTTATCACTTCATCGTAATTGTTAGCCAGAGCAGGGGGCATTGCCCTGTAGGCAGACAGCGGTTCCCCCGTGAGGGACGCTGCTAGGCGGATTGCCCACTGCTCTTTTGGCCAGGCAGCAGAACGTGCGATTCTATCAAAAGAATCTAGAAAATCGTCCACGTCATCAGTGGCACTTAATTTCCCTACTGATAAGGCATTACATGTCCACTGTCCTTCCAGAGGATTACTCAGTCCAGCAGACTGTCCTAGCTGCTTGTTGGCCATCGCCAGCAAATCCTTCTGCTGGGCCAACCATGCCTCCATTCCTTGCAGGACAGGTCTCTGCTGCTCTTGCAAGGTTTTAAGGGCTTGTGACTGGTTCTGATGTGCGAACTCTGCCTGCCGGTCAAATTGTAGAGCCATCCAGGCACACAGCTCCTTCTGCTCCATGATGCTTTCCTACAGAAAAAAACACAAGAGAAAAAAAAAACAAGTGTGGCTCTCCCAACACTAATGAGCTTCCTTTTTTTTTTTCTCAAGGCTTACAAAACAAACATCCAACACAGGTCAGGTATAATTACATTTTACCTGGTGTGAATGTTGCATCAGCTTTTGGAATGATCGTTGCTGCGTCTCCCTGCAGTTCTCTGCCTCGGTGCCAGCAACAGGATACTTCCTCCGATCCAGGTGTCTCCCACTCTGGGTCTTTACCTTCCGGTCCGGTGCTTTGCCGCTCCATTCCAGGTTTTGTCTTCCGGTCCGATCTTTTGCCGCTCCACTCCGGGTTTTGCCTTCCGGTCTGGTCTTTTGCCCGCTCTACTCTGGGTTTTGCCTTCCGGTCCGGTCTTTTGCTGCTCCACTCCGGGTTTTGCCTTCCGGTCCGGTCTCTTGCGGCTCCACTCCGGGTTTTGCCTTCCGGTCCGGTCTTTTGGCTATTCTACTCCGGGTTTTGCCTTTTTAAACCTTGGAAATATTTTCCTTCTTTTGTCTCCTTTTCAGTTGTACAAAACCAAAAATCCTGCCAACTACGCCATTTATGTCACCCAGTGGCATAAAAATTATTATTATTAGATAGGAGAGTCCATTTTAAGAACCAAGGAAACTTGGTCTAGTGGTTTTTAACTCCAATCCTTTAAAGCAAACAATTAAAGCAGAGTGGTAGGGATGAAAAAGGCTTTTATTCCCTTTACGCATGTGGTCATAAATTGGTCACAACTGAAAATAATGTCCTTAACTTCAGGCACAAAAGAAAACACAAGGTTTAAGGAAACTGTTAACTTCACAGTAGTAGCAGG
The DNA here is from genome assembly GCA_033557465.1 of Ichthyophis bannanicus. NCBI lineage: Eukaryota > Metazoa > Chordata > Amphibia > Gymnophiona > Ichthyophiidae > Ichthyophis > Ichthyophis bannanicus. The sequence goes on along the minus strand of CM066039.1, from coordinate 95,623,109 downwards.
GCACAAACATAGCTTCCAGTTTAAAGCACATTTGTACAATTCCTCTGCTCAGCACATAATAGACATTCTGCAGATACCACAAGCAATTCATACGTCCTCCAAAGACTCTGTGCTATGGGAAATGCAGAGAGAGCAATCCATCTCCTCTGGGTCTGGCAACTGTTCCACCAGTTCCACTTGCATCGGCTCAGGAATTGGTATGTCTAATTCTGTGTTAACAGTCTCTGGAATATTGTATTCTGGAGCTTTGTATATTTCCCTTAATACTTTCCAGTGCCTCGGACCTAGCCTGGAGCGCTGGCCACGTGTCCCCTTAGTATTAACTGGGCTTTCTCTTCTTAGAGATTCCACACTTCCTTCACAAGAACTTTTAGAGGGCAAAGGTTTCTTTGTAGGAATATAATTCTTATACCTCTTATTGCAGCAGCACGATGAGGAAAGGTTTTCTCCTTGGGTTGGCTTCTTCCCTTCAGAAGCTTTGTGCCAAGCTTTTCTCTGAGAGTTTAGTTCCTCTCTCACCCGTGGGAACAGCTCTTCGGGTAAATGCCTGCCCTTGCAACAGCCCAAATCCTGGCTTCCTTGCTCAGCCTGGCTTCTCCTTCCCGGCTGATTCCTACGTGCTTCTTGCTTGCAATCCGTATAAGTTTTTCTCCTCTGCCAGCAAACAGCTTTCTCGTTCTCTTTCTCCTTCTGCCCCAGTCCTCGCTCTTTCTGTGTCTGAGCCGGACCTCCTCCTTTCTGTGTCTGTGTGTGTGTCTCTTGAGGCAGTCAGTCCTTCCTTATAAAGGACTCCTCTCTTTGAGGCTTGTGAAATGTTTGTCATCTGCTTCTGACCAGCTAGGCGTGGCCCTTCAGTCTCCCTGACAGCACTCCTGCTCCCTCTAGCTGGTCCCTGTAAATATTGCACTCTGTGCACATCTTTTCCTTGCTGACAAACAACTTCTTTTCTTCCATCAGGGCTCTCATCAGCCTCCTCTGCATCACAACACCCAAAAGCAACCGGCATTGTATATGACAATCTTCTATACATGAATGTAACATTTAGCCCCCCTCCTTCAGAAACTGGCTTAAATCCCCCACCGCCACCCGTTAAACCTTAATAGTACTATTTTAACCGTCCATCTTTTATTATTATTATATTTAATTATGTGTTATTATGTTACCACCAGCCAGTTACCAACATACATGTGCGTCAAGATACAGTCAACTATCTTCAACCACGGTCAACCTTATTCATCATCCCCCTGCTAACCCCTTTACCCCACCATGATCCGCTAACCCTTCCCTTCTCCCCCCATCCCCCTGCACATCCCCCACTTCTAACCCTCCCTCCGTCCTTTCCCCCCGTCCCCTAACCCCCCCGCCTTGTACTCCAACCCTATCCACCTCACCTCACTCTACTCCCTATCCCGCCTCACCCCTACCCTTTCCCTTACTGCTCCTTCCACTTCTGCTCTCTCAGCCACTTCCAAACCCCCTCCCACCGTCTCTCCATTTGTCCCCCCCTACCCTTCCTCTCCCCCATAATTGTATACATTAAATAAATTTCCGCCATTCTTTTAGCATAGCTGTCCATAGATGGCAGATATATTTTATTCCAATGCCAGGCAATTTCGCATCTGGCCGCTGCCACACAGAACCAGAGAATACGCCACTCTCCCTCCCACTGCCCATCCTTCTTCTGCAGGAGACACACCTCAGGAGTCAATTTTATTCCAGCCCCAACAATCCGCTGAATATTAACCCCAACTTCTCCCCAATATCTCTGAATTACCGGGCAGGACCACCACATATGCAGCCATGTGCCCTCCTCTCCACAACTCCTCCAACACTCCTTTGTCTTCAAAACCCCCGCTCTATACAATCTCTCTGGCGTGAGGTACCACCTACTCAGCACCTTGAACCCATTCTCCCGCAGCGCTGTGGCCACTGAGAATTTGGCTATCCCCCTTGCCACCTCTTCCCCCATTCCACCCCCAAATCCCTTTCCCACGCTTCCATATACCCCAACTCCCAAAGCCCCTTGCTGTTAGGCCTTTGTAAATTCTGGAGATCACACCCTTTGGTCCCAGTGACCCTAGGCATGCCCCTTCAAACCATTCCACTTCCTCCCCCCTTTCCTGCCCCCTCTGTCTTTTCTGAAGTAGCGACACCAATTGCACATTTACTCCTATGAAGAAAGGCTAAAAAGGTTGGGGCTCTTTAACCTGGAAAAGAGACGGCTGAGGGGAGATATGATAGAAGTCTATAATTTAATGAACGGAGTGGAACGGGTAAACGTAGATCGATTGTTTACCTTATCAGAATATAGAAAGACTAGGGGACATGCAATGAAGCTACAGGGTAAACTATTTAAGACTAATAAAAGAAAATATTTTTTCACTCAACATGTAATCAAACTCTGGAATTTGTTACCGGAGGATGTAGTAAAGGCTGTTAGTGTAGCTGGGTTTAAAAAAGGTTTGGACAAGTTCCTGGAGGAAAGGTCCATAAACCATTATTAAGAAGGGACCCAGGATATCAATGCTTGAACCAATACAAGCATTGTGGAACCTGTGTCCCTTGGGGAAACTGTTAGGTATATACGACCTAGATTGGCCACTGTTGGAAACAGAATACTGGGCTTGATGGACCTTGGTCTGACCCAGTATGGCATATCTTATGTTCTTATGCATATCTATCAGATTCTTGCAAATGGTATCCCAGACGCCCTCAAAAGCCCGTGCCTCCTTCCCCATTAGTATCTGTGACGCTTGATTCAACCCCTGCCGCTCCCATCTCAACAGCACCGCTCTACTCGTCCCCACTCCCCTTTCGCAGCACGCTTGGAGGGATATAGTCTGTGACCACTTCTTATCCCCCACCAGCCTCTTCCTGTTCTGTTTCCATATATTTAAAGTGTGTACCACCATAGGATTTGCCCCCCTCACCCCCCCAGACCATCCGCTCTAGTTCGCCAGGACCGAAGCCTGCCGCCTCCATCTTCACCCATTGCTTACGTGGCTCTTGGAACCAAGCATGCACCGCCCTAATCTGTGCTGCCTTGTAATACAATGCAAAATTGGGCACCCCCATCCCTCCCTCCATCCCCTGCACTTGCAACGTCTGCGCTGCCACCCTTGGCCTTTTGCCCCCCCCAGATAAACCCCTCCACCTGCTTTTGAACCTTCCTTAGAACCCCTCTCAGTACCGCTATAGGTAGCACTTGGAAGAGAAATAAGAATTGGGGGAGCAACATCATCTTAATAGTCGCCATCCGCCCAAACCAAGAATAGTATCCTCCTCCTCCAGCTCCCCAATTGAGATTCCAGTTGTCCTAAAAGCTTTTTATAATTTAATTCATAGAGTTCATCCAAAGTTCTCCCCACCTGCACGCCCAGATACCTGATCAACCGCTGTGCCCATCGAAACGGAAAGCGCTGCTGCAACTCCCTGTACTGTTCCTCTTCCCCCCCTACACTTAAAATTTCAGACTTCCCCCAATTAATCTGAAACCCCGCCACTCTCCCGTATTGTTGTATCTCACCCATTAAGGCTGGTAGAGTTCCCTCTGGTTGAGTAATTGTTAAGAGAATATCGTCGGCGAAGAGTGACAGACGATATTCTGATTGGCCTATCCTCACCCCCCTTATCTCTGGGTTCGCCCTTATCCTTGCTGCCAGGGGCTCCAACGAAAGCGCAAACAGCAGAGGAGACAACGGACAGCCCTGCCTTGTACCCCTCCCCAATGGGAAAAATTGTGAATACCCTCCATTCACTCTCACACAGGCCCTTGGACTTCCATACAAGGCCGGTACCCACTTCACAAATTCTGACTCAAACCCCATGGTCCCCAATACCGAGAATAGGAACTTCCATGACACCTGGTCAAATGCTTTCTCCACATCCAACGAGACCAGCAGCACCCCTTCCTCCGAGCGCCTGGTCGCCCAAAGCACACTGAGGACCTTGCGGATATTATCCGCCACTTGCCTCCCTGGTATGAAACCTGCTTGGTCGTCATGAACTAACTTTCCCAGTATTTTATTAAGCCTTGTCGCTAATATTTTTGCCAACAACTTTGCATCCAGGTTTAACAACGAGATTGGCCGATAGGATGCACAGTCCTGCGGATCTTTCCCTCCCTTATGAATCAAGGTGATGCCAGCCCATCCCATCGTATCCGCCAATTTCTCCCCCCGCCTCACGGAGTTGAAGACTGATAGCAAAGGCTGGACTAACTGATCCCCAAATTTCTTGTAAAATCGCGCCGTTAGCCCATCTAGCCCTGGGGCCTTCCCAGGCTTCATGCCCTTAATGGCCCGTATCATCTCCTCTACTCCAATCTCCCTGTCCAAATCCTCCTGCTCCCCCTCCTCCAACCTTGGCAAACCCCCCCCCCCAAGTAGCCAGTAATCTCCTCCTCCGTACCCTCAGCCCGGGCTCTACATAAGTCCTGATAGAACGTTGCAAATTCCTGTCTAATCTTATGATCCTCCCGCACTACCCCTCCCTCCCTACTTTTGACCTGACTGATTCGATTCCACTCTTTTCTCTTTTTTAACTGCCGGGCTAAATACTTCCCCGCTTTATTGCCCACTTCAAAGCAGCTCTGCCGCATTAGCTGCAACTGATGCCTAATCCGCCCTTCTAAACCATTGAGCTTAGCCCTCGTTTCCAAAGCCGCTCCACTAAATCCCCCCCCCCCCCCATTTGGGCATCCTTTTCTTCCAATTCCACTAGCTGCCTCCTTAATTGTAGTTCCAATGCCTCCCGTTCCCGTTTTATTCGTGCTCCCCACTTTATAAAACCCCCCTGGACCACTGCTTTAAATGCATCCCAAACCACCCTGTCTTGTACCTCTCCCTTTCCATTCATTTCAAAATAATACGGTATTAATTGTTCCACCTCTCTTACCACCCTTATATCCTCCAACAAGCTTTCATTCAGCTTCCAATACTGCCCCCCCTTGCTTTCCCTCCTCACCCTCACCCGCACCACCACTGGAGCATGGTCTGACCACGTATTAGGCTCAATTTCCCCTCCCTTAATTCTACCCAAGTCCTTCCCTACCCAGATAGCATCTAGCCTGGAATATGTCCCATACACCGCTGAGAAAAAGGAAAACTGCCGCCTCCCCGGATTCATCAATTCCATGCATCTATCAAGTCATTCTCTTTCACAAACCTATGATATCTCTGTCTATCTGCTCTCCTCCCTTCCCCGTTGTGTCCCTTCCTACCTCCCAGGACATGTTGAAGTCCCCTCCACAGATCAACGCTCCATCTCCTAGACCTGCCACCTCCTTCTCCAACTCCTCCCAAAATTCTTTCTGCGAGCCCGTGGGTGCATAGACATTCACCACACAGAACCATTCCTCCCCCACTCTCACCCGCACCAACACGTACCTCCCCCCCTTGTCCCGCCTCACCGTCTGCACTTCAGTTTTACACTCCCCAGTGATAAAAACTGCCACCCCTCCCTTCTTCTTTTCCCGCATATTTGAAGCAAAAATACATTCTCTATAGCCCTTCGGCTGCGCTAACGACTCATGCTTTTTTTGCAAGTGTGTCTCCTGCAGCAACACTATTGCCGCCTTTTGTCTGGCCAACTCTTTATACAGTTTCTGCCTCTTCCATGGCGAGTTCAACCCTTTCACATTCAATGTTACAATTTTCAACATGTCTTCTACCCTTGCTCCCCCTCTCCCTCCAGCTCTCAACCCTCCCCCCCACCCCTCTGCTCCTCCCTCCCCCACCCCTCTGTCCCCCTTCACCACTAACCTCCCCTGCCCTCCTCCCCCCTCCAACCTTCTTCTCCTACCCGGGGATCTGACTTCCATCACTGTGACCTCGAACCCGACCCTCACCTACCCCCCATTCACCCTCCCAACTCTATCCACCCCATTCACCCACCCTCCCCAAACCTTCAGCCCCCACCCCTCATCCCGTTCTTACTCATGAACTTCCCCCAACATCTTTTCCACAATAGCAAACTACTCATTCAAATCCATGTATTAATTACTGCCTCAGCCAGTATCTTCTTCGATCCCCTGCTCTCTCCGCCGCTCCTTGGCCAATCTCGCCAGTCTCCGACCACCCTCAGCTGCTCTGTGCCACCTGGAGCTCTCCTCCGCGCTGTTGTTAGGGGCGACTTCCGATTGCTTTACCAGACTTCGAGCCTCCTCTGGTAGGTTCTCAGCTCCCAATTCTCTCATTGCTTTCCAAGCTTCTGCGCAGGTCGTCACTTTCCTCGATCGCCCTTGCACCGTAATCAAGAGTTCAAACGAGTACAGCCACTTATATCGCAGGTCCACCCTTCTCAAATAGGCCGTAACCTCCTTGATCTCTCGTCTGCGCTGCAGTGTCCCAGGAGAAAAGTCCTGGAACAGTTCTAGCTTGTTTCCATCCCACTGGACACATCTTCGTTTTCTCGCCTCTCCCAGAATGCATTCTTTCAATTTATAGGAAGCCAAGCAAACTACAATGTCTCTTGGACGATTGTCTCTTATGGGCCCCAGCCCTCTATGTGCTCTCTCTATTTTAAGCTGTGCTGTAGCTCCCTCCTCTGCGCAGCCCACATCCTTCAAGATTTCTTCAAATATTTTGTGAGCCACCACTTCGCTGTTCCTATATTTGGGGGCCTCTGGGACTCCCCGCACTCGAATATTACACCTTCTCGATCGGTCCTCTAAATCTTCTGTCTTTGCCTTCAGCTCTTCTTGTGCCGCCCTCAGCTCTTCCCATCCTTTTTGAAACCGCTCCATTCTTGCCCCATGCCGTTCCACTTGGGTCTCAGTCTCCTCCACACGCTCTCCCAGGTCCGTGATGTCTTGCTTGATCGATTGCAAAGTCTCTCTCAACTCATTTTTAACCCCTCCAATTTCTTCCTTTAGTCCTCCTTCAGCTCCATGAGCCACATCTTAATTTTCTCTGCCATTCCCACGCACTCCTCTCCTTCTGGCTCCTCCTCCTGCCCCGGAGAGCGGTCTCCCCTAATCTGGCCCGTCTTCTCGCTCTCTTTTCCACCTCTTGCAGGTACATATGATGAACGAAACTCCGCTAGTTTCTTCTTCACTGCCCCCTCTCTCTTAGCTTTCTCCATAGGTTGATCTGATACTGCCCCTCAGCAACTCTCCGTCTCAGGTTCACTGCCACTCCTCGTGGGGTTCTAAATTAACAGTATTCAGCACCTGCTCTGCTGCTTTCCAAGCTGGATTATGCTGCTCATATACCAGGGGTTTCTTCCTCCGTGAGCCACCCACCCAGCTCACCAGGGACCTTGCTCGCAGTTTTCAGGCCCTGCTGCCCTCACCAGCTGTAGCTGCCTCTCTTCCCGGGCTTCACCGCCGTCTGCCTCTAGCTCACCTTTTCCTCTCTCTGGGTCCCTTCTGGCTCACCTCCTTCATCCAATGCTCACGATCCTGCTCCACTCTCTCCCGCTGGTTCACGTGACTCATTGACCGCCGAGGAAGCCAACCGCGGTCTTCTGCTGCAGCTCACGATCACTATCCTCAGCAGCAATGATCTGCCCGCACTTGCTTCCTCTCCCCTCACTGCCTTCACGCCGCCACTCTCCTGCGTCCTCCTCTCACCTCCAGGCCGCACTCCTGCACCATGTGCTACAACTCGGCGTCTCCTCTCTCCGCCGCGGCTGCTCGTGCCGGACTTAAGCTCCGATCTCTCTTGCTGCCGCCGGGGTTGGAAATATTACTGCCGCTCACCGCTTCAAATAGCACTGTTTGCAGTGCTCCCCGACTCGCCTCCGGCTGTGGTTCCCGCTCTCTCAGGCCCTCCCGCCATGGTACCAGCGCTTCTCTTCATGCCGGCCGGGCTCTTTGTTCCCCTCTCACTACACTCGGGAGGATCTCCCCATCACCTCCGCCTTCAAATATCTCATGGGGGTTGCCTTTGCCCGTTCACCTCCCAATCAGCTCTTCTCTTTGCTTTTAGGGGTACATTTCCCCCGTTTAGGCAGGTTTTGGTGGCGGAGCTCCCCCGCTACGCTGCCATTCGGATTGGTGACGTCACCGGAAGTCCTGCTTTCTATCTTGTAACCAGTTCCTGATCCACCATAGTACACTGCCTCCTATCCCATGACTTTTTAGTTTTGCCAAAAGTCTCTGGCTTTCTGAAAGTCCAGATATACTATATCAACCGACTCACTGTTTTCTACCTGTTTATTCACACCTTCAAAAAAACATAACAGATTAGTAAGACAAGATCTTCCTTGTCTAAAGCGATGTTGGCTTTCTCTCATTAGGCCATGACTATCTACATGCTGAGTAATTTTGTTCTTTATGATGGTTTCTACCATTTTTCCCACTCTGACACCTCGGTAATGGGCGGTATGTCAAAAGTCACAAATAAAGGCTCACTGGTCTGTAGTTTCCCGGATCACCCCTGGAACTCTTTTTAAAAATTGGCATTACATTGGCGATCCTCCAATCTTCAGGTATTACAGATGATTTTAATGAAAGTTCACAGATTACTAATAGTAGGTCTGCAATCTCATATTTCAGTTCTTTCAACACCCTTGCATGTATACCATCTAGTCCAGGTGATTTGCTACTCTTCAGTTTGTCAAATAGTTGTAATACATCTTCCCGGTGTAGCGATATTTCTTTCAATTCCTCTGCAGTATACCACTTTAAATACCACTTCAGCCATGGGTAACATCCCTACATCTTCCTCAGTAAAGACCGAAGCAAAGAATTCATTCAGTCTCTCTGCTATAGCCTTGTCCTCTCTTACTGCCCCTTTTACCCCTCTATCATCTAACAGTCCAATTGATTCTCTCACAGGCTTTTTGCCATGAATGTACTTGAAAAAGTCTTTATTATGCGTTTTTGCTTCCGTAGCAAGTTTCTTCTCAAATTCTTGCTTTGCCTGCCTTATCAGTGCCTTGCATTTAACTTGCCAGTGCTTGTGCGGTTTCCAGTTTTCGTCATTTGGCTCTTTTTTCCATTTCCTTTTTTTGCAACAACAGCCTCTCTGACCTCACCTTTAAACCATGCTGGCAGTTTTTTGGACTTCCTTCCACTTTTCTTAAAGCGTGGAATACAGCTGGTCTGGGCTTCCAAGATAGTATTTTTAAACAACACCCAAGCTTGATGTAAGTCTTTAACCTTTGCAACTGCTCCTTTTAGTTTTTTCTTAACTATCTTCCTCATTTTATCATAGTCTCCCTTTCGAAAGTAAAAAGGTAGTACTGTGGATTTCCTTACCATCCCTCCTCTACTAATTAAATCAAACGCGATCATGCTATGATCACTATTGCCAAGTAGCCCCAACACCCTTATCTCTTGCTCCAGATCTGGTGTTCCACTAAGGACTAGGTCCAATATGGCTTCCCCTCTGGTCGGTTCATGAACCAACTGCTCCAAGAAGCAGTCATTTATTTCATCTAGGAACTTTATCTCCCTAGCATGTCCTGCCATGACACTGACCCAGTCAATACCAGAGTAATTGAAATCACCCATTATTATTACTTTGTTGTAACTTTTGTTAGCTTCCTTGATTTCTTTGAGCATTTCATCATCCATTTGTTCATTCTGGCCAGGCGATCGATAGTACACCCCCCACTGCCATCGCCTTCTTACATGAAATTTCAATCTATAGAGATTCTACAGTAAATTTTGTTTCCTGCAAAACTTTAATCCTTTCTGACTCAATGCCCTCTCTAATATAGAGTGCAACCCTTCCACCAATTTGATCAGTTCTATCATTACGATATAGTTTGTACCCAGGTATCACAGTGTCCCACTGGTTGTCCTCCTTCCACCATATCTCTGAGATTCCAATCATATCTAACCTCTCATTTAGTGCTATATATTCTAACTCTCCCATCTTATTTTTTAGACTTCTAGCGTTTGCATACAGCCTTTTAGAGACTGTATTTTATTCAAATTAATCTGGCTATTGGTACGCATGGGTAATTTGTAATCTTTGAGCTCTGTCTGCACCATACTCAAGGGCATTTGAGCTCTGCTTTTGGTAGTATCCTTCAAGGATACCTTCTTCCGAACCATGCACTCTTGGGCGACTGTCAGCTTTCCCCTATTATCTAGTTTAAAAGCTGCTTTATCTCCTTTTTAAAGGTTAATGCCAGCAGCGTGGTTCCATCCCGGTTAAGGTGAAGCCCATCCCTTCGGAACAGCCTCTCCTTTCCCCAGAATGTTCCCCAGTTCCTAAGAAATCCAAAACCCTCATCCTTGCCCCATCGTCTCATCCATGGATTGAGACTCTGGAGCTCTGCCTGCCTTTTGGGTCCTGCGTGTGGAACGGGAAGCATTTCAGAGAATGCTACCCTGGAAGTTCTGGATTTCAACTTCCTACCTAAAAGCCTAAATTTAGCCTCCAGAACCTCCCTACCACATTTTCCTATGTCACTGGTACCAACATGTACCAAGACAGCAGACTCCTCCCCAGCACTCGCTAAGACCTTATTTATTTTATTTATTTATTTACATTCTCTTATATACTGCGCTATTCTGCATCAGTGCGGTTTACATTGAACAAACTGAAATTACACTGAACAGGGCATTATAACTTGGAGATAACTATTTTACAGGGAACATGGTCTATGGAGGGTTAAGTGGCTTGCTCAAGACCACAAGGAGCACCTGTGGGACTTATCTAGGTGGCGCGTGAGTTCCGCTATCTTTGCACCAGGCAGGCATGTTACCTCATGTCCACCAGCCACCCAGCTATCTACATGCCTAATGATCGAATCACCAACTATAACAGCTGTCCTAACCCTTCCCTCATGGACACATGGCCCTGGAGAAACGTCCTCGGTGCAAGAGGGTTTTACATCATCTGGAGGACAGGTCCTAGTTACAGGATCACTTCCAGCCACACCAGGGTGATGCTCTCTTGTCACGTGACCTCTCTCCTCCATGGCAACAGGGATGCTGCCAGACTGGAGGTGGGACTTCAGGATTATATCCTTGTAGATATCGTCTATGTACCTCTCTGTCAAATGTACACTGTCAATGCCTGCTTATACTGCTATGTGCAGACAAATTCATGCTGTTTCCAACCTATTTCCTTCCGTGTTAAGTGCTAAATGGATAGCAAGGAATTAACCCCAGGCTATTTAGTGTGTGCATGTTGTTACTGTAGGTGATTACCATGCACTTAAGCCTGCGTTAATAGCTAGCGCAGCTTAGTAAACATGCCCCTAAGAGAATTATGGAGCATGCAGAGATTATGATCACCTGGATACTCCCATTCTGACTGGTAAAAAGCTGGATGCAAGGAAAATGGACATAGCAGTAAAGAAGAAAAACATAGTGGTGTCAATTCCAAACAATTATTCTGTGAATTGCATGAAAGGGAGAAGATCCTCAATTAAAATGGAATGCAAACAGTGACCAAGAAAATACCACAAAAAGATACAGAAATATTTTCCTATCATGTTGGGTGCCATAGGCTTGATCAAGACGAATTTTCAAGTGCACCTTGATAAGTTGCCTGTATGAGGCTCTTTTTGCCACGATACAAGTATTCTGCCAAGTGTTAACAGTAAAATTGAGAGCCTGAGATCATACTCCACATACCCTGGCTTAGGAGTGAGAGCATTATTGTCATGATATGCGTGGAGAAATTGCCAAAAGGAACATGCACGCTGCACACATTTATGCCTTCTATGAAACAAATGCAAATATGTGCAAAGAGATTGTCGTGCTACTGAGTGCCTAGTTATAAATATGCATAGGTACCTTTTTTAGACTTTGACATAGGCAGACTTTTATAAAATGATGCCCTATGCATGCATGCAGTGCATACTGCATAGCCGTGTCCTCGCACAATTGTGCTCCTTGATACTAAAGTGCTGCAGTTGCCGTAGCTGCATACATACAAGTCAAGCAGACAACCACCCTGCCAGGCCCGCTTGCTTACTACCTAAATTTTGTCAGATGTCCGGAAGGAGGGAGCTAGGACGGATCTCCTATAGAGAGGCCAGACGACGGAGTGGCCTCGTTTCATCCAATCGCACTCAATTTTGTATCAGACTCCTCCCCATTCCTCTTGTCTCGCGCACGCTGTAGCCATCACATGCTATATGTGCCTCCCTTTCTTCCCCCAATCTCTTTTGTCAGTCGCACGTTCTATTCCCTCACATCTTCGTTTCTCTGAAAAGGGGCGGTTCGCACGTCTATTTTTCGACGCATCGTCTCTCCTTTTCTCGCTTGCAAGTCCCTCCCCATTTTTCTCTTATCGACAAAGCCAATCAGCATTCATCTTCTTTTGCCTTGGCCTTTCTCCCCTTTTTAGGGTATTGGTTCACGGGCGTTCTCTTCCCTCCCCCCTCTTCTTCTATGTACTTCCCCAGTCTCTTGGAGTCTGGTTGGTTGCACGGCGCGCTTTAGTATGATGTGTATGTGAAGTGAACGCGGCACGCGCGTCTTGCGCGTTCTGTTTCTAAATCAACGGCTGCCCTCGCTTTCTTTCTTTCTCCGTGCGCGCGCTTCTCAGTTCCTCTCCTCTTCCCCCCCCCCCCCTGCGCGTTGCGTCTCGCGCGTCCTCACGGTCTCGCTCCTCCCGATTTTGGGCTTTCTCGGTTTGCACCCTGCTTCGCTATAGATTTCTTTCACCCAGTTCTACTTCAGAAGATCTGCCAACCCGGTCCCAGTCGTATGGCAGGAAGGAGTCGCCGCCATTAATACAGGCCGCTCCTGCCCCGAGGGACTGTCTGTGTGCAAGGAGACGGAGTGCTGGCTCGGCCGCGCCCGTAGGCCTGACCGAAGGACACTGCTGCAACTATGGTAGGTACCGTCTCTCTCTAGCCATTGCTGTCACTCATTGGATACTCCAGAGGGCGAGCCCCTTTCGCTGGTCCAGGCCTGGGGCAAGGGGGCTAGTCTCCCCCTGCTGCTGCAGCAGTAGCAGTAATTTTGCTAAAGGGACAATTTCAGTCCATATTTATTCACGCCCCTTGGGTGGCTTAACCTTCGGACAAAGTTCCCTATTTCTCATTGCTCCCCACATCTATCTAACTTCTCCTGCATTCTTCCACTCTCTCCTCCTGCTCTTCGTTGCCCTGTATCTTTATATCCACGCCCCCTGCTTCGTTGCTCTTGCTCCTTTTTATGCATCTGTTTCACATTTTGCCTTTTTGTTTCATTATCGCATTTCTGCACTATCTCCCTAATCACAACACTTTTTCGAGGTGGTTTACAACAGTCTTAGCAACAATTGCAAAATATCACACGTCCATGTATTTCACTTGCTGTTACTCATACTTTCCATTCTTCCTCCGTTCTCATTCTCTCTACCTTTTTCCACCTGTACTCTTGCTGTTCCCCTATGTTTTTCTACTCGTTCCCCTAATCTCCTTACTCTGCTTTGTCTCTGAATTTCTCCATTAGCTACCACTCATTATTTTCACATCTTTCTTCACTTCCCCCTCTTCCTTCTTATCACTGGACTGGTGGAAGGGTGGGCAAGATAGGCACAAACCTTGGAAGGGCATCAAATTGAGGAGGAATGGGATTTTTGATTTAGTTTGTCATTTTCATCCTTTACTCAAGGCAAGTTAAACTCGGGTATGATAGGTATTTTCTTATCGCTAGAGGATTTAAAATCTAAGTTGCTACCTGAGGCAATGGAGGATTGAGGGCTTAGTGCAGAAACTGTGTGCTAGAGCCCAGCTCTAAAGCTTCAGTGCAGAAGTTTTGATCAGTGATGCTATAAACAGCAGGCAAATTAGCTGTATGCAAAAAGTGTGCTGTACAAGGAGAGCAAGATGGGCACATGTGCATGGGGGTTTTGCATTAGCAGCACCTATATATACTGCGCCAAAAAAACAGTTTGGTACTTGTGTGCATGTGCTGGAATGTTATCTGGTGTTTAGAGTAATATTGGTGTTCATAGACCCTAATAGTATTCTGCACAGACTAATGTTGTCGTTCATGTGCCAGATAGCATTCCATAACATGCATAACATTGTTCCAGCACACTTCCACCTATGTTTTTCAGCACTCTTCAGAAAAGCTAGAAAAGTTGTGAGGGCTTTGTTTGAGAAACAGGTGTATATTCCTCACTAGCACTGACTGTGGACCTCTCATTAAAATCCTAGGGCTGAGCCCAGCCTTCATTGCATCTGTTGTGCATAGCTAATTGATTAATTATCTTCTGTTTAAATGCACTGTGTGTTCCTGTTAATGCACCCATTTGCACTTTGATTATGCCCACGTTAAATCTCTTCCTGCAGTGTGCCCCCACAGTAGCACATTCTGCACTGTTTTCTATGCTAATGGCAGTGCACTTTGTTGCATCGAGCCCTAAGTGATAACATTTATTTGTCACAAAAAGTGTCAATAGACTTTGAATCCTGGCATCCCTAGTTCTCAGCCTACTGCTCTTAACCATTATGCAGCTACTCCTCCACTTCATGGTATGCTGTCATTACATCGGCCAGACTAGCACCAAGTTGGTTGGCTATGTTGGTAACGGACGCTGGCCATCTGCACCACAAGAGGCATCTTTGGGTAGCAGAAATATTGGATGGGGGAGGAGGTGGTACACCTCTCTTGAAAGGATGATGTGACTTCAGAGTGCAATATTCTTTCCTGGACTCCCAAAGTATGTATATCCTGTTGTAGTCCTGCAGGATACTTTACAGTTTTGTAGTCAGAAAACATTAACACTACATTTTGACATGGTTGGAAAGGGCAGGCAGCATTATTTATTTATTTATTTTTATTTATTACAATTTCTTATATACTACACTATTCGGTATCAGCGCGGTTTACATTATAACACAATGACCATAACAACAAGCTGTTTGGTTTTACATAGAACAGGCGTACTAACTTGGATAACAGGGGAGAACTATATACATGAGATATTTACACGGAGCAAGATTGGGTAACAATAACATGATTGGGGTAACCATAACATAATGAATGTAAGGGTCATTTCTTAAGTGGGGATACCTAGGTTCCGTTGCTGATTGAGTAGTATTGGAGGAAAAGGTGGTATTTGAGTGCCTTCCTGAACTGAGATAGGTCAACAATGGCCCGAATGTCGGAAGGTAGAGCATTCCAGCATTTGGGGACATAGAAACTGAACGCCCTGTTTGCAGTTGTCATGTTGCATTTTGTCAATGCATTTGGGGTTATTAGCAGGTTTACAGATATTGCTCTTCTGGATCTGTTGGGGGGCACCGTGTGAATAAGATCTGTGAGTGAGGAGGATGAAATACCTTTGATTGCCTTGAATGAGAGGAGTATGTTTAGGGTTTTAAAGATAATCCTCCCATGGATGGGGAGCCAGTGAAGCTGTTTGAGAATGGGAGTCACGTGGTCACTTCTGGAGGCTCCGTAGAGGACCCTTGCTGCAGCATTCATGGCCAGCTGTTATGGGCTCAGTGTGGATTATATTTGTTCCCTCTCCTTTTCCCATATAGTTTCCTCACCTCCCACAGTTTGGATGATAGGACAAGCACACTACATTTCCTAACTTTTCATTTATGTTTCCACCTTCAAAAGGCCTTTTGCCCTGGGCAACTGTACTTCTTGCCACCTCTTTTCAAAGTTATTGTCTGCTGCCTTCCCTTCATTCTTTGTGCTTCACCATTCCCATCCCCTCATTCACCCCCATTCTTTATTGCATAGGCATTCTTTCAGTTCTTTTCTTCATTTTCTCTTCATCTTTCCATTTTTCCTCTCAGCCTCATAGCTCTTGTATTCTTTACCCTTTGCCTCAACCTAATTTCTTTCACCTCTCCCCTAACATCCATCCGTCCTCCTTTGGTCTTTGTCACTTTCTTCTTAATTCCTCCCCAATCATTTGTCTACTCCTTCTCCTGTATCTACTGCTATCATCCCCACAAATAATGCCCATCCTTTGCTTGCGCTTTACTCTGACTTCTTCCCTATTCATATTGGAGTGTTGCTTCTGTAAATATGTGCACCCCTCATCCTTCTGTTTGGTTGAATATGCCCCTTCAGTTCCCATCTTGGGCCAGAAATCATTTTAGATGCTACCCATTGCTAGTCTGACTGCCCCTTCCACTGCTTTATGCCTTAATATCCCTTTGTGCCAGGGCAGGATTTAAGATTGACACCCATAGTAGAGGACTAATGGAGAGGGGACCCCTGGTCACAAGGTTTTTGGCACCTTTAGAATTTGATGTCCTAGGTATGTGCTTATGTTGCCTTTCCTAAATCTAGCCTTTTGCCCCAGTTCCCCTTCTAACTTGATGGTTATATTGCCCCAGTGGTTCTCCCCATGGTCAATGACTCCATATGGATTAGTTTTGCACATACTATGACAGTAATGCACCTCACTTCTAAACCAGGATGTGTGGAGTAGGATCTCAGTCTGTGTCTTTTTATCCCCTTCTTTTTATTCCATGTGTGAGAGCCCATAAAAATGCTAAAGAAGTGCAAGGATTTAAGTCAAAGGGGCTCAAATACAGGCTGAGATGTAGTAATGACAGGAAGATTTGCCTCTATTTTAAAAATATTTCCAGGAGACTCTGTTGGGATAGTGCCTCTAGATTGGTTTGTGTTTAATGAATTGGCCCTGTATAGTTATAGGATGGGACTTTAGATGCACATCTTTACTGTCATGATTTTGGTTTTATGGTTGCAAAAAACTTATTTAAAGTAAAATGATGTGTGATAGGAGCATCCTTTTTGTTAAAGGTGAAGATGCCACATCTTATTCCTTATGTGTATAATTTTTTTCCTGATGTACACTTAAATTGTAGTTTTGCAAGAAAGAAGATACTGTATTAAGCTTTTTGTAAATTATTTTTTCAATTATGCTGATGAATAACAGGAAATACAATCGTCTTGACATTTATTTGTTTGCTTGTGATTTGTTCATGGTGGTTTGGCCTTATAAAATTAAAAAAATATATATTTGGCACGTCAGTTGCTGATTTTGCATTATTGGTTGTAAACTTCTGCAGTTCACAAGCTCTTCCTACCTTTTTATCAGGAGTTTTAGACCTTCCTTGACAGTCTGTAAATGTTGCAAATGGTTTCCTAACAAATAAGGTACTGTAAACATCTTATAGGCATCAATGTTTAGCCCTCTGCACAACATCTGACCTTTCCCAAGAATAGAGTCTATGTTCCAGTTGGTGTGTTATGCAATAAGATGAGCAGATTAATGAAGCTGATTTGGGAGGAAGAACCTGGTTTCAGAAGGTTGGAGTTTAAAGGGGACACTAAAGGGCATGTTTACTAAGGCACGATAACTGTTAATGTGGGGTTTGCTGTGCTCTCAGGGTTCCATGCTCTAAAAAGAAATTTCATGTTTGTGTGATTGGGAGGGGTACTGGGTGGGTTTGGGGTGTAACATGAGCATTGATGGCATGTTGCAGTTAGTGCAGGTGATTTTGCACCACTTCAGTGTTTAGTGTTAAGTGCCACCTGCATTTCAGCATGGTGCTGCATGATAATCAGCAGGGGGATGGACGCACATGCCCCTAAACAATAGTTCAGACCTCCTTGCTAATTTAGCGGCACAGTCATGCTCTGACGCGCACGTTAATAAACATGCCTCTGAGATTTCAACAGATACTTAAAAAAATCAAAAGTAGCAGATATCAAATCAATAATAGAGTAAGTTGATTAATATTTTGGTACATATATTAGTTTATTCCAAAAAAGGAACGGTTGACCTCAGTATCACCTTTTTTTCAAGGGCTACATAGCAAAGGCTGGTCATGTGACCTATGCCAAATCAGTGCCCAACAGTTGACATCACCAGTCAAAATAGTTACTTTATATTTTACAGAAACCACATTCAAAACATTTTCCTTGTTTTCATTTAAAAATCAAAAATAGCAATTTATTTTTTTTTAATTTCGCCTCAAAGTTGGGATATTACATATGATGCCCCGATGCTGGCAGCGTTTTGCTTTATTGCTATTTCAGGAGGCAAGAAACTAAAAGCAACACTATAAAAGAATAGTTAAAATTTAACCAACCAATCTTTACTAGTGGCTAACCTTTTCTATATAAAACTAAAAACTGACTTCATATCTTGCAACCTTGTATCAGACTGCTATCAAAGAGAATTGGAGATACTGTATAAACACAAGCATTCCCAAACATATACACATAGCCACATACCACTGTACTCACTTTTTAACAATTCAACAACTCCATATTGAAAAGGTATGTGCAAAACGGGCAAGGTCCGAAGAAGGCTGCTTCCCATACAAATGCCATAGACGCATATGGTGTCTGACAAAAATGCATTGTTCTAAACGGGCGTCTTATCCTTTCAAAATTTTAATCGTTACACCGCAATCGGAGGATAATATCCATTACTAAGGGGGCCAATCAGGTATCATTACATCAGGACCTCACCCTGAGATTTCAAAGCAAACAGTGTTTACATTTTGTTTCCCTTCTCATAAGGGGTGCATTCAGGAATTTTCTGCTTCTAATATTGCTTCTGATTTGTGTGCCAGTCAGCTACACCCTTCATTTCGGGCTCTATTTTCTATAGGAATCCAGATTATCTCTGAAGACCTGTAGTAAAAACAAAAAAGCACAAGTTTATTTTTATTAAACTTTTTTTTCATATTGCTTCTCCAGATTTCAGTGGCATGCCTGAAGTGGCTTAAAAATGCACACAGCTACAGAGGGATTGGAAAGAATCCCATGAGCCATGTTTTGTTCCTTTCCCACTTTTTACAAATAAAACTAAAACCTATTGACTCAATGTTTGCTTTGACTGTATATTGTATGTAGCATTTATATAGACACATTAAATCTGTTTTTTGTATGTCTTGTTTACATTTTTTTATTCTGTTTATTTAGCAAGTATTATAGAAAATATAAAGTATAAGTAACAAATGTAAAAGAAAAACAGTGTGTGTTACAAAGATCATAGGTGTGCAAATGCAATAATTCAAGAGATGATAAAGTCCACTAATAATTGCCATTTACATAGTAAACTCATCAGCTGTCCATGAGCTTTTGGATAGCATCAACTCGTATCAGAAAACTAGGCATACAGAATTCCACTAAAAATGAACATTAACCAGATTCAGATTTTTCCAGTTGTCAAGTATGGTGATCAAAACAATTAACTTCCTTATCGTGTCTCCGGGCCAGTCCAGATGAATGGGTAGTCAATCTCCCTCCTCTAGCAGCTGAGGACTATATACAAAGTCTTGTTGCCAGGATACCAAGCCCCACCTCTCTGAGGCAGCAATTCAGTCTTATCGTCCTCAGCAGCTGGGCTAGACGTGTGGAGATTGGCTCCCCATCGATCTGTGGGGGGTTTTCCCTTCTTGTCTTTTTAAGAGCCTTTCCTTATATATTGGCTTTGTGTTCTTTTCATGGAAGAGAGGCCCAGAGGAAATTAGTGTCACCCTGGCAGGGTGTTTCACACTACGGGGCTTATAAGTCTGCAATCGTAGTGATTCTGGGACTCAGCAGCACTGTTAGAGCATGCGGCAGGGCCTGCCTCCTCTGCTCTCTTAAGGCCGATAGTGGGACCAGACCTGGGGGCCTCAGCGGCTGGTTCCTTGCTTGTCTCGCGGCTCCTTCTCCCAGCTGACAGCGTGATTCAGGGCTCCGGAACCCGTGCAGGTAAAATTGCTTTTATTTCGGCAGCGGGGTTCTTTTTGTGTTTTCTTCACCGCGGCGATTTTCGGGGCTTGTGTTTTGGCGCGAAGGGGGTTTTGGAGACGCGTTTGTGTGCAGAGAGTGTGTGCGGCCATGCAGGATGCCTCTGGTGCTAACGGAGACCGCGTCTCTTCACTTCCCTCGTCAGCGAAATGCGCGGGAACGGCGGCCATTTTAGATGCTGCATCCGTCTCGGCAGTCCCTGTGCCTAAGCCAGCAAAGCGCAGAGCAAAAACTAAACATGCTAAAGAACAGCCGGTTGCTCCGGAGAGCTCAGCTCTGCCTCCACTTTCTGACTCTCTTTTGTCCCCGGAGTTTATTATTGCCTTTCATAAGGCTTATTTACTGCAAAGGGAGCAGGTTTCTGTGCCGGGGAGGGCAGACTTTCCCATGGCACCCCAGACTAGGGAGCCTTGTGGGTCAGAGCTGGCAGAGGGGATTTCTGAGTTGCCTAGTGGGCAGACTAAGTTTGAGGCTAAGTTGGATTCGCGATCATTCACAGACCTCTTGGGGCCGGAGGAAGGAGAGCTTGGACCAGACCCAGGGGCCGATTCCTGGCCTGAGGAACTGGAAGACGGAGAATTAGGGCCAGGGGATGACCCTAACGTGTTTAGGGTTTTTAGACGGGACGAGTTGTCCGCCCTAATCACTCAGTCGCTCACGGCTCTCAGTCTGATCCCTCCGGCGTCCCAGCAGGAGCCTTTGGAAGACCCCTTATTGCAGGGGGTTCGAGCGGAGCAGAAATGTTTTCCCTTCCACAGAGTGATTAAGCAGATGGTGGAATCTGAATGGGAATTCCCGGAGGCTTCCTTGCGGGGAGCTCGAACGATGGCTAAGTTATACCCGGTGCCTACCGAGGAGAGGGATCTCCTGCGGTTGCCAAAGGTGGATGCTCTGGTGTCTGCGGTCACCAAGAAAACCACCATTCCGGTAGAGGGGGCTGCGGCCCTAAAGGATATGCAGGACCGTAGACTTGAAGCACTTTTGAAGCAAGTTTTTGAAGCCAGCGCCTTGGCGCTGCAGACTTCCGTTTGTGGTGCTTACGCGTCTCGGGCTTCCATTAGATGGAGTCAGCAGACGGCGACGCCTGAGGGAGATTCTTCTCCTCCCATTCAGGGGGCTCAATTGGAGTCCGCGGCGGCGTATCTGGCGGATGCCTTTTATGATTTGATACGTATTTCCGCGAAAGCTATGGCATCGGCGGTGGCAGCCCGTCGGTTTCTTTGGTTGCGTAGTTGGGCAGCCGATGCGTCTTCCAAAGCCCGACTCAGTAAGTTACCTTTTAAGGGTAAATTGCTCTTTGGAGAGGCATTGGAGAAGATTGTTAAAGATTTAGGGGACTCTAAGGGAGGTCGCCTTCCTGAAGACCGTCCTCGGGCACCTAAGCAGGCTCCCTTTTCGCGGGGTCAAGGCCGTGACTTTCGCCGATTTCGGGGAGCTCGTTTTGCTCCTTATCAGAGGGGGCGTTTTCAAGCTCGGGGGCCGTCCTTTCGAGGCGCTCGGGGGTCCGGAAGAGGTTACTTCGGATCCTCCTCCCCTGGGGGTCTTAAAAAGCCACAATGATGCGAGGCAGGTCCAGGTAGAGATTCCCATCGGGGGGCGTTTGCAGGAGTTTCTCTCTGCTTGAACCGCCATTACCACAGACAGGTGGGTGCTTCAGATTATCCGCGAAGGCTATTCCCTCGAGTTCGATTGTCCGCTGGCGGACGCCTTCGTCTTCTCTCCCTGCGGTCCGCTTCTCAAACGGCGAGCAGTGCAGGACACGTTGCTTCGCTTGCTGCGGCTCCGAGCCGTGGTACCCGTGCCGCCAGACCAGTGCGGCTTCGGTCGGTACTCGATTTATTTTGTAGTTCCCAAACCGGGAGATGCTTTTCGTCCCATTTTGGATCTGAAGCATGTCAATCGCTGTCTGCGGGTCTCACACTTCCGGATGGAAACTTTACGTTCAGTGATTCGCTCGGTGTGCCCGGGGGAATTTCTCACTTCTATCGATTTGACCGAAGCTTATCTTCACATTCCCATAAAGGAGGAGCATCAACGTTTCCTTCGATTTGCGCTGCCTATGGGGCATTTCCAGTTTCGAGCTTTGCCTTTCGGGCTAGCGACAGCGCCCCGCACCTTCACAAAGGTGATGGTGGTAGTAGCGGCGGCACTGCGCAGAGACGGGATCCAGGTTCATCCTTATTTGGACGACTGGTTGATTCGAGCACCTTCAAGGGCGGAGTCGCTGTCGGCGACTGCTCGGGTGGTGTCCTCGTTACAGAGTCTCGGATGGGTGATCAATCAGTCCAAAAGTCATCTGCAGCCGGTTCAGCGGCTTCAGTATCTGGGTGCGTTGTTCGCCACCGACAGGGGACTCGTCCTCTTGCCACTGGAGCGGGTACGGAAGCTTCTCGCGCATGTGGCAGCCTTTTTGCGTCTTCGGGCTCCGACCGCTTGGAAGTACTTGCAGTTGCTAGGCCTGATGGCGGCGGCCTTGGATTTGGTTCCCTGGGCTCGAGCGCACATGCGGCCTCTTCAGCGGGCTCTACTCTCTCGGTGGTCTCCGCAACGGCATCCACTCTCCAGGCGCTTGAGTTGTCCCGACTCCGTCAGACTCAGTTTGCAGTGGTGGTCGGTTCCGGACCATCTTCTGGCGGGCGTTCCACTGGACACTCCGCAATGGGTCTTAGTCACTACCGATGCCAGTCTGACGGGGTGGGGGGCGCATTGTTTGGCACGAATTGCGCAGGGGGTTTGGTCGCCAGCGGAGACGAGTTGGTCGATAAATCGACTAGAACTTCGCACGGTCTATCTGGCGCTGTTGGCCTTTGCCGAGCTTCTCGAGGGCAAGCCGGTTCGAATTTTCTCCGACAATCTGGTGACGGTCTCTTACATCAATCGCCAGGGCGGCACGGGCAGTTTGCCTCTCCTAGAAGAGAGTCAGCGTCTGTTCCAATGGGCGGAATTGCACCTCACGGCGCTGTCAGCCTCCCATGTGGCAGGAAAGAGCAACATCCAGGCCGATTATCTAAGTCGTCATCTGCTGGATCCGGGAGAGTGGGAGCTCCATGCGGAGGTCTTTCACGAGATCACCTTGCGTTGGGGGTTCCCGGTGATCGATTTGATGGCCACGCTGCACAATGCCAAGGCCGGGCGGTTTTACAGCAGGCGTCGGGAGCACATGTCGGAAGGCCTCGACGGTCTAGTTCAGCCCTGGCCGTCGGACCAGCTTCTGTATGTGTTTCCCCCTTGGCCGTTGGTCGGTCCAGTAGTGCAGAGGGTAGCCTCTCACGACGGCCTGGTGATTCTGATTGCTCCAGACTGGCCAAGACGGCCGTGGTACGCGGATCTGATGCGACTGTTGGTAGCTCTGCCCTGGCGTCTGCCCACGCGACCGGACTTGCTGCACCAGGGGCCCGTGCCGATGCCTCAGGCGGATCAGTTTTCGCTTACGGCATGGCTCTTGAGCGGGATAAGTTGCGCCGCAAGGGTTACTCGACCGCAGTGATCTCTACTTTGTTGCAGTCGCGTAGGCGATCTACTTCCTTGGCTTATATCCGCGTGTGGCGTGTCTTCGAAGCCTGGTGTGCCGATCGCTCGCTGCGGGCTCGTGGGTCTACTATTCCGGATATTCTGGCCTTTCTGCAGAACGGTCTTGAGAAGGGTCTTGCTCTCAACACCTTAAAAGTACAGTTGTCGGCGCTAGCGGTGTTTCGAGGTCCGATTCGCGGTTCGCGTCTTTCTGTCCATCCTGATGTTCTTCGCTTTCTTAGGGCAGCTCGACATATCCGTCCTCCGCTTCGACCGGTGGTTCCCCCTTGGGACTTGAAATCTCGTTCTTGAAGCTCTCACGGGGCCTCCGTTTGAGCCGCATTCTGCCAGTTCCCTCCGGGAGTTTTCCTGGAAGACTACCTTTTTGGTAGCCCTCTGTTCGGCTCGTCGCATCTCTGATTTACAAGCGCTTTCGTGTCGCCCGCCTTTCCTGCAGTTCTCAGAAGAGAAAGTGGTTCTGCGTCCGGTTCCGTCCTTTTTGCCAAAGGTGGTGTCGGCTTTCCATGTCAATCAGTCCGTGATTCTTCCCACCTTTGTAGCGGTGGGGGCCGAGGCTCCCTTGGATCGGTCTCTGAAGAGCTTGGATATGGGGCGGGTACTCCGTCGGTATCTTAGGTTGACCGCCTCGTTTCGGCAGACTGATCGTTTGTTCGTGCTCTATGGGGGTCCGTCGAAGGGAAAGGCGGCCTCAAAAGCTTCCATAGCGCGTTGGGTGAAGCAGGCCATTAGAGTGGCGTATGAATCCAAGCGTAAGTCGGTACCGGGCGGGCTTCGAGCTCATTCTACCCGGGGTCAGGCGACGTCGTGGGCGGAATCAGCGCTGGTGCCTCCTGTGGACATTTGTCGGGCGGCGGCGTGGTCTTCTCTGCATGCCTTTTCTCGTCATTACCGTCTGGATGTGTTCGCGCGTCGAGATGCTTCTGTGGGGGCTTCGGCTATCATCGCGGGGCTCACAGGTCCCTCCCAGGGTTAGTTACTGCTTTGGTACTACCCATTCATCTGGACTGGCCCGGAGACACGATAAGGAAGTAGAAATTAGACCTTACCTGCTAATTGTCTTTCCTTGAGTTGTCTCCGGGCCAGTCCAGAGCCCACCCTAAGAGTTTTTTGGCGGTGTCTCAGGATAGTCGATTTCGAGAGTATCGGGGTGGTCGATAAGGGTATTCTATGGGTACCTTCTGGTGTTTAGAAAAAAAAACAAAAAAAAAGCAACCAACATATAAACCTTCCACGTAGTCCAGGCTTCTTCTTCGGGCCAGGGCGTGGTTTATAGTCCTCTGGGTGCCTCTTCCAGGGTTTTCGTATATTATTCGTCTTCTTTCTTTTTGGTTTCTACTGGCTTGTTACGTAAAGACTGAATTGCTGCCTCAGAGAGGTGGGGCTTGGTATCCTGGCAACAAGACTTTGTATATAGTCCTCAGCTGCTAGAGGAGGGAGATTGACTACCCATTCATCTGGACTGGCCCGGAGACAACTCAAGGAAAGACAATTAGCAGGTAAGGTCTAATTTCTACATATCAAGCATTGCTGCCTGTCAGACTGATATAGAGTCTCTCATAAGAATTGAGTGAAGAACTAAGAAATATAGATATCTATACTGGGAGGAGTGGCCTAGTGGTTGGGGCAAGTTACCTCAGGTCGGGGGTTCAAATCCCAATAGAGGACAGCAACCTTGGGCCGGAAGGACTGGGGTTTCTAGTCCCACAGGTGCTCCTTGTGGTCTTGGGCAAGCCACTTAACCCTCCATTGCCCATGTTCCCTGTAAATAGTTATCTCCAAGTTATAATGCCCTGTTCAATGTAATTTCAGTTTGTTCAATGTAAACCGCCTTGATATCATGAAAGGCGGTATATAAGAAATGTTAAACCTATTTTTAATACTGCTTATAACGTTTCCCTACTTGTTTCCAAAAACTGGTCGGGCAGGGACAAGCATACATCATATGCTGGTAGGTGCCAGGGGAGCTACTGCAAGGCCAAGAAATGTTAGACTGGGTAAGCCCAGCCTGTTGAAGATGAATAGGCATCCACAGAATTCTATGTGCAATAAAAAAAAAAAATTGCAAGATTCTTGTGGATCTTGGGGAAGAGAACAACTTGCGCCTAAAGTAAATCAAAGGTATAGAGTCCCTGAGCAAACCCATATCATGCTCCCATGCACTCAGTGCTGCTGGAACACAATGTGCTCTTACTCGCGCATCTTGCAATATATTTTGGCAGACACATGGCCCATTACACACATTGACCAAGTTCAGGCTGTAAGGCCAGTTCAGCAAAGCTTAAGCCACTAGCCCAGGAATGGGCAAACTACGGCCCGGTGGACCTTTTAATCCGGCCCGCGGATGCGTGCGGAAATAGAAACTACAGGAGAAGTAGCGCGGTGGCAGAGCGTAACAGCCGCCTCGGATATGCCGAAGCGAAAGAGAAACGCTCAAGCTTAGAGTGTGAATAAGGGCCGGAGGCTTTACTTGTTTTTAAAATCATCCATAGGCGTCGGAGAGGGGGCCGGGTGGGGGGGCAGAGGGGCTGTGACCCCACACTAAAACTTTGCTGCTCCGATCGGGGCTTCGTTCCGCGGGGAGCCGATCTCCTGCGGGCAGAAGCCGGGAAAGGCCAGCAATCGCGACCTGGCAAGCAGCAGGCTGCCGGCGGGCAGAAGAGCGCTGCGATCGCGGCACAGATCCCTCCTGTCGGCCCGCGGGAGATCGGAGGGGAAGAAGGTCCGCTGGCCCAGGGGCGGAGCTTCCCCTCCGGACACAGCCTTCGGACGCCTCTGAAATCAGCCGAAGTCGGAACACTTGGCCCCACTGCTCTCCGATTGCTATCTCTTCAATGAAAGGTAAAGCTGTCTATGTCCCACGTCACCCCAAAGACGGAAACGTCCTCTCCCAGTGCCTGCCAAGCGACTGGGGATCAGGAATTGCACACGCTGAATTCAGAGAGTCCCCCAGGAGCCCCTACTCACCACCGTGTGCTCTGGCAGCAACCAGTCCCTGCTGATGAGTAGAAGCGCTTCCTTTTCACCTGCTCCCGGCTTCGGCGTTTTTGTATGTATAGGTAAGTGCGTACGCATCTCGGGCACGAATCACTCTGTTGGAATGTGCACTGACTGACTATAAACTTCTCTCATTTTATGAAAGAAATACATTGCATAAAAGTTTTGTAAAATAACTTTTTATGCTTTTCTACCTTAAATTAATCTAAACATTTAATGTTACAAATTTAAATTTAATTTATATTAATTCACACATACACACCGTCCATCTACTCTTGGTCCGGCCCCCGGGTCCAATATATGAACCCATTGTGGCCCTCGAGTCAAAAAGTTTGCCCACCCCTGCACTAGCCTGTAGACGGTGTGAGAACTAAAGCCACACATTGAACTGGGTCCTAGGAAGTTCAAATCTAGACATTAAAGTAGAGAAGCGTACCAGGTGGCCCTCCTCTAGCACATGCCCTAGAGACAAAATACCCCACTTTTTCCAGATCTTCCAATCAAGTACCTGTCTGTAGATAACAACAAAATACCATGTTTCTTCTCAAGACGCACAAAAGCGATTCTCTCTAGTGCATGGGCAGGCAGGTGTCCAAGAAGCATAAAGCCCCATTGGTAGCAGTAATGCAAGGATTGTCCTTCAATTGCCTGCATAACAGAAGACTAGGCACCCAGTGAGATAAAGGCCTAAACGGGGCGATCAGTAAGCAACTGTGTTCTCCCTTCCCCAAAATCTCACTAGAAAAGACTGCTAGTACAACCACAGTTCAGAGAATTCTCCTCCCCCATATCTTTATGCTCTTAACTTGGCTATGCTAATCCTAGAGGGCTTGTTGGTCCAGAGGATTTTAGTCGGGCAGCGATCTAGGGATTTAAAGAAGCTGGCAGGAATGATTGGGAGCATACTAAGAAGATAAACAACCTGAAATGCGAACACTATTTTAATGGTCTCCAACCTTCCACACCAGGATAGCATCATAGGAAGCCACCCATTTACCCTCCCCTGTATGTTTTTTAACTACATGATCTAGGTTAACTTGTAAGGTTCTTTCAAGGTCATCCCCAAACCAGATCACCAGATATTTTAGGCTATTCAGCGCCCACTGTAAACCAAAATGAGCTATAGACTTCTGGCGCAGTGAACATTTAAAGGGAATTTCTGACTTGTCAGTTAATTTTTTATCCTGAGATTGAAGAGAGAGAATGAGAAACTTGCAAAAGAGTCAGAATGGAGTCAGAAACCTTAGAGAGATGCACTAATGTCATTGGCATAATGCTTAAGTTTAAAGTTTATGATGAGACACTTATAACACTAGCAGTCTGCCTGTTGGCATATACAGTGGTGTGCAAAAGTCTGGAATCACTTGTGAGTTTTTCGTGTTTTTTGTACTTTCTAACGTTTTTTTTTTTAAATTTTGCGTTAGCCCAGCATATTCATATTTCTGCCACGTTAAAAGGGATACACTTGGCTATTAGAGTTGACTTTTTTGCATTCCTTGCTTCCAATTTAAATACTTTTGACACTGGGAGATAGCTACTGCGATTTTTGTGGATCCTGCGTCAAAACTGGATCGAGATTATCCAATATGCACATGTTATTTCTGACCAATCAGGAGGCTGGTTTCACTAACCAATCACAATGCAGATATCTAGCCAACAGTACAGCTATAAAAAAGCATGGAATTTTTGAATTTCATATGCTTTCTGGATTGACCATGAAGATGACTCTGACCATGACATTGGAGGAGCGTGCTCATGTGTTCTTTATGAGCGAGGAAGGATTTTCAAGCCGTCAGCCAGGAAAGTTGGTTGCAGTCAGAGCGCTGTTAAAATTGTACAGAAGAAAGAAACGGGTTCAGTGGTGGACAAGCCTCGTTCAGGTCATCCACGTGCATCAACATCACACCAGGACTGTGCACTATGACGCATTTCACTGACTAATTGCAAGTTGACCTCTCCTCAGCTATTTCGAGAGTGATCAGACAAGAGTGAGGTCATTGTCAGCTCAACAGTTCGTCACCGGTGCCTGAAGTTTGGTCTCCGGGGCTGCAAAGCACGGAATAAGCCACTGATGACTGACATACAAAGGCGCAACTGGATCGTGTGGGCGAGAAAGCACTCAACTTGGTCGACTGAAATGTGGGAAAAAGTGCTATTCAGCGATGAAAGCACCTTCTGCCTGTTTGGTAACCAGGCCCACACCTATGTGAGGAGATTTCCTGGAGAGGAATTCAAGCCTGAGTGTCTCAACCTCACTGTGAAGCATCCTTTGAAGGTCATGGTCTGGGGCCGCATGACTGCCAGTGGCATTGGATGTCTTCACATCGTCGATGGAATGGTCAACGGGGCCAAGTACATCACCGTACTGCAAAAGTGCATGGTACCATCAGCACACCAGCTATTTCCTGGCCAGTTCCTGTTCCAAAATGCACCCTGCCATCGCTCCAGACAGGTGATCAGCTGGAAGCAGTGGAACATTATCAAGTCAATGGACTGGCCTGCCCAGTCTCCAGATCTGAATCCAATCGAGAACCTGTGGCACAAGGTGGCCTTGGAAATATCCAAGAGGCATCCGACATCAAAGCGTGAGCTGATTGAGTCGCTCATTGCAGCTTGGAAAGTCCAGCCTCTGCAAGGCATAGAAAATGAATATCTCCATTCAACCCTGTCGAATGCCTTCATAGCGTCGACTGACAAGGCAAGGGTGGAGTCAGAGGAGGCATGTGTCCAATGCATTACCTGGCATAACAGAGTATTATCAGAGCTCAAACACACCTTCATAAAACCCTCTTGATTCTTTTCTATAAGACTACCCACAAACTTGTCTAACCTGGTGGCCAAGGTCTTGGTATAAATTTTTGTAATCTGTGTTCAGCAGAGAAATGAGATGATGATTCTGAGATTTACTTACATCTCTAGCAGGATTTTCAATGACTTTAAACATAATCTCTGAATAGGCCAACATAATGCCTGGACGGGCTTGCATGTCCACAAATTTCCATAAATACAGAGTAAGGGAGCAGTTGAAAAAGCTCAAGTGGGAGCCCTTCTGATCCCAGGGATTTATCCAAAGATAGCATTTGAATAGCTTGCAAAACCTCAGACTCTGAGATAGGAGCACTCGAGGCAGGAGATGAAGAGAGCAAAAAAATGATTAAAGGGTCCATTCCTCAACAGTATTCTCAGCCTCAGAAAGGGCAGCATAAAAATTCTGGAACACTACTAATCTTGGAGTCCAAAGTTACCAGCATACCTTGGGAGTGTGTAAGGGAGGTAATTTTGCGCCTGCCTGTCTTCCCTCTTCAAATATTGAGCTAACATTCAGCCAGCCCAATTACCTGCTTCATAAGCAGCTTTTTGCTTAGAGGGACATTATTAGATAGCAGGGAGCTATGTTGAAGCTTCAGATGCTGCAGTTCTATTAGAGATGCACTAGATGCAGACACTGCAAGTTGGCGTTAAAGTACACCTATGTGAAACATAGAAACATAGGTCATGTGGTCGTCTTGTACCATCATGTTTTTATCTAGTCTGCCCTTCCATATCAACTACAATAGTCCCCTTTTTACCTTTTAGAGATCCTCTGTTTGTCCCATGCTTTTTTGAATTCAGATACTGTCAGTCTACCGTCTATTCCACACATCTACTACTCTTTCTGTAAATAAATATTTCTGCATATTACTCCTGAGTCTATCCCCTTTCACTCTCATCCTGTGTTCCTCCATAAAAGAGCTTGATTTCAATTGAAAGAGACTCTCCTCCTGTGCATTTGAGATGTTTAAATACCTCTATTGCATATCTCCTCTAGCCGCCTTTCCTCTAAAGTGTACATATTAAGATCTTTAAGCCTGTCCTCATATGATTTATAATGAAAATCACATACCATTTTAGTAGCCACCCTCTGCACGGATTCTAGTCTGTTTATATCCTTTTGAAGGTATAGTCTCCAGAAATGCGCGCACTACTGCAAATGAGGTCTCACTAGAGACCTATACAGAAGCGCTATCGCCTCCTTTTTTTTTCTGCTGGCCATTCCTCTCACTATGCGCCCAAGCATTCTTCTGCTTTTCGCCTCTATAATTGTAGTATCTGAGTGTCATCCTTGTTAGTAGCCACAAAACAAATTATCTGGCCTCCCAAGACCGCCTTAAAGGCTTCCCATATCGTACCAAAAGGCATGGTTATGAGCAAAGAAATCTGCATAATTTTCCTCAACATGGGCTCGAAACCCAGGTCTTCCAAAAGCACTGGATTGAGATGCCACAAGGGGCTCTTGCCCCCCCCCCCCATTCTCACCTCCCTGATCCACATAGAAATGACTGTGTAATCAGAGATCAAGATGTCTTGGATCTTAGTATTAATGCGAGAGTGTGAAGCATGAGGAGCAGAGTAAAAGGTGTACTCTTTGCCCGTGGGATGTTGAAACTGTCAGATGTCAGCCAGCCTTGCTCAGCCATCACAGATTTTACAACTTCACGCGCCTTAACTTGTGCAGGCCTAGCACTGGACCAGGGGTCTCAAACTCAAATTGCTTTGAGGGCCAAATGAGGACCTGTAAAGTAACCCGGGGGCCGCATAAGACACAGGGCCTCATTTGCATATTAGGCCTCTTTTGCATACATATTTGCATAATGTTGCATGATGAGTGTATGGATAAAGAAAGACTAAAAAATTTCTATATTACTATAATCCAGTGCCAACCGCCAGGCACATTAGGAACTACTACAAACACTGCCCATTTAGAACCCATAGCAAACCCCCCGTATCATAACAGCACTATCAGGACTCACAAAGCACCAGACCCTACCTATCAAAAGGCAACACTGCAAATATTAAATCAATACATTTCAGAGAACAACAATACATGACCTACTGGGAAAAGAGAACAAGTAGCAATGTCAAATAGGAATTACATAAACAGAATACCTCAGCACTGTAGAAATAAAACTATAAATTAATTTCTTGTACTAAAGCACAGACATTAATGATGCACATTTCCCAGAGCTGACATATTCCAGTTAATAAATTCAAAATAAAGAGAGATTTTCCTACCTTTTGTGCATTTTTTTTCAGTTGCAATTGTTCCAGCCACTTTCTTATGGTTTCTTCGTGTCTTCTGCTAACTCTCCATCGTCTGCTGTCCATTTGTCCTTTCTTCTCTCTTCTAGTTTTTTTTTCATTCTCTCTCTACATCTGCTTTTAACATACTAATCTTTCTCCTTTTGCTCTTTCCTCATTCCTATTTTATCCACTCAAATATTACCCCTCCATCCTCAATCTCCACTTACTCTCCCAAAACCTGGCCAATTGTAGATGTCTTCCCTCCCGCACAAAATATTTTTCCCCTCTCCATTTCACTTTCCCAGCTCCATCCCATTCTAATCCTCCCCCAACATCAGCTCCCTTCTAGTTCCAACCCCACCCAGCTTCCGCTCTTTTCTAGTCCCTGCATCAGTCCATTTCCAGTCCTAGACCCCCATCAGCCCATTTCCAACCCTAGCTCCCTCCCCTCACAGCCCATTTCCATTCCAAGCCCCCCTCCCCATCAGTCATTTGCAGTTCAAGCCCCCCTTCCACTCAGCCCATTTCCAGTCCTAGCAACCCCCCCAGCCCACAGCACATTACCAGTCCTAACCCCCCCAGCCCACAGCACATTACCAGTTCTAACCCCCCCCAGCACACAGCACATTACCAGTTCTAACCCCCCCCAGCACATTACCAGTCCTAACCCCCCCAGTGGCATTAACAGTCCTAACCCCCCCCCCCATCAGCCCACAGCACATTACCAGTCCTAACCCCCCCCCATCAGCCGCGGCAAAATCGCATGTCCCGCGGGGCCCCCCTGCCCGGCAGAGCCAGCCCTCCCTCCCTGCTTGCCTGTTTGCTTCCCTCCCTCCCTGCCTGCCTGCCTCAGTCCCTCTCCTCTTCGGCTTAGAACCGCGAAGGGAGAGTTCCTCCCTCGCGACTCTGTTAAGCCGGCTGAGGCTTATGGGAAATTTCCCCTCTGCCCCGTCGAGCTTAACAGAGTCGCGAGGGAGAAGTTCTCCCTTCGCGGCTCTGAAAGCCGAAGAGGAGAGGGACTGAGGGAGGCAGGGCTGGCTAACATAGGAGAATTCCGGGTGCTGGGCAGACTGCCTCCTTACCTGCCCGCAGAGAGCTGTGCACCCTGCTAGAAGCACAGGCCGCCTAACTACAAAATGGATCCTCCAGGGCGCGTGGTGCCTCGTGGCATTCGGGTGGCTGCTCAGACTGCTTCTGGGGCCCCCCCTCCCCCTCCTCCTTCCTGTCTCTAATTGGTGGAGGGCAGGCTCGTGACTCGGGTCATGTGGAGAGAGAAGACGAACACCACGCAGCCCCGCCGGCAATCATAAGGTGAGAAAAAAAGCAAGCAAAAACCAAGAAGACAGTCGTGGCATCGCGGGCCGCACAAAATGCTCTTGCGGGCCGCGTGTTTGAGACCCCTGCACTGGACTGTCCACAAACTGGTCCAGGGCCAGATTGAAATCTTCTCTGATGGTCATCAGGGAGAAACTTAAAATACTCTGAAGCCAGTCCTTTAAAAAAAAAAATCTGAGCAATCACCAGTGGGAGCATATATGCAAAACATGTTAAAGATGAACCCCTTGATCTGATTGCAGCCTAACCCATCTGCCTTCCATATCTGACGAGGTTGCTGTTACTTTGGCATATAAAGCTTTGCTAAGCAATATAGGAACCTTATTCATTGCTGGGGAGTAAACACAATTGCCCACTCATCTCTATTGTAGCTTACAAAACTCCGCATCGGAGAGGTGCGTTTCTTGCAGGAGGCAAATAATCTGCCTGCAGTCTCCTGAGATATTGCAATATTTTTGTCCTCTTTATGGGATGACTCAGACCTTTAACATACAAAGAAACCATATGCAAGTCAGTCCCTACTACTGTAGATCTGATAATATCTCCCCAATATCACCTTCTTGATCCTCTGGCAGTCCAAGAATGCAGGTATTATTCCTCCTATTCCTGTTTGCTGTCTTCCGTATATCTCTGTAGCAGATATAGCTTGGTAATTTTACATGCCAAGGCAGTTATGTGACTCAACACCTCCCACCCGGTTTTCGGTGACTAGCAGCCGTTCCTGGAAAGTGGCTAACTCTCTTGTACCATATTAGCTAGTTCAGCCTGTATTTCACCCATACCTTCTCAATTAGTCTTCATCATCGGCAAGTTCTGTAATTCAGCCTTAATCGCCGCATCTGGGGGTGATGGTAGAAGCAGTGACACTTTTTTCTCCATGGATGCAGGCCTATGCTTAAACTGCTTCACTGCTGACGGCAGCACAAATGCCATTCTCTCTTCCCTGCCTTACCAGAAGCCATCCTCCTATATTTTAAGTATGAACAAAAGTTGCAAGACTTCCAACCTTGGCTCCTTAAAAATATTTCTGTATTTATAGATAATTACCAGAGGGCCTAAGAACTTGCATGTCCATTTGCTGCCAGCTCAAGAGCACCATCTCATCAGCTTACATTTTTATATTTATGTACCACAAAATGAAACACTTCAGTGCAGTTCCAAATAAAACATACATAATCGATCATAACACAAAATATACAGTATAAGCAGACACAAAATATAAAATAGGCAATTTATATACTACCAAAAAGATTCACTAAAATCAGTAAATCGGGCCCTAAATTAAGATAGTTTCCCATTTTTTTATAGGGGGGTGGGGAAAGCGTAAGAAATCGTGCTCTTAATGTGCCTCTGCCCGGTACCAACATCATGCAGTGGCATTCCTTCTTCCTCACCCGGCCCCCCCCCCCCGGGGTCATATTTGAGAGCAACTATATCAAAGTATTTGTGTAGTGTTGCACAACCCCGCCCCTTTTGTCTAACCTTATTTCCTTTCTTATTGCAGGCCTGACCGGCTCTCCTGCCCATGGGAGATGGGATCCCTGCAGGCAGCTGGAGTCTGTCCCTGCTGCGAACGTGGCCTGTGGCAGCATGGGTTATCTCTGTCCACTAGTAGCTAGGAACTGAGTATGTCAAACTTCTGATGTCACAGTAGATGAGTGCCCTCCTTAGGCACCAGAAACTAGTATCTCAATTCCTGGCAGCTAGGGCAGGAGCTTCCGCTTGACTGAACTCCACTGGATGAACTCATGGTTGGAATGATTGCCTGCCTTTTTTTGGGGGGGAGGGGGAAAGAGGAAGGAGAGACTTATGTCAGTAAGCAGATGATACTTCTCTAAGGCATACCTTCTTTGGCTGGGTCACTTGTGAGTTTTACTGTGGAGGAAAGTAGGAGGCAGGGCCTACTTGCCTGAGCCTGGACCCTTTTAGTGGGTAGGGTACTGGGCAGGGGTTAAAAACCCAGTGGTCTATGTGCCACCCCCAGCCAGACACACAGCACTTTTGAATAAGTAGCTGGCTGTCTTTTTCTCTGTCTGTCTTTGTAGAGCCTTCACAGTGTGCTGGTTTGTTTGAATTTTCGATGCAAAAAGACTGAACCACAAAAAAAAAAAAAAAAGGGGGGGAAAGGCCAAGTTGCAGAGTATCTCCGCTACCTCGGTTTTACCGGTGGCTGTCATCTTAAATGGTGGGGAAGCTGTGGTTTTCCTGGGGAGCGTCCCCTTAAGTGGAAGAGAAAATCAGTCAGTGGAGGACAGTAGGCTGCTGGCTCCGGCTAGGGGAGCAGGCCGAGGACAAGGAGAATCTCAAAAGCTACTGCTTCTTTTGGTGGGAGGACGGTTGGACATCATGAAGTTGACTTTGAATTTTCTTATAAGATGTCGCTGTGCAACTGCTGTGGCATGG
Source organism: Ichthyophis bannanicus (assembly GCA_033557465.1). Lineage (NCBI taxonomy): Eukaryota > Metazoa > Chordata > Amphibia > Gymnophiona > Ichthyophiidae > Ichthyophis > Ichthyophis bannanicus. The sequence continues at coordinate 95,588,194 of CM066039.1, read as the reverse complement.
GTGGTTTACACTGGAGAGCCTCAGTTGCTTTACTCTGTTGTCTATTTGAACAGTACTCTCAGCTCTTTAAGCTTGGCATTTAGGTTCCCTAGGAAACCACATGATTCTTTGGCCATGACTTTGTTGTGTTAGTTTTTATTTATGCTTGATTTGGTTTCCTCATTTGGACTTGCAGGAGATGTGTGGTGATCTGTCCCCGAGAGCAGGGCACGCTCTCAAGCAAGTTTTGTGTTGGTGGCAGCGGTTGGTTGTGGGTCTCCCCCCCCCCCCCCCCAATCTCTTTTTGGCATGAATGCAGCCATATATTGTGGTGGTCCTATCAGGATGCTCAGGGTAATTGGTGGCAGTAGCTTCCTTGCACAGAGGAGTTCTCCTCCTTCTTTCTGGGCTCAGGTGCTGTTTTGGTAACTGCTGAAGTCTTTTGTGTCTCTCTTTGTATTTGTTTTCAGGGCCTCTGTCTCCCAAGGTGTGTTAACAGCCCACAACAAAAGAACAGCATTATCAGGATCGGGGATCCCCCTTGGGGTCTCTGGTTTAATTGTATTCCTTTAAACTAGTTTAATCTAAGTGCCTCTATTTTTCATCGGGATCATCTAAAGGGGATTACTTCCAGGTTCTTTTGTTTACCTGGAGTTAATATAATCTGTCATGCTAAGAGCATCTTTTTCATTGTATTTTTCTGAATTCATGTAAAATGGATTAATTTAATTGTCTCGGATGTAGCTTGAATTATCTACATTGTTAATCTCAGTGCTTCGGATTTATTCTGGTTAGTAGGCAGTACTCTCGACTACGTTCTTCTGAAGGTCTCTAGTTTTATAAGAACATAAGATATGCCATACTGGGTCAGACCAAGGTCCATCAAGCCCAGTATTCTGTTTCCAACAGTGGCCAATCTAGGTCATATGTACCTAGCAGTTTCCCCAAGGGACACAGGTTCCACAATGCTTGTATTGGTTCAAGCATTGATATCCTGGGTCCCTTCTTAATAATGGTTTATGGACCTTTCCTCCAGGAACTTGTCCAAACCTTTTTTAAACCCAGCTACACTAACAGCCTTTACTACATCCTCCGGTAACAAATCCCAGAGTTGGATTACACGTTGAGTGAAAAAATATTTTCTTTTATTAGTCTTAAATAGTATCTCCAGGAACAAGCAGGAATGAGTCTTCACATATGGGTACGTCGGTACCGACGGAGCCTGTGCGGGAATGCTCCCCAGCTTCCCAAAAAGGAAAGCTTTTGGGAGCATCCCACAGCTCCTGCGCGCTGCCTTCCCGCCTTTCCTAACCAACTCTCCACAGTTCTTCTTTGCCGCGGAGCCAGCAGGTCGAGCCCTGTCACCGCTGAAGAAGTTCTTTATTTTATTTTATTTCTTTGATCGCGTGTCTGCCTTCCCCGACTCCGGATTGGTACCGCCGGTCTTTTCTTTCTTTAAAAAAAAAAAAAAAAATTGATATTTTTCCTCACTTGGTGTATTTTTCTTCTTAAGGCCTCAGGGCCCACAAGAAAATTTCCCTCATGGAAAAACCAACCTCCGGGTTCAAAAAATGCACTAAGTGTAGCGGTACTATTTCTGTTAGATACCCATGAATGGTGTCTTAAATGTTTGGGTCCTGAACACTCCATTCCGGATTGTCCGTCCTGCTCCCTAATGTCTAAACGGGGGTTACAGAACCGAGCAGCTAAGCTCCATGTGCTGTTTCCCGCTGAGGCACCGGCAGTAGCATTGACATCTTCCAGGTCGTCTTCTCCTGAAGGATCTCAGGTAACCAAACATAAACCTAGCAGGTCCTCGAAGGGTAGATCTCCCTCTAAGCATCGAGATGCCTCCGGGCTTGCCCTCGAGGATCCTGCACCAGCCAAACAACCCTGGAGGGAAGCTCCGGCTTCCAAAGCTGCTGCTATGGGGGTTACAGGTTGACATCGATGGCACGGCCTCGACCGATCACCTGTTAGAATGCTCTGGGGTACCGGCACAATCTCCCGGTACCGATCTCCAGGCATTCATGGCGTCGATGGATCAGAATGTTCTGTCCATGCAGCAGGCTATTTCAGCCTTCATTCAAGCTGTGACGCCGGCGGTACCGCAACGAGTTCAGTTGTCGGTATCGGCTCCGGTACCGGCACCAGCGCCGATACTGGTTCCGACCGTATCGACATCAACTAGGACAGCGGTTCCTTGTCCAGGGCTGTTTCTTGGTACCGATCCGGTTCCGAAAACGCCCGATGTCGATACCGCTCGATACGCGTATCGAGCGTTAGAAGAACACCCTGACAGGCGATACTTCGATTCCTCTGATGATTCTGATACATCAGATGAGTCTCCTGAAGTATCCATAGCCCTTCCTGAGGAGCCGCCTTCTCCAAAAAGAAGAATGTCTCCTCCAGAGGACTTGTCCTTTCAAGACTTCATAAGAGAAGTAGCTAAAGGACTCTCTTGTTTCAGTAACCTCTGAATCAGAGCCTAGAGCAAAAAAATTAGATATTTTAGGATACTCTAAGGCTCCTAAAGAGGCAGTCACCTTACCAATTCATGAGATTCTTCATGAACACATGATTGATTTATGGGAGACTCCTCTCACTCTCCCTCCTCATTCTCGCAGGTTGGACACTATGTATCGTGTCCCTCCTTGTCCTGGGTTCCAGAAAACTCAGCTTCCTCACCATTCCATTGTGGTGCAGTCAGCTATGAAGAGGATAAAGAGTACAAAGAGACACACTTCTGCTCCTCCAGGAAGAGAATGCAGGACCTTGGATGCTTTTGGTAGGAAGATCTTCCAGGCCAGTATGCTTATTGCCAGAATCAACTCATATAGCATTTATATGGGTATGTTTCTGAAAGAAGTTGCACAAAAATTGCACAACTTACTCCCCTTTCTTCCAGAGGATAAAAGGGATGAATTCAGCCTTTGGCTTCAGCATACTCAGGACATTTCAAAGTTCTCCAACAGGGCAGCTTTTGACTCCTTTGAAGGTGCCAGCAGAGCCTCAGGCATTGCCATAGCTGCTCGCAGAATTGCTTGGCTCCAGGCTTCTGATCTAGAACCCTGGGTTCAAGCTGGCTTGGGAAATCTACCCTGCACAGGTGAAAATTTATTTGGCAAAGAGTGGCAAATTAAAGCCACTCGGATGCAGAGAACTCTGCTCTGGATAGACTTTCAAAGTCATCCTCCTTCCCTGCCAAGAAAAAGATCTTTAAAAAGTCTTTTTACAAAAAGGGCAGATTTCCTTCCACTTCTGGCCAACAATATTCTACAGGTCGCTTTGCCACTAAGCGTCAGCAACCTAAGCAGGCCAGACCAAAGTTTACAGGGGCTGCTGCAACTCAGCAGTCCCAACCTCCTCAGGGTTTTTGACTTGATGCTAGAGAACTTAGCCTTTCTGGCTCTACAACAGCCAGAACCTCTCACCATTCCAGGAAGGTTAGCTCATTTTGCTCCCAGATGGGAGCAAATCACATCAGAGCAGTGGACCCTCTCCATCATCAAAGAGGGCTACAAACTTCATTTCTCAGACCTTCCTCCCCACACCATGGTGAGACACTTCAATTCTCCCACGCCCCTTCTCGACCTTCTGGGTCAGGAGGTGACTACTCTTCTTGCCCAAGGGGCAATAGAAGAGGTTCCTCTTCTTCATCAAGGGTCAGGGTTCTATTCCCCCTATTTTCTCATTCCAAAGAAGACAGGGGGATACAGACCCATCTTAGATCTCAGAGAATTGAACAAATTCCTATGCAAGGAGAAGTTCAAGATGCTTTCTCTGGGCACTCTCCTTCCATACCTTCAAAGTCAGGATTGGCTTTGTTCTCTAGATCTCAAGGATGCGTACACACATGTCCTCATCCATCCATCTCACAGAAAATTCCTACGTTTTCTTTTCCAGGGAAAACATTACCAATACAGAGTGCTTCCTTTTGGTCTGGCCTCTGCTCCGAGAGTGTTTACCAAATGCATGGCAATAGTTGCTGCATTTCTACGCACTCTGGGAATATTTGTCTTCCCATACCTGGACGACTGGCTCATCCGAGCTCCATCTCAGTCAGAAGCCCAGATTTCCCTGGACCGCACAAGGCGCATTCTGCAGTATCTGGGACTGGTGGTAAACCTCCCAAAGTCCCAGCTCATCCCTACTCAGTCCCTGGAATTCATAGGGGCCTGGATGGATACCACCACTGCAAGGGCCTACCTTCCTCAGGCCCGTTGCCAACATCTAGTGCAGCTAGCCTCCCAGATTCAGTCAAAGAGCCACTTAACTGCCAGGGAGATGCTACAACTGCTAGGCCACATGGCTTCCACAGTACATGTGGTACCCTATGCTCGCTACACATGAGAGCAGCTCAATGGACTTTGTCCACCCAGTGGACTCAAGCTTCAGGAGCTCTCTCAGACCAAATAGCAACCTCCAAACGTCTCTTTTGGTCTCTCCAATGGTGGATGTCCACTCAAAATCTGTTGCTGGGGTCCCCCTTCCAACAGTTGTTGCCCCAAGCAACCCTCACAACAGATGCCTCCCAAACAGGTTGGGGAGCTCATCTACAAGACCTTTCCACCCAAGGCACTTGGTCCCCACAGGAGACCTCTCTTCATATCAGCCACTTGGAACTTCGAGCAGTGTTTCTAGCTCTCAAGGTCTTTCATACCCTCCTCAGCTACAAGACGGTCCTTATTCATACGGACAATCAAGTAGCCATGTTTTACATAAACAAGCAAGGAGGAACTGGCTCTCTGTCGCTTTGCAACGAAGCTCTAAGATTATGGGCCTTCGCCAGAGAGCATCAAATCCATCTCCTGGCAGTATACCTCCCAGGAATCCAAAATTCTTGGGCAGACAGACTCAGTCGAGTTCTGCTTCCACACGAATGGTCCCTGCATATGGATCAGGTACTCAGAATCTTCCAAGAATGGGGAACCCCGGACATAGACCTCTTTGCAAGTCCGTGGAATGCCAAACTTCCCCGGTTCTGTTCCAGAATTCCGTGTCAGGGAGTTCAGGCCAAAGATGCCTTCCTCCTTCATTGGGGTCAGGGCTTCCTGTATGCCTTTCCACCCATTCCCTTGATTCCCAAGACTCTATTCAAACTCCAGAGGGATCAAGGATCTATGATCCTTATAGCTCCACGCTGGCCACGCCAAGTGTGGTACCCTCTACTTCTGCATCTCTCCCAAGCCCCCTCCCTGGACTTGGGAGCTGCTCCAGACCTTCTGTCCCAGGAGGAAGGGACTTTGTGGCACCCAAACCCCAAGTCACTTCACCTCAGAGCTTGGTTACTGAAGGCCTAGACCTTCAAGACTTGAATCTTTCTCAGCAGGTGAAGGATATCCTCCATGCTTCCAGGAAACCTTCCACCAGGCGTTCCTATGCTTTTAAGTGGAAAAGATTTTCCATTTGATGTGCTGAAAATGATCTTGACCCTCTAGCACTACCTTTAACTTCTTTCTTAGACTATCTCCTGCATCTCTCCAATGCAGGACTTAAAACAAATTCAGTAAGAGTCCATTTGAGTGCTATTGCAGCATCCCTTAAGCCCATCAATGGACAACCTATCTCCTCTCATCCTCTTATTTCAAGATTCATGAGAGGCCTAACTTTAACTAAACCTCCCATTAGGTCTCCTCCGGTGGCATGGGACTTAAATTTGGTTCTTGGTCAGCTTATGAAGCCACCTTTTGAACCCTTAGCCACTACCTCCTTGAAATTTCTTTCCTGGAAGGTTATTTTCCTCATTGCAGTCACTTCTGCTCGCCGCATCAGTGAACTGCAGGCCTTAGTGGCTAATCCTCCTTATACAAGGTTCCATCATGACAAGGTAGTCCTTAGGACAAATCCACACTTTATGCATAAAGTGGTCTCACCTTTTCATCTTAATCAGGAGGTATATCTACCTGTCTTTTTTCCAGCTCCTCATGCATCCAGTGCAGAGAGGAATCTTCATACTCTGGATTGTAAAAGAGCTCTTGCTTTTTACTTACATAGGACACAGCAACATAGAAAGTCTTCCCAGCTTTCTATATTCTGATAAGGTAAACAATCGATCTACGTTTACCCGTTCCACTCCGTTCATTAATTTATAGACTTCTATCATATCTCCCCTCAGCCGTCTCTTTTCCAGGTTAAAGAGCCCTAACCTTTTTAGCCTTTCTTCATAGGAGTATCCTTCCATCCCCTTTACCATTTTGGTGGCTCTTCTCGGAACCTTTTCTAAAATCGCTATATCCTTTTTAAGATACGGCGACCAGAATTGCACACAATATTCAAGGTGCGGTCTCGCCATGGAACGATATAGAGGCATTATATCTCTTGTTTTATTTTCCATTCCTTTCCTTATCATACCTAGCATTCTATTTGCTCTCTTGGCCGCTGCTGCACACTGGGCCGAGGGTTTTAACATGGTATCCACAATGACGCCTAAATCTTTTTCCTGGGTGGTAGTTCCTAATGTGGAACCTTGCATCGTGTAACCATAGTTTGGGTTGTTCTTCCCTAGGTGCATAACCTTGCACTTGTCCACATTAAATTTCATCTGCCATTTTGATGCCCAGTCTTCCAATTTATCAAGATCCTCTTGCAATTTTCCACACTCCTCTTGGGTTTTAACAACTTTAAATAGTTTTGTGTCATCTGCAAATTTGATAACCTCACTCGTTATTCCACTTTCCAGGTCATTTATGAATATGTCAAAAAGCAGCGGACCCAGCACAGATCCCTGGGGTACACCACTATTCACCTTTCTCCATTGGGAAAATTGGCCATTTAGTCCTACCGTCTGCTTTCTATCTTTTAACCAGTTCCTGATCCACAATAGTACAGTAGGGTTTTTCTAAATGCCTCAGTTTGGTTTGATTTGCTCTGAAATAGTCTGAACAGGGTTCTGCTATGTGGTTCTGGGGTTTAATTTTTTTATTTTTTATAAGTGCTGTCAAGTCAATGCTGATTCCTGGCAACCCAGCAGCCCCTGGGCTTTCTTGGCAAGGTATGACCGGAAGTAGATTGCGAGGCTTTTTCTTCCGAGGCAGTGGAGGGTAAGTGACTTGCCCAAGGTCACAAGGGGCAGGGCCGTACAGAGATTGAATCGCGCCCTGTGCTACTTGCATAACGGGTGCATGCCCCCCTCCCCGGTGGCGGGAGAGAAGAGGCATGCCAGCTGTGTAAGTTGCTGGCATACTAAGCAGATCTGTCCCTCCTTTCTGTGATGTCGCGTCAGAGTGGGGAGGGGCAGATGTGCTTAGCATGCCATGAGAAGGCATAAGGGGTGCATTTCAGATGTCTGCCATTGCCTGCCGCCACCGAGTGAAGAAAAAGTGGCGGTGGCAGGCTATGGCAGACAGTCGAAATGCGCCCCTTAAGCCTTTGCACCTTGGGCGGCCGCACCGCTCACACAGGGCTAGGTACGGTCCTGACAAGGGGGTGCCAGTGGGACCTGAACCCAGATCTTTTGGGTGCTAAGCTGCTGCTCTAACCACTAGTCTGCTACTCCACGCCAAGCTCTGATTTAGTGGGTTTTAACCTAGACTAAGGTGACCTGAGTGGTTTGGTTTGCCCTGGATTTACCTGTTTTCTGTGTGTGTTTGATGTATTTGGAGTGATCTCAGTTAAGTTATTGTGAGGACTGTTACCGAAACAGATCGGGTTCTTACTTGCTATACATCAATTACTCAAACGGATGTTATGAAATTTGGTTTTGTCTCCCTGGATCCTGCTTCTTAGTACAAGTGCTGATCTGAATTCATATGATCTCAGCTAATCTAGGTGGCTCTGGTTTAATTTGATTTACCCTAAGCTCAGCTAATCTAAATTAATCTACAGGCTCTTAGCTTAGCATGCCCTCCTTTTTATACTAACAGGTTTTCCACAGAGGGGCAGTTTGTCAGTGAGCTAGTATGTTTTCAGTCCTGGGTTTGGTAGTTCATTTGGAGCGTCAATGTTTTTTTTTTTGACTGGGTCCTGTCTCACCATTAACTCTGGGGCCTGTGACTTAAGGAGCTATTTTTCTGTGGATGCTACTCAAGGCTTCAGCCCGCTACAAAAAAGGTCAGGCCCAGGGTGGGCTGAGGTCAGGATGGTTGGTTATTTAATTTTTTTTATATATGCCCTCTTTGTGGCTTCATATAAGGTGAATTTTAGGAAGATCTACGTTTTGCTTGGGCTATCCTCAGTTAAACGGGCAGCTGTGGTTAAGCGGGACTGCTTATGGCTTTTCAACTGTGTGTAGGCAGTGCCGTGTGCATTCTTCGGGATTTTGAACACACACACACAAACTGTGTCCTGCGAGTCCCTTGTTTTCACATGAAAATATTATGCTCTGTTGTTGTGGCGGTCAGGAAGGGAGGAGTTCTTTTGACCCTGGACCTCACGTAGGCATACTTGCACATTCTAATCCAACCAGATCATCAGTTTTGGAGGTTTGCAGTGCAGCAAGGTCTTTCACTTCCGGGTGGTGTTCTTGGGTATGGCCACTGCCCCAAGCGCCTTTACTAAGCTCATAGTGATTGTGGTGGCGGCTATATGACAGGAAGGCATTTTAATTCAGCCCTTACCCGGACGATTGGCTGATCAGAGCGCAGTTGAAGGCTCAGACTGTGGATGCCACTCGGGAAATGGTTGCCTTTCTTCAGGGCCTGAATTGGGTAGTGAACCTGATCAACAGTCTACTCAAACCCGGGGGGGGGGGGTGGTATAGGCAGGAAGGGCTGGCAGAGGATGTGTCTTCTCTGCTGCTTGAGGCGGAGAAGCATATGAGATCTCTCTCTGTAGTTCACGTGGCAGGACAGGAAAATGTTCAAGCCAGCTACCTCAGTCATGCTCATGGCCTCGGTGCATGATGCTAAGGCAGCAGGAACAGGAAATCCATATCTGAAGGGATCAATGCCCTGGTCCAGCTGTGGCTGATACATGTATGCCTTTCCTCTGTGTCCTCTAATAGGATGTCTGCTGCAATGTATAGAAACGTATAGAAACTCACAGGGGGCTGGTGATTTTGATTACTCCGGTTGGCCTTGTTGACCGTGGTATACCAATATGCTCCAGCGGGTCATGGCGCACCTCTGGTGGCTCCCCAACAGGATAAAGTTGCTCTGTGTTTGGTGGTCCTACTACAGGTGGCTGTGTTCTTTCTTACGACCTGGTTCTTGAAAGGGCACGGCTGAGGGATAAAGATAACTTTTTAAGTCTTGCAAGTGCTCCATCAGAGTCTGGTGTGTGCATGTGAGTTGGTGCAAGGACAGGGGGCTCTGTCCTTTTGTTGCTTTTGCTTCCGAACATCCTGGCCGCCTTGCAGGCAGGACTAGAAACGGGGTTGACTTTACACTCCTTGTGTGTCTGTTGTGTTCCCCCCAGGCGGTGAAACGGGTCCATCCGCCTGCCCTTGCGTACCACGGTGCCATCGTGGGATCTCCACTTGGTGCTAGCGGTTTTAAAGACATGCCATTTGAGCCCTTCTCTTGGGCCCTACTGAAGGATGTTGCACTGAAAACAATGTTCTTGGTTGCCATTTGCTAGGCTTGTCATGGCTCCGAATAGCAAGCCCTATTTTTGCAGAGCCGCCTTTTTGCTCCAATCCAAGGAGAAGGTGGTTCTGTGGCCCATACCGTCCTTTCCGCCTAAGGGGCATGAAGATTTCAGCTAAGTCTGTGACCCTGCCAGGTTGTTCCCATTTAACAGACACCAAGGACGGTCCTGCACCATTGCCTTAAATGGATGGAGTCTATTCATGGATTGGACAGTTTGTCTTGTTTTTGGCGGTCTCAGCAAAGAGGAGGCGGCTTCTAAAGCCTTGATGGCACACTGGGTGATGGAAGCTATTGCCTCTGCCTATATTCTCATAAGGAAAGCGGTACTGGATGGTCTTAAAGCCCATTCCACGAGGTCACAGGTGATGACCTGGCTGGAGCATGGGCTGATTCCACCAGGGGCATCTGTAGGGTGGCCATGTGTTCACCTCTGCACACCTTTTATGCAACATTACAGCCTAAAATGTTCAGTTGCCTCCTGATGTGCATTTTGGGGTGGTGGTGCTCCAAGCTGGACTCACGGGTACCTCCCCGTTCTTGGTTGGTCTGCTCTGGTACATCCCACAAGGACTGGACTGGAGGGGATGGTTAGGAAGGCAAAATTAGACTTTACCTGCTAATTTGTCTTTTGTTGGGTCCCTCCATTCCAGGACCACCCTCGTTCGGCAGTGTCTCTTTTCTCTGCATTTTTAGGGTCGAGCAGAGTGGACATATCCAGCTGTTTGCACCGGAGGGCTTTATGCAGAATTCCATCATTTTTATCCCCCAGGTGTCCTCATGGAAAGGGATTGGTGGAGGGGAAAGTATGAGCCTATCTGCTTGTGTGTTGTTTTGGGTCCCTCCCCCCTCATAGTGTGCATACTACGTTTTGGTGTATGCTGGAGGTTTTGTTTCACATGTACTGTATGACTAGCTATTCTCTCTAGGGGTCTGCTTTGCCGACAATATTCTGATTCCTAGTGCCTAAGGAAGGAGTTCTTCTACTATGACATCAGAAATCTCAGTTCCTAGCTGCTGGTGGATGGAAATAACCCACCTTAGTACTTACCTAATGAAGATAGTTCATGTCTCCTTATCCCTAGGGCAAATTTCTTCCCCACGGAAGCAATCATCAAACCGCCTCTTATTTAAAAAATAAAAATTAAAAAAAATAACAAGTTTGACCCAACCTACCCAAAATTCTATAGACCTATATCAAGCATCCCATTTGTTGCAAAGATCCTGGAGAAAATCATACTCTCACAATTTTCAAGACCACCTTACAGAAAACGCCCCACTCGCACTATTTCACACTGATTCAGACATCATCATGGGGTTGAAACTTATCTCTCTGCTAAATATGCTCATAACTGACTGAGAAAATCCTAAAACTTTTGATATTCCTTGACATTGCCTTTGACTTTGATTCCATTCCTCACCACCTGCTACTACAAAGACCTTCATACTCCAGGGAATTACACTCGCTTGGTTCCACTCTTACCTGGATTCTTGAAAACAGCAAGTTTAAAATCAGCAAAAGGACCTCCAACCCCATTCGCTCAACAAACGGGAGCTCCTCAGGGCTCATGCCTCTTCGCTGTCCTCTAATATTTTCATCCAACTGATTTTTGCCAAGTCTTCCACACACACAAAATCCAGTATCAAATTTATGCTGACGATATGATCTTCACCCCATTAACCTCCTTTATCCTGATCTCACTAGCCTCCAAAATTGCTTCAAGGATCCAAAGGAATGGCTTACCTGACACAATCTACGCATCAACAATGAAAAGACAGAAGCCCTATACATAATTACTGACCCAACCTCCTCACCAACAACATTGAAGCTTGAGGACGTGGAAATCCAAAGTCCAATCTGAAATAAAATACCTGGTCATAACACTTGACTAGCATTTAATCTTCCAACCACACATAAAGAGAACATCATCCTTTTGTCTACCAAAAGCTAAACACTCTGAAAAATCTCTGCCCCTTCTCCTTGCAGATCTGTTCCGTACCGTCTGCTAAGCCATTGTTACAATAATTCATAACAGGTGTACCATCGTTTACCAAGGCCTTCCCAAACACACTCTCCACACCTTGCAAATGGCCCAGAACTCAGCTGTACAAATAATTACCAGAGCCCTCCATAGAGACCATATCACCCCTATACTAATACAGCTCCACTGGCTTCCCTTTATTGCCAGAATTAAATACAAAGCCCTCACCATAGCATTTAAAATCTTACACAAGGAATCTGCAACCTGCCTTCAGCTTCTCATCTCCGCATCCACAGCCAAATGGTCATGAAGAACCTCTGCTCTTAACCTTCTAATGATACCACCACAGAAAATCAAGAGCAGGCAATCCATTTGCAAACAAGCCTTCTCCCTTTTTTGCCCCCATGTTATGGAACTCCTTACCGCCAACACTCAGAAGATATTCAAACTTACCCAAATTCAGAAAAAAGCTTAATGCTGCTTTTAGAAGCAATACAACATAAGCCCGGACTCAGTGACCCAACCACCTTTAAAAATGCACCCTAAGGGGTATGTTTACTAAAGTTTCTTAACGTGCGTGGCGCGCATGAGCGCGCGCTAAGGTACCTTAGTGCACGCTAATGAAGCTTTACGGGGCAAAAATGCGCTTTAGTGCGCGCTCATGCGCGCAGCGTTGCACACGAGCGCTGAAGGCGGGGAAAGGCTCCCGGAGGGCGGAGGAAGGCTCCCCAGGGGCGGAGAGAAGGGGTTTCCCTCTCCATTGGACAGGTTACCTATGGCATGCACATGTTCCACAACAGCAGGGCGGGCATGTCGGAATGGGCAACTGGACAGATGCTGGGAAAGGGGATACAGAGGGCTGCAGGCGGCACATGCTGTGGTGCAGCTGGGGCACAGTGCAGACTAGGCAGATGCCTAGATGGCACTTAGGAATGCTGAAACTGACCAGCAGCCAGACAGCAACTGATGAGGGCCCAACATGGGCACGAGAGTGTCTATCACAGGGGATAGTACCCAGCAGATACCACCAAGGGCACAGAACATTGGCAGGTGGTGTTGGGGGGGAAGCGTGGACGCCTATGCAGGCACCCCTACCCCAGAACATGCACCATAGGCAGCCGCCTACCTGCACACTGGATGGCTTGAGACTGCATACCACCAGCACCACCAGCAGAAGGGCATGTCAGCATGATGGCAGAGGGGTACTGGTGGTGGAGGGGGGCAGTGGCAGCTGCCCAGAGCCGACCATGGCCTAGCCCTGTGTAGGTGGGTGCCATGCACTGCAACAGACAGGCTCTGTCTGGCAAACAACCATGGTATCTCCAGGGACTGCACTGTCTCTGTGAGCACAGTGTGGTGCGGTGAACACAGCCAGTGTGTTCAGGAGCAGAAGGTCACAAGTTCAAGTCCCAGCTGGGGCTACTGCCAATCCAGTCCCCATATTTTACCCGCTACTAAACCGTGACAGTAAGGACAAACCTTTATTGCAGAGAAAATACGCATGGTTCAAACGCCTATATTTTACCCCACCGAGCGCAGACACCAGAAACATGCGCATTACCTAGAGCAGAGTCCCCCAAATGCAGTCCTGGAGGGCCACAAATCATTCAGGTTTTATGCTGTCTCCAATATAAGGCCATGTCAGCATGGTGGCGGAGGGGTACTGGTGGTGGAGGGGGCAGTGGCAGCTGCCCAGAGCAGACCATGGCCTAGCCCTGTGCAGGTGGGTGCCATGCACTGCAACAGACAGGCCCTGCCGGACAAACAGTCATGGTATCATCAGGGAATGCACTGTCTGTGGCAACACGGTGGTGCAGTGCACACAACCAATGTGTTTGGAGGCAGAAGGTCACAGGTTCAAGTCCCAGCTATGGTGCCTGCCAACCCAGTCCCCATATTTTACCCACTACTACAACGTGCTAATACAGACAGAACGTTTAGTGCAAATGACGTAAACATGCCCAAAACACCTACATTTTACCCTACAGAGCAAAGACACCATAAACAGGCGCATTACCTAGAGCAGAGTCTTCCAAATGCAGTCCTGGAGGGCCAAACACCATTCAGGTTCCATGCTTCCTCTAATAAAGATGCCTGTGCTGCATATCTATGCACCACCCCCATGGTATGCAGATGTATCTCATGCATATTCATGAGGGACAGCATGAAAACCCGAACAGTGTTTGGCACACCAGGACTGGAGTTGGGAACCTCTGCCATAAAGCAGCAGCCAACAGGGGCAGACACACCCACACCCACAGGCTCCATTAGTCAGTGCCTCCTGGAGAGGCAGGACATTGGCCCTGCGTGCATCTCCGAATACTAGCACTTGCATACCTTAGCAATGCCACCCTACACCTGGGAATACGGTACACAGCTATCAAACGTTTGCTATGATTACTGGCAGATAGCTATTCCTACGTTAAGCACAGTTTGCTGATTGAGCTCCATCATAGCAACCTTTCTGATGTGTGTGGAGTGTGCTTCAGGTCTGGTCTCTGACAGTGTTTACCACCCTGGGGAGTGACCCCCAACAGTATTGCGTACCATATCCATGCCTGCACTGTGCCCAGGACTGGTATGGTGGCCAGGGCTGCTAAACTCCTCTATAGTAGCACAATGCTGGCATAGGTGTGGGAGTGTGTGTCTATCCAGTGTGTGGTGGCTGCAAACACCCTTCACAGCCCACACTGCCAGCACTGGCCTGCCAATGTGCATAATGAGGAGCAAGGTACCATGGGTATAGCCCGGACAGGGTGGCCTGGCCAGGATGCATCTGCACAGGGCATAGGGCACTGGCTGGGACATTGTAGTGCCCGGCCACCACCTGCACAGACAGGGTGGCCACAGCATGTCCTGCTGGGAGATCACTCTCACCCTGACTGTCCAGTGACCACAGCACGGCTAGGCACCCCCATAGTGCTATATGGTATTTCTCTTATGTGATATTTATGGGTTTCCTTTTGGGGCCCAGTCACTGACTTATCTGCTTGGTGTGTATGCTGACATCCCAGTTCTGGGTGCACGCATTTCCACCAGGAACATGCACTATGGACTAGCTAGCAGACTGTTTGCAGCTGGTATGTGTCTTGATGGAGCGCCTTGCAGGGTGCAGTGGCTGAAGACTTGCTGCAGGAGAATATCAGATAGTGGTGGGGTGCAGCTTAGCATATCCAGGCCTAATGTCTGTCTGCGTTATGGATGTGTACAGAGCTGCATTGACTGCCCTGTAGGTGTCTGTTCCCCGGCAGGACGGGGGTTGATGGTCCCCTCTACTGCCACCATTGCAGGGAGGTAGAATGTGGATCTGTTGATGGGAGACCCTGTTTACCACCCTCAGCCCTGGAGGAGGAGGGTGGTGGTACATAATCCTCCTAGGGGGTCCATAGGGGCTACACCTGACTGAGACTACAGATATATCCAAGGTGTGTCTGCAGAAACTACCTATCTCACACATTAGCACTGCTAGGGACTTGCAGCATGGCCTATCTCTGCTGTGGACCTGGTGCTGGGCGCCCCACCTCACCCTCAGGGTGAGTGCAGTACCTGCACAATGTGACGGTGTGTAGCTACTCTGTGCCAGTACCACACACGGTCAGTTCCCCCTACCAGGCCGAGGTGCTGTGGGGGTGCATACCCCATCTTGTGATCATCTGTAGACTGCTGATTTGCATGTGCAGTGCATCATGGGTATGGGTGGGTTAGCCCTATCCTGGTGACCACAGCAGACTGTTTGTGTGGTGACTTGCAGTCCTTCTGCAGCCAGCCAGGGGTTTGCTAGCAACTATAGAACTGTAGCCCACTGGTTACTTCACTGCCAGTGGAGCCAGAGGTCATGGGTTCAAACCCACAGTGGGGTTATTTGTTAGGCTGTCCAAAGCATTATCTGTTTTTAATGTACATTAGTGCTGCCAGCAAAAACACTCTCAGCATACTGTACCCATAAGGTGCCTCAGAGGGCGCTTTATAGGGCGCCCTATATGGCACCTTATGGTTACCGTCCATATAAGGTGCACTATACAGTATGCTATGGAGCGACTGATAGGATGCCCTATGGGGGACATTATAGGGTGCCATGGCGGATAGTGCACTTTATAATGTGCCCTATGGAGTGCCTTATAGGGTGCCTTATGTGGCACCTTAGGTTACGGCACATGAGGGTGTGTTTGCTGGCAGCAATTAATAAAATACAAATAAAGTGCTGCAGGAAACAATACTTACATGTCAAAGCTGATGCCTCAGCCAGCCTTACGTATTAGGCACACTGGTGATCGAACTCATGACCCCTGTATCATCAGTCAGTGCCTTAACCATTGTGCTACACTGCTGTTCCTCCTTGCATGTCAGCGCACCTACTTAAGATTCCATGCGTTTAAATGCACAGTGCTGCCATCAAAAACAGTGCTATGACCTTGCTGTGCCTCATATGGCACCCTATAGGCCACCCTTTCAGCAACATTGTAGGGTGCCGTGGCGGACAGTGCACTTTAAAATGTGCCCTCTGGGGTACTTTATGGAGGACCTTATGCAGCATCTTATGTTACAGTGCTTTGGAAGTGTGTTTGCTAGCAGCAGTACTTAAAATAAAATTAAAAAGCCTCATAATGCAATATTACACATAAAAGGTAGTGCCTCAGCCACCCTTCTTCATTGGGCACAGTGGGGGATTGAACCCACGTCCCCTGCACCATCTGTCAGTGTCTTTACCATTGTACTGCAGCCCTGTTCCTCTGTTGCACATCAGCGCGCCTGCTTATGCTTCCTGCGCGCGTTCCTTGTGCGCTACTGCGCGCGGTGCGCGCTAATCCCGTTTTGCTCTATTTTTGACCGGACTGCCCACTCCTTATATGGCATCCTGCAGACTAACGCGGCGCGCACGTTAGGAAACTTTAGTAAACATACCCCTAAGTATCCGACAGACAAATACTCCTGTATATTTATATAAGGTGACCAATCTAACCATTAGAACCAAAGTTGTAAATAGTTTGGAGGTTAAACTATTATGTTGCTGTTACCATTCTAGTTCTCTGTAAAACAGTGTGCCGATCCAAGCCCTGGTACATGTTTGTTAATTGTAAACCGTTTTGGATTGTAGAAAGGCAGTATATTTAATGTCTCTTCTATACCGCACTATTTAATATCAGTGCGGTTTACATGCAACAGTATCTTTTATACAGAACAGCTCTGTATTTACAGAGAACGGGTACTATAACTTGGATACTGCTGGGGTAACTATTTACAGATTATATATAAATCTTTACAGAGTGTGAGAATATATACAAGCTGCTATTTACAAGGTGTGGGTAATCCAAGGCTGGCGCCACTTCAGCCAGTATAGAAATAAAGTTTAAATAAATGATTGGACTGAAGGGGCTCAAGGAAAAACAATTAGCAGGTAAGGTCTAAATTTGCCTTAGTTGCCAAAGCGACCTGGTGCCTGGGAGGTGGGTGTGTGTGTGTGTGTGTGGGGGGGGGGGGGAATGTGGAGGTGAGGTGCCTTCATATTTTTGAGGTAGGAGAAGGGTGTACCTTTTTTTTTGCCCAAACACATTGTACCTTTTACTTCCTGTGGATTCATCTCATCACCTTCCAACCTCTTCCACTTTCCCCCTCCTGCTGTCCCTTTGCCAGTCTCTCCATCCTTGTATTCATCCCTTGCCCTCAATTCCTCCCCCCACCATTTATTTATTAAGACTGTCTGCCACTTTAAACTTCTTCAGCAGTCTGCTGCCTTCCCCCTGTCTTGCTGCCAGTCTTGGCCATGTGCTCTGAGTCCCAGGTGGCAGGTCTGATTTTGTTTTTTTTATTTTTTCCCCAGTTGCCATGGTGACCTGGCACATGGGGTTTGTTGAGCTATCTTCAGGAACAAGCAGGAATGAGTCTTCACATATGGTTTCGTCGGTACCGACGGAGCCTGCGCGGGAACGCTCCCCAGCGTCCAGTAAAAGCTTTTGGGAGCATCCCACAGCGCCTGCACGCTGCCTTCCCGCCTTTCCCAACCACCTCTCTCCAGTTCTTCTTTTCTGCGGAGCCAGCAGGTCGTGTTCCTGTCACCGCAGAAGAATTCTTTATTTTTTTCTTTATTTTTCTGTGAGCGTCTGCCTTCTTCGACGTCAGACCGGTACCGCCGGTCTTTTCTTTTCTTTTCTTTCTTACAAAAAAAAAAAAAAAAAAAATTTCCTTCTTCAACTGTGCATTTTCGGTTTGGGCCTTAGGCCTGAACATATTTTCTCCTCATGGAGAAGCCCGTTTCAGGGTTCAAAAAGTGCACAAAGTGTGGCAGTACTATTTCTGTCACTGACACCCATGACTGGTGTCTAAAATGTTTGGGTCCTGACCATTCCATCATGGATTGTGTGTCCTGTACCATGATGTCTAAAAGTCGGCAGAACCGAGCAGCCAAGCTCAGTACCCTGTTTCCCTCTGATGCAGCCTCGGTGGCATCGACGTCTTCCAGGGCTGCTTCTTCCTCCCATGGATCTCAGGTAACCAAACATAAATCTAGCCGGTCCTCGAAGGGCAAATCTCCCTCTAAGCATCGAGATGCCTCCGGGCTTGTCCTCGAGGATTCCGCACCGGCAAAATTACCCCGGCGGGAAGTTCTGGCTTCCAAAGCATTGTCTATGGGGTCACAGGTTGACATCGATGGCTCGACCTCGACCGATCACCTGTTGCCGTGTTCTGGGGTACCGGTGGCCTCCACTGGTACCAACATCCAGACTCTGGTGGTGTCAATGGATCAGAAGATTCTGTCCATGCAGCGCACCCTAACGGCGTTTATGCAGGCTTCGACGCCTCAGGTACCGCAACAGTCTCCGTTGCCGGTACCGACTCCAGCACTGGCATCGTTCCCGGTGCCGGTACCGATTGCATCAACATCGGCTTCGGTGTCGACTGCAACGGTACCCTGTCCTATGATGCCCATCGGTACTGAACCGGTACCGCTTACTCCCGATGTCGATCCCACTCGGTACGCGTATCGGGCTTTACAGGAGCATCCAGACAGGCGATACTTTGATTCCTCCGAAGACTCTTGAGTCGGAGGTTTCTGTCGATGCACCGGTGCTAATTCCTCAGGAATCTGATTCTCCAAAACAAAGAATGTCTCCTCCAGAAGACTTGTGTCTTTTCAGGACTTCATTAGGGAAGTGGCTAGGGGCCTCTCCATTACAGTGGCCCCTGAGTCAGAGCCTAGAGCCAAGCAACTAGATATTTTGCAATATCCTAAGGCTCCTAAAGAAACAGCTACTTTACCTATTCATGAGATTCTCTATGATCTCATGTTGAGCATGTGGGAGACTCCTCTTACCACCTCTCCTCATTCTCATAGATTAGACACCATGTACCGTGTCCCTCCTTGTCCTGGCTTTCATAAGTCTCAGCTTCCTCACCACTCTATTGTGGTAGAGTCTGCCATGAGGAAAATAAAGAGTGCAGAGAGACTCATCTAATCCTCCAGGACGTGAATGCAGGACCCTTGATGCTTTTGGCCAAAGGGTTTTCCAAGCTAATATGCTTGCTGCCAGAATCAACTCCTATAGTCTCTATATGGGGATGTTTCTAAAAGAAGTCACAGATCATCTGCAGACTTTAGCCCCTTTTATTTCAGAAGATAAAAGGCAGGAATTTCTCACTTGGCTTAAACATGCCCAAGATGTTTCCAAATTTTCCAACCGTGCAGCCTTTGACTCTTTTGAGTGTGTAAGCAGAGCCTCGGCTATTGACATAGGTGCACGCAGAATTGCTTGGTTACAAGCCTCTGATTTGGAACTTTGGGTCCAAGATGAACTGGGAAATCTTCCTTGTACAGGTGAAAACCTTTTTGGCAGGGATTGGAAAGCAAAGGCTACTCAGATGGATGCTGAGAACTCTGCTTTGGATCGACTTTCAAAGTCTACCTCTGCTCCTGCTAAGAAAAGATTGTTCAAAAAGACAACTTTTTCTATAAAGGGGAAGATACTATCCTGCTTATGGTCAGTAGGCATTTTCTGCAGGTCGTTTTGCTGCAAAGCGTCAGCAACCACCTAAACAGGCCAAGTCAAAGGCTGCCAGGCCTCCCACGGCTCAGCAGCCTCAGCCTCCTCAGGGCCTTTGACTTGCAACTAGAGAACTTGGGCTCTGGTTCTTCCAGAGCCAGAAAGGCTCTCACCATTCCAGGAAGGTTGGCTTACTTTGCTCCCAGATGGGAGCAAATTACAGCAGAACAATGGACCCTCTCCATTGTAAGGGAAGGGTACAAGCTTCATTTCTTAAACCTTCCTCCCCACACCATGGTGAGACAGTTCAATTCTCCCAACATCTCTCCTCAACCTTCTGGGTCAGGAGATTGCTATCCTTCTTGCCCAAGGGGCAATAGAAGAAGTACCCCTTCTTCAACAGGGCTCAGGGTTCTACTCCCCTTATTTTCTTATTCCAAAGAAAACAGGGGGCTACAGACCCATATTAGATCTCAGAGAATTGAACAAGTTTCTATTCAGAGAAAAATTCAAGATTTCTCTCGGTACTCTGCTGCCATACCTTCAGAGTCAGGACTGGCTTTGTTCTCTAGATCTCAAGGATGCGTACACCCATGTCTTCATCCATCCAACACACAGAAGGTTCCTTCGATTCCTTTTTCAAGGAAAGCACTACCAATACAGGGTGCTTCCTTTCGGTCTGGCCTCTACACCAAGGGTGTTCACGAAATGCATGGCAGTAGTAGCTGCATTTCTACGCACTCTAGGAATATTCGTTTTCCCATATCTGGACGACTGGCTCATTCAAGCTCCATCCCAGTCAGAGGCCCAGACTTCTCTAACCTGCACAATGCATGTCCTTCAGTATTTGGGACTGGTAATAAACATCCCAAAATCCCATCTCACCCCTACTCAGTCTCTGGAGTTTATAGGGGCCTTTCTGGATACCACAACTGCAAGGGCCTATCTTCCTCAGGCCCGTTGCCTACGCTTGGTGCAGTTAGCCTCCCAGATACAGTTAAAGTCCCATTTAATTGCTCGAGAGACCACATGGCACCCATTAGGCCACATGGCATCCACCGTGCATGTGGTTCCATATGCTCGCCTTCACATGAGGGCAGCTCAATGGACTTTGTCCACCCAATGGACTCAGGCATCAGGTTGCCTGTCGGACAAAATAGCAAACTCCAGTCGCCTATTTTGGTCTCTCCAGTGGTGGAAGTCCCCTCCAAATCTGTTGCTGGGGTCCCCTTTTCAGCAGTCGCTACCCCAAGCAACTCTGACAACAGATGCTTCTCCAATGGGTTGGGGAGCTCATCTGCAGGATCTCTCCACCCAGGGCATCTGGTCTCCACAGGAGACTTCTCTGCATATCAATCTCTTGGAACTCAGAGCATATTCTTAGCTCTCAGTGTTCGATTCCCTGCTCAGCTACAGGACAGTCCTCATCCATACGGACAACCATGTAGCCATGTTCTATGTAAACAAGCAGGGCGGGACTGGCTCTCTGTCGCTTTGCAACGAAGCTTTGCGATTGTGGGCCTTCGCCAGAGAGCATCACATCCATCTTCTGGCAGTATATCTTCCAGGCGTTCAAAACTCTTGGGCGGACAGACTCAGTCGAGTTCTGCTTCCACACGAGTGGTCCCTTCACATGGACCAGGTAGCCAGGATTTTTCGAATTTGGGGAACCCCGGACATAGACCTCTTTGCAAGTCCATGGAATGCCAAACTTCCCTGGTTCTGTTCCAGAATTCCGTGTCAGGGAGTTCAGGCCAAGGATGCCTTCCTCCTTCACTGGGGTCAAGACTTCCTTTATGCCTTTCCACCAATTCCCCTAATTCCCAAAACACTATTCAAGCTTCAGAGAGATCAAGGGACCATGATCCTCATAGCACCACATTGGCCATGCCAAGTGTGGTACCCTCTACTTCTGTATCTCTTTCAAGCTCCTTCCCTGGACTTGGGCTCTGCACCAGACCTTCTGTCCCAGGAAGAGGGAACTTTGTGGCACCCAAACCCCCAGTCGCTCCATCTCAGGGCTTGGTTGCTGAGGGCCTAGACCTTCAAGATTTTCATCTCTCTCAGCAAGTCAGAGATGTTGTTCATGCCTCTAGAAAGCCTTCTACTAGACATTCCTATGCTTTCAAATGGAAAAGATTTACCATTTGGTGTTCAGGGAAAGGTCTAAACCCTCTTGCAATACCTCTGAATTCTCTACTAGAGTATCTCCTGCATCTATCCCATGCACGTCAGAAAACAAATTCAGTAAGAGTCCATTTGAGTGCTATTGCAGCGTCCCTCAAGCCTCTCAATGGACAACCTATTTCCTCTCATCCTCTTATAGCAAGATTCATGAGAGGCCTTCTTTTAACTAAACCTCCCATTAGACCACCTCCAGTGGCATGGGACTTAAACCTGGTTTTTGGCCAGCTTATGAAGCCACCCTTTGAACCTTTAGCCACCACCTCCTTGAAATTCCTTTCTTGGAAAGTTATTTTTCTCATTGCAGTCACCTCAGCACGCCGCATCAGTGAGTTGCAAGCTTTGGTGGCTAATCCTCCTTATACAAGGTTCCATCATGATAAGGTAGTCCTCAGGACCAATCCACACTTTATGCCTAAAGTGGTCTCACCTTTTCATCTGAACCAAGAGGTATATTTACCTGTCTTTTTTCCAGGACCTCATGCATCAAATGCAGAGAGGAATCTCCATACCTTGGATTGTAAGAGAGCTCTCGCCTTTTACTTACAAAGAACACAGCAACATAGAAAGTCTTCTCAACTCTTTGTTGCTTTTGATCCTTCTCATTTAGGACTTCCAGTCTCTAAGAGAACACTGTCCAACTGGATTGCTCAGTGTATTTCTTTCGCCTACCAGAGTAGGAACATTTCTCTGGAGGGCATGTCACAGCTCACAATGTGAGAGCCATGGCAGCCTCAATGGCTCATCTAAACTCTGTGTCCATCGACCAAATCTGTCGAGCGGCCACCTGGGCCTTGGTTCATACCTTCACAGCCCATTACTGTTTGGACAAGGACTCCCGCCGGGATGCCTCGTTTGGTCAGGCTGTTCTCAAACACCTGTTCCATTCCTAATCAGCTCCTACCCACTTACCCTGGTTGGATGCCAGAGATCCATGGGGGGAGGTACAGTCCTTTTCAAGGACGCACATCCCGGGGTTTCTTCCTGGCATCTGCAGCTAGGGAGTCCCCATATGTGAAGACTCATTCTTGCTTGTTCCTGGAGATAGCACAGTTACTTGTAACAGGTGATCTCTGGGAACAGCAGGAATAAGTCTTCACAACCCACCCACCTCTCCTAGGAGTTGTATCTCTCTATCTGTCTTTCCTTTCCTCTCTCTCTCTTTGTCTCAGCTTTTAAACTCGAACTGGAGAGAGGCGGTTGGGAAAGGCGGGAAGGCAGTGCACAGGCGTTGTGGGATGCTCCCAAAAGCTTTCTTACTGGACACTGGGGAGCGTTCCCGTACAGGCTCCGTCGGTACCGACGAAACCCATATGTGAAGACTTATTCCTGCTGTTCACAGAGATCACCTGTTACAGGTAAGTAACTGTGCTATATATACGAGGTGTGACAAAAAATAAATGACTGTCCCATAAATATTTGTTACGAAATCTACAGAGAAATTTATGCATTGTCCCCTTCAAAGTAATTCCCCCGCGCCCCCCCCCCCCTGGAGTTAATGCACTTCTGCATTCGCTTCTGCCACGTACGGAAGCGCTTGGTAAAGTCCTCCTTGAGGTCCCTCAGCTCCCTCGTCACAGTGGCCTTGATCTCTTTTACAGAGGCAAAATGAGTTCCTTTGAGCAGTCTTCAGCCTGGGGAAAGCACAGTGCGAGATCTGGGGAATAAGGAGGGTGGTCGAGAGCTGTGATCTGTTTGCTGGCCAAGAACTGCCTCACACTGAGTACGGTGTGTGCGAGCGCGTTGTTGTGGTGGAGCAGCAGCCATGACTTGTCTCTCCACAGAGCCTGCCTGCTGTGCCGAATCTGGTCATGGAGGCGATTGAGGACCTGCTGGTAGAAGTGCTGGTTGACTGTCTGACTCTCAGGCACAAACTCATGCTGGACCACTCCCTTCTGGTCGAAGAATGTCGTGGAAGGCAATCCTGACTTGGGGTCATCCTCCACCTCCTCGTGGACAGTCTTGAAGCGTTTGTGCCACTTGAAGACTCGCGGCCTTGACATTGCATCTTCTCCATGAGCCTTTTGGAGAAGTTGGAGATACTCAGTTGGGCCCTTCTCCAACAACCAGAAATTTCAAGTTAATTCTTTGCTCCATATTTCTGCTACCTCCAGTTGCGTGCCAAAGCGATGTAGCAGTGTGCTACAAAAAAACCTGAAAAAGAAAAACAGAGAGAGACGAAAAATATTATAGCAGAATAGTGGCAATGTTGCACAACACAGTGACATAGCGGTTAGCCAATTGGCATTGAGTCATGGGCGTGGCTGCCAGTCTCATTGCTTTTTTTTGTCACACCTTGTATGGGGCAAGTTGTGTGGTGGGAGTTTTGCTAGTCATTTTGGGAGGTGGGGTGGTTGCATGGCAGTAGTTTTGAGGGTGGGGACATTTTGCAGGATGGTGGGGCAATTGTAGGAAGATAATTTTTGGAGGTGGGGCATTTTTAGGATGGTGGGCAGTTGTGTGGGGGTGGAGCATTGTGTAGAATTTGGGCAGTTGCAGGAATGTTTTAACACTAGAAGCCCCAAAAGGCATTTTACCTAGAAACCCCAAAGTGCGTCAATTGACACACTATCACGACAACTGCGTATAGCATGAAGTGCAGATGTGAATTAATTTGAAGTTACTTATTTGTTAAATACGTGTAGTATGTAACGTCATTACATGTCGTTGTGTGTTTATTGTTTTGTAATGTTGGAGTAAAACTGTTAAGTGTGATTTAAAACCAAAATTTACTCTTGTTACACAGGTATGTACAATGTCGTGACTTTCGAACACACCCTAGAACAGGCTGACACTCCACAGCTTTTAGAATATCGCTTTCTCCCTGAAATTTTATTCATTGTTTTCTACGATTCTATTTACAGAATGCCGAGACCTCGTAAGAAGACAGCAGTGCCTAGATGTGCTGGTGCAAAATCAGATTCAAATGTTGACCCACATGTTACAGGTTGTGCAGGTGTACATGCTTATCCTGTTTGTTCGTTAACTGACATGGACTTTGCAGTTACTTTTGAATTTGCAGTTACTTTTACATTTAGTTTAACACTGTTCTTATGTTAGTCGTTGTTAAACTTGTGAAAACCACTACATTTTCTTGGTTGCGTCAATTGCCGTACTTTGGGACTTCTAGGTATACAGTCATTTTCCCGCTAGGTGGCGCATCTGTCATTAATTTTCGATGCACATATTTGAACTTCTTGACCTCGCTAACAAAGTCATGGAACATAACTGACATGGTTCTAGCAGTGGCGCTGGTATACAACTTCAAAGATGCATTTGCATCAATTGATGCACTTTGGGGCTTCTAGTGTTAATGGTGATTCAAGCAGTTTGGGATGGTAGGGCAATTGTTACACCTGTGGAAATTCTGTGCAAAAAGTTTTTAAAATTCTGAAAAAATCTGCATGTTTAAACTTCTTCCTCTTCCCCCCTCCCCCCATGCAGAATTCCTCTCATCATAAAGCTTAACTCCTCCTCTAGACATTTTTTCCTGCTTAGCTCTCCTTTTTTTCCATTCAGTCTTCTGCCCCCTTTCACTCCCCCCCCCCCCCCCGGTTTTCTCTCCCTCTAACTTCTAGCCCCCAGCAACCCTCCTGATTTTCAGTGATGTCATTCTGTATATCCACTGTGATTCATTATAATTCATATTAAACTGTTCCATGTAATGTTCAAGTTGATTTTCTGTAAACTGCATTGATCTTCGGAAATGCAGTATATAAGAATGAATGAATGAATGAATGAATAAATAAATAAATACATTGTTTGCCTCCAGCAGGTGGCAAGGTTTGTGGATTGGTACAGCAATGCAGATAGGCCTGTCTCCCCTGTTCCATACCAAGGTACTGTAACGTAGGATAGAGTCCAGCAGAGCTTGAAGTGAGGGCATTCCCTTGATAACTCAAGCTGACATATTCCCATAATCCAGTGTTGTTTCCTGTGGATTAATAGTACTTTGTGGGCTGAAGAAGAGCAGGGAGAGGACCCTCTGGGGCCCCTGAGTTGTGCTGGTAAATTGGACCCATCTTCCTTCTCTTTCTGTCTCTCTGCTTTCTAGGTAGGTTTTGTTTTCCAAATTTTTCTAATTTTTTTTTTTTTAACTTATACATTTTCTTAATAGGATATCAATTGGCTGTGGTTTTAGCTCTGCATTACTGCATAAAGCAGTACCCCCTCCCCCTAAAAAAACCAGGCCTCTTTAGGCAATATATGGGGCCTGTCGAGCTCAGGTAGGGGAAAAGAGCGCCTCCCCTGCAAAGCACAGAACCAAAACAAAGGGAGCGGGAGAGCCACACAACTGGAAGATAGAGCTTTGAGGGTCAAGGTCAGCCCTACACGTGTTTTGACACAAGGCCTTCTTCAGGGGACAGTGACCAATACCAGACCACTCATACACTTAATTGGAAACTGATAGATTATATCAACATATACAATGTAGCTTTGAGCAAGCAGACTCCTTTTACCCCTAATATAATAAGGATGTAAGGGCCCAATATTTCTTTTTGTATCGGGATTCCCTGTGTGAGATCTGGGGCACTGTGCTGATATAGGAGGGCCTCGCCCCCTGTCTACGCCTGCTTCATCCAGAGGACAAGCAGCTGTTGTAGAAGCCCTGAGGGGTAAGGAGACCCCCCCCCCCCCCCCAGGTTCAAACTAGAGAGTTGTGGTGGGCCTCTGGGGACCACAGGAGAACTTCTTGGCTGGCAGGAAACAGCAACTGCTGAAAAAACTCTTGATTTAAAACCGAACATTTTCAGGAGTCTGGGGCCCCAACCTCCCCTGTAGGGGAATCGGGTCCTTGGGTAGCACTATCATAGCTGTTCTAGGGCCTTTGCACCCCCGTCTTGCCCATTTCTCAGGGTCTTCCTCGCAGTCCAGCCTTATTCCCGAAGGAGGGGTGGCTGGGATGCTGATGATGATCCTTTAACCTGTGGAAGGGAGCCTGAGAAGAAAAGGGGAGATTGCCCTGATGGAGGGTAAGGATCTATCTGTGATCAGACTCTTTATCTGGCTGAGTCTCCCAGTGGTGACCAGGATGCTATCGTGGCCCTACGTATTGAGGAGCCTAGGTCTGCACCACCGTCTCAGGTGGTCTCTATCCTGGAAGGTTCTATCTCCAGGAACAAGCAGGAATGAGTCTTCACATATGGGTACGTCGGTACCGACGGAGCCTGCGTGGGAACGCTCCCCAGCGTCCAATCAGAAAGCTTTTGGGAGCATCCCTCAGCGCCTGCGTGCTGCCTTCCCGCCTTTCCAACTGTCTCTCCTCAGTTTTCGTTTTTCCGCGGAGCCGGCAGGACATCCTCCTGTCACCGCAGAAAATTTTTTCTTTAATTCTTTACTTCTTTTTTTTTTTTTTTTTTTTCTTGTGGTCGCGGCTGTTTCCCCGCCTCCACCGGTACCGCCGGTGTGTTTTTTTTTTTCTTTTCTTTTTCTCAAACTCAGGGAGAGCTTTTCCCTCAGTTTCTGTCTTAAAGTTTTGGGCCTGTAAGGCCTCTCCATCATGGAGCCGCCTTCTCCTAAGAAGTGCCTTAACTGTGGAAATACAGTTTTCTTTTTAGACTCCAATAACTGGTGTCTAAACTGTTTGGGTCCTGACCCTTTTCCTCCGGAGCCATTAGGCTACAATTTTATGAGAAGAGATTCTCCATTTCGAGTTTCCCTCGATACCTTGTTCCCTTCCAGTGTCAGGGCACCGACCATTTCTTCTCTACATGATCAGGTAACCCACAAACAGTCTGTTAAGACTAGCCAATCCTTGAGTGGTAGGTCTCAAGCCAGGCATGATGACGGCTCCGGCCTTGCCCTCAAGACCCTATTGGCTTCAAAACCCCGGCGGGAGTCTTTGGTCTCCAAAGCCTTTCAGGGGTTTCAGGTTGTTCCTGGGGCTCACCCCTCACAGAACATACCTGAGCCATGCTCGGTGGTGGCATCCGCTTCGAGCGGTACCGATACCCCGGCATCGGCACTGGTGTTGAGTGATCAACTCTTCACCAGGGATCGTCATCTGGCGTTCTCGGTACCTTCGGGACTGATCGATACGTCCCAGACTGACTTTCCAGTATCGGCAGCATCGCCGATACGACCACCGACGTCGGTACCCTCTAGACATGCATCGATAGACTCGCTTCCTTCGATGCCGAGTCTGGAATCGATATCTAGTCTGGAAGACTGGGTACCGACGCGTCTCGGAACCGACGCTTACCAATTCCGGATGCGCGGTACCGAGGATACTCACCAAGGGTTTTTGGTTGCCTCGGTACCGCTTGAGCAGCCTCCGATGACTGCTTCGATGTCGGTATCACCTCCGATTCTGGCACAGCTACCGGTATCAGTATTGATGCCGGTTCCTGCAGTGACATCGGGACCAGCTACTTCCATGCCTTTTTCACCAGGATCGCTCCTTTCTATACCGTTTGGAGTCAATACCTGGCATGGACGATGCAGTACTGACTGTCTCAAGTCATAACCGCCAGTACCAGTATCCATCCATTAGAGCTCCTTTTCTGCACCGGACCAGTACATCCTCCGGTGCCCAGGCTAGTTCTTCAACTTTAGCCTGTCCAGGGATGGTTCCCATTGGAGATCCTTCTTTTCAGAAATTTCTCCTTGACATGGCAACATTCCTTGCTATTCCTATCCCTGGCTATGATCCTACACAAGGCTCTTCTGGGGAAAAGGAAAATATAATGCTTCCTTTACATCATTCTTTGCAGGATCTTCTGAGAATATGGGAAACACCTTTTAAGGGTTTCCTCACCTTTTACAGCAACTGATCTTCTGTATCAGGTGCCCCCCTCTCCAGGGTTTCAAAAGACTCAACTTCCCCATCATTCCATTGTAGTGGAATCAGCAATGAGGAAGGTAAAAAGCAAGAAGAAGCATTCTTATCCGCCAGGTCGTGAATCTAGAACACTGGATGCCTTTGGACGTCAAACCTTCCAAACATCTATGCTGGCAACAAGGATTCTCTCTTATATTTTTTTATATGAGTCTCTATCCCTTCAGGAGGTCACAAAGAAATTATCTCTCGACTCCTTTTCTATCAGAGCCCAAGGCTGCAGACTATTCCTTACTACTTAGTCATAGTCAAAATATCTCTTGGTTTCTTACTCGTGCTTCTCTAGACTCTTTTGAGTCTGTTAGCAGAACCTCTGCTATAGCCATAGGAGCACGACGAAGAGCCTGGCTCCAAGCTTCAGACTTGAACAGATGGGCACAACAAAGACTGGGTAATACTCCTTGTACTGGAGGAAATCTCTTCAATAGGGCGTCTTTACGTCAGGTTGCTCATTGCTCCACTGACTTCCCTGTTTCTGAGGGCTATCCTAAGCCTTCCCCTTCCCCAGTAGGTAGGAAATGCCCTACCAAACCTTCTTTCCCTAAAAGAAGGTTTTATTCTTCTCCTGCCCATCATACAGATGTTCCCAAACAAGGGAAACCTTGCTCTGATCTGAAGAATCCAAACTCAAACCAGGAAAATTAACCCTCAATAGGGTTCTACTTAATCTTTTTATAACCTACAGTTCACTTCTTCTCAGCAGAAGTTTTTTCACTGTTTTTTCATTTAAAACTCTACACATGGATTCCTGTTTTCCAGGACATCCACTTGCTCTTAGGTAGGCTGAGCTGTCAGGAGATTCATGTCTATGGGTCACAGGGTTTTCCTCCTCTTTCTACCATGAAGAGAGGTTTGCCAACTATCTCATGATAGTTTTCTCCTGTACCACCATGAATTTTTTCCTTCTACAGACTTACCATATGGCAAGTCTCCCTTCATCTCCTATTTTTCTTTACCCTCTTTTTCAGGGCCTCCCCTGTAAGAGTGCTACCATACCACTGGAAGGCTTTCTTAGCCTTTCTAGTCTTCCTGTCCTTTCTAGTGTAGAGTTTTCTCTGGAGTAACCTCCCTGCTTTCACTGGGCAGCTCATCAGACATGATCAGGATTTTCTCCTCTTGTTCTGTCTGTTCTCTCTGTTACAAACAGAAGGATTCTCTCTGCTGTTCTATTCAGCAGCTGCCCATGCAGGAGTTCCAGTAATTGGACTACTGGTACTTTTCTACGAGTTCCACTTCCACTACTTTTTCTCTGGCCTTAGCAGTGCCTCCAAGATAGTGCTCATCTATCTTGGATAATCCTTATCGCTTCTTTTCTATCATCTCCAAATCTCTGGAGTTGGCAGCATAACTGAAGTGGCAGCTGGTTTTCTCCAACAGCCACTTTTATTTCCCAATTCTCCTGCATAGTGCTCTCTGCAATCCTACTGAGAAGCTTTCCACTATGGGCTCTTGCTAGAGAGCATGGGGATTTTTTCTCTAATTACTATCCTATATGGTTGAAAAAGGCTTCCTCAGTCATTCCTCATGACTGTAGGGGTTCTTTACACCCTTCTATTTCCTTTTAATAAAGGACATAAGCCTTCTCTATGTGACAGTCTAAAGAGTTACCCAGTTTCTGCAGGAAATATGCTCTTTTTCCTTACAGCTTGTCCTCATGGTATTCTAATCCTTCATGGACAGCACATATTTAATTAAACAACGCATGGTACCCCCCCCCCTTGTCCTTCAAGTGGGTCATCCTGGTATCTCATCCTCTGCGTTTTCTGTCCATTCACCATGTTAGAGTTCTACCGGACTCAGGACTTGCTGTTTACAGACTGATATTATCCTCTGTTTTCCATGCAACCATCCTGGTTATTTCACTGGATAGTATTCCTGCTCCATCTTAACCAGGGGGAACAGATTCTCTATATCTCTCAAGTAACATAGTAACATAGTAACATAGTAAATGACGGCAGATAAAGACCAGTATGGTCCATCTAGTCTGCCCAGCAACATGGCAGGAGTAGGTGCACCTGCCGCTGCGTGCAGGTCACCCCTCCCCATGTCTTTGTTTAGGGGTGAACCCAATGCTCCATGTAGGGTACCCCTGTTTGTTGAGAAATTAGATAGTTAAGTTTATTTTCTTTTTATTTATTTATTGAGCAGTTTTATATACCGCCTTTCAGCAGAATCAATGCGATTTACATCGAACAAAAACTGGAATATTACATTACAACTTATTCAAACAGGTAACTTATCAACATCCGTAAGAAAGGTAGGATTGTCTTTAACTTATTTACATAGGTGATGAAAGGATTAAATACTCAACATATTTACACATTTTATATTTACATATTCATCATTCAAGAGTGTTACATATTGCATTGTAAATGAATTCAGTCAGATACATTTGTATAATCATGAGGGTTGTGGTATTAACTAGGGTGTTTAGTGAGTCTGTCATTAGTAATATTTATGTAAGGATTATTCTGCCTGCTATAGATTATGAGGAATGTTTTTGATTTTATCCTGTTGCTATAGAGGGATCCACTTTGTGTGTCCCATGCCAAGTAGGTTCCACCTTCTTGTTAGATGAATCTTTCCTCTTCACATCTTCCATATGAATGTTCTTATGGGCATATCTCTATCTGCTTAATTGCAGACATTTATCTTTAGACATATCTATTCATGTATGTATATATCTCCATATACTTCTCTATAGATACATATGTCTGTAAGCTGTGTGTGCATATCTTATGCCCCTCCAGATCTCACTATAGACATATATATATAGACATATATATATATAGACACACACATATAGACATATATATAGATATGTAGTTACATACTTATCTCTCTGTCTATGCTTATGAAGGTTTTACCTTCCTATAGGTTCCAGACAGTGGGCTTGCATATGTTCATACTGTCCCACAGTATGTCTGGGGTATTATGCACACAACCACTGCTGTGGTTCTGACAGCTCCTACCTTAACCCTAGGTTTAGGTATCCCTGAAGCTCCATGCTCCAATATCTTTCCTTTCTCTCACCAGTTAGGAAAGACAGGGTGGATCTTCAGTAGACCTCTGGTCTCTGCTGCAAAATCTGGGGCTCCCTCTGCCGTCGGGTAGCACCCTCTCCCTCCTAAATAGACTCCCCAGTACATTGACTTCCTCCTTGGCAACTCTAGGGGGGATGCCTCCATCTGGTGTGTGGAGGGGCGGGGGGTGGGGGGGTTAGCTCTCTGCCAGAACAGTTGGGTAAGCACAAACTCCTGCCCTCCATGCTTGGCAGCGCCCTCCCCTCTTCAAGGGGGCGTCACAGGCTTCTCAATCAATCTTTCTCTGCTCCAAAGGTTTCTCAAGGATAGTTCTGCTCTTCTGCAGACTTCTCCTCAGGAGCTGGAAGCGTGGCCCAGTGGCCCACACAGGAGGTCACAGGACCTCCACCACTTACTGACTGACAGGCAGTAACCTTCCCTTGATGAGGATATTCGCTCACTCCCTTCTTCTTGGGAGTCATGTGAAGCCTATATTGATGATCCTATTTCCTTTTCCCTGGAACAGACCCTCCAGGATGATCTGCCCAAGAATTTTTCATATCCAGAGTTCTTTCAGAAACTCTCCCGCATGTTGGCCTTCAGTTCCTCTCAGTCTCTGACAAATAAGCAGGATTTTCAATCCATTCTAAATGCTTTCAGTATTCCTGGGGAGGCCCTTGCACTTCCTGTGTCTCAGGTCCTTCAGGATTTACAATCCTCCATCTAGCAGACCCTTTCTGGCAGCACTGCATCCTCCTGCAGATCATAAGTACAAGGTCCTACCTTCTCTGGGTTTCTCTCATGCTTAGCTCTTTCATCAGTCTGTATCAGAGGCAGTCCTAAAACAACAAAAACAAAAAAAAATCCAAGATCTCTAAAACGCCTTCCTAGACTCTTCCAGGGAAGGAACAGTGGACCTTGGATGCTGTGGGGCAAAAATCCTACCAGAGCAGTACTCTTGCTATGCGCATATTAGCTCATCAGCTTCATATTCTGCACTACCTTCATGACTTTCTCCTATAGCTGGATCCTCTAGTGCAGAGGTTCCCAACTCCAGTCCTGGAGGGCCAAGCACCATTCAGGTTTTCAGGCTGTCCCTAATGAATATGCATGAGATACATTTGAATACAATGGGGGCAGTGCATACAAATGCATCTCATGCATATTTATTAGGGACAGCCTGAAAACCTGAATGGTGTTTGGCCCTCCAGGACTGGAGTTGGGAACCTCTGCTATAGCGGATCCGGTTTCCCTGGCTGCGGACTTGCATTAATCCCTTTACCACAGCGTTCATGCTATATATGGCATCTATCAGCTGTTTCAGCGAGGTGCACTACCTGGCTTCGTGCATCCAGTCTGCATGGACTTACATGACCACTTAGCTGATGCTCCCTGCCTGGGAGATGGTCTGTTTGGTTCCAAGAGGCGGTCTCTGAGATCAAGGACCATTCCTCCACAGTCTAAGAACTTGCACATCAGTCTGCTTCCTCCTCTTGCCATCCATACATGCCATCCTAGCACCGTCCTTTCCATTACAATTACTTTCAACAGTTTTATCTGAGACAGTGCTACCAGCCTTGCCTGCAATAGTCAGATGTATGCGATGTGATACATCTGACTGTATTTCATCGCATCGCATCATGTGCCCCAACTAGCACAAGAGATATCTCAGCTCCTTCTCAATGATGCCTTTGAGCTCGTCCCACTTACCAAGAGAGGTCAGGGATTTTACTCCTGGTTCTTCTGATATCCAAAAAGATTGGCAGACTTCGGCTGATCCTGGAACTGTCGTCTCAATCTTTTTCATCAAACTGAAAAGGTTCAAGATCCACTCTGAACTCAGTCCTTCCCTTGTTCAGCCACAGGGATTGGCTAGCTTCCCTAGAACTCAAGGATGCCCACACCCCCATCTACCCCCCTCCACTGGAAGTTCCTTCGGTTCTCTTTCCCAAACCGCAACTCTCAATACAAAGTTCTGCCTTTCGGGCTCTCCTCCGCTCCTTGTGTCTTCACTAGTTGCCTGGCGGTAATCATGACCCACCTGTGGCATCAGGGCCTGTGCGTTTACCCCTACTGGATGGATTGACTGATTTTCAGGCACTGCCAAAGACATGACTTAGCCTGAGCTGTCTGAGACACTGCAGTCACCCTGCAGTCCCTCGGCTTCATTTTTCAGTATCGAGAAATCCAAGCCTGCCCCTCCAAACTCAGAATTTCATCGGAGCACACTTAGACACTTGACAAGCCAAGATCTTCCTTCATGTGCAGAGGGTTCAAGCCTTGCAGTCCCTCTGCTCCTACATCTTTTGGAATTATACAAGTAACTCTTGGTCAGCTTCCAGAGTGATGAACAATATATAAAATTTGCTCTATTTAAACATAAGTAAACTGTGAAATTCTGTTTCAGTAACCACTTTTCTCCCCTACTGTGGGAATTTCCAATACTATAGGGTTTTAAACAACTCCCTTAGTCAAACATTGCAATTGTTCGATACACGGACGGTCTCAGACTTGTCGGCACTGCGTTATAGATGTTAAAACTTATCTAGTCTCCAGGACCAAGCAGGAAGTCTGTCCTCACATATGGGTGACATTGACATCGATGGAGCCCCCGTGCGGAGCATTTCCCCAGCTTTCTAAGATAGCCTTTGGGAATACTGCACGCATGTGCGGTCCCCTTCCTGCCTAAAGGTGCCATCTTGCTCAGTCTTTCTTTTTCCGTGGAGCCCAACGGACGTCTGTCCGTGTCACCTGGAAAAGTTGACTTTTCTTCTTGCGATTTCTTCATGTTCTTCTCCGGTTCGATGCCGGTTCCCCTTCCCACCGGGTTCGGTACACCGGTATCAAGCCCGTCTTCTATTTTTCGGTTTTTGCCCTTCGTGGCTGGTGTTCGTGCCCTTTTTTTCTTTTCCCTGGAAGGCCGGTCCTTTGACCTCGCGGGGCTGCTTTTTTCCCCGATGGCTTCCAGTGGTTTCAAAAAGTGTGATCGGTGTAAGAAATTGATGTCTCTCACTGACACACACGACTGCTGCCTTCGATGCCTGGGACCGGAACATGATCCTAAGGTCTGTGTCCCATGTGGCAAAATGTCCACCAAGGCACTTCGAAGCCGCCAGCATCAGAAAGAACAGATTTTTTCTGACTCTGCCTCCGGCCGGGCCCGGACCTCGTCTGAGGTCTCGACATCTCGGGAGTCTGACCCCGAGCACCGCCGGGGTTCCTTGGACAGGGGGTCCCCCGATCGGGAGCGTAAGAAGAAGAAAAAGCTCATGAGGGTGGAGTTGGAGGAGGTCCCTGGTTCCTCGAGGGCCAGGTCTCGGACCCCCGACCGCCACCCCAGGCCCTTGGAACAGGAGAGGTCGTCCAAGATGCCTCGCATAGAGCCGGAGTCCACCGGGCACATAAGTCCTGTTGTCCTCGGACTCTCCTCCTAGGGAGCCGACGTCGGGCCCGGCACTGCCAGGGCACGAGTCGGTGGCTGCTGAGTCTCCTGAGCTTGGACTCAGGCTGACAGATTTGGAGTGCAGATTGTCTGCCTTCATGGATCAGCAGCGGGTACTGATGGTCAGCCTCGCTGGTGCATCTGCCCCAACCACCGGGACATCGACGTCTAAGTCGACCCCGGAGACCGAGCCGATACTTGAGACCATGAAAGCTCAAAGTCGTCGTCGGTCACGGCCACCCTCGACCTCCCACTCGGGACCGAGGGTGTCGACGCCGGTGCCTTCGGCGTCGGGGCAGGTGCCACCGAGGCCCGCGCGGTCGGAGCCCCCCAACTCCTCTTTGGATGAGTCCGCGTGGGAGACGGAGGACGAGGAGTCCCCCGACACCTTCCGGAATCGGTGCGTCCCTTTGGACTCACCGCAGTCCGAGCCCCGGCTTTGGTCCCCGCCCCCCCCCCCCCCCCCCCAGGGAGGACACCCGGTTCTCGGAGTTCATCAGGGATATGGCCCAGGCTTTGGCAATTCCCACGGACCCTGAGGAGGAGCCTCGAGCCGAAGAGCTCGAAGCCCTCCAGTATGACTCTCCTCCGAAGGAGGCCTTTACTGTGCCGGTTCCTCTGATGCTGGAACGGCTCCTCTTCCGGATGTGGGAGGCACCGGCCTCGGCGCCAGTTTTGAGCAAGCAGGTCGATTCCATCTATCGACTCTGTAAGAGCCCTGGCTTCCAGATGGCGCAGCTGCCGCACCATTTCATGGTGGTGGAATCGGCCATGCATCGTCTGAAGAGCCAGAAGATGCACTCTGCGGTGCCTCCCGGCAGGGAGGCCCGGAACCTGGATGCGCTCGGCAGAAAGTGCTTCCAGGGCTCGATGCTTGCTTGCCGCATCCAGTCCTACCAGCTGTACATGGGCATGTACTTACGAGACCTGGCGAACGAAATTGCCGGGTTCTCTGCTGGCCTCTCCGGGGAACCTTTGCAGAGGTTCAAAACCTTGTCCTCGGGAATCTGGGAATGCTCAAAGTTCATGTCCCGAGCGGCCTACGATGGCTTCGAGGCTTCGGCCCGTGTAGCGGCAGCCGGCATCGGGGCCCGACGCCAGGCATGGCTGCAGTCGTCGGACCTCGAGCCCTGGGTGCAGGACAAGTTGGTCGATGTCCCTTGCCGAGGTGAAAACCTTTTTGGCAAGCCCATGGCCGAGAAGGCTGCTGAGCTTGAAACCAAGCACCTGACTAGGACGAGGCTGTCTAGAAAAACTTCTGCCCCTTCTCATAAAAAGAAGGGATCGGGTAAGAAGTCATTTTACCGGAGGAAGTCAGCTGCCTACAAACCTTTCCCTCAGTACCAGGCCTCCCCAGCTTCCCAGCAGGGTCAGCAGGCCAAGGGACAGGGACATGGGCCCCGTAGGCAGAAGACCCCCAAGCCTCCGGCTCCTGCTCCCACTCAGCAGGGAGGGGGTTTTTGACTCCCACAGCATAGCCTTTCCACCTCTGCTGCCCCATCCCTGCACAGGAGGTCGTCTATCCCTGTTTGCCCACAGTTGGCCACTCATTACAGGAGATGCTTGGGTATTGAGCATAGTCCACAAGGGCTATATGCTCCATTTCCAGCAGTTGCCGCCTCCCTACTTCCCAGGGGAGCCTCCACGAACTCCTCTGCACACAGACCTCCTCCTTCAAGAACGTCAAGGTCTGCTTCTGGACAAGGTGGTGGAGCCTGTACCTCCCGCCTGCAGGGTCACGGTTTTTACTCCAGGTACTTCCTTGTACCAAAGAGAACCGGTGGCCTCAGGCCTATTCTCGACCTCAGGGTTCTAAACAAGTTCTTGGAGAAAGAAAAGTTCAAGATCCTTACTCTTGGGACACTTCTGCCCTACCTCCAGCAGGGAGATTGGCTATGCTCCTTAGATCTAAAGGATGCATACACTCACATCCTCATTCATCCAGACCACAGAAAGTACCTCAGGTTCATTGTGGGAGAAAGCCATTACCAGTACAGAGTACTACCCTTTGGCCTAACCTCCGCCCCAAAGGTCTTTACAAAGTGCCTGGCAGTGGTTGCGGCCTACTTGAGGAATCAAGGTGTTTTTGTCTTCCCCTACCTGGACGACTGGCTCATCAGGGGTCAGACTTACCAGGCGGCCAGGCAAGTCGCCCTCCGAACTGTCTCCCTCCTTCAACACCTAGGCTTTGTCATAAACTTTGCAAAGTCTACTTTGCTCCCCTCCCAGAACCTGGAGTTCATAGGGGCACGGCTGGACTCCCTGCAAGCAAAGGCTTATTTGCCAGAAGACAGGGCACAAAGGCTCATAGACTTGGCATACCAGTTTCTAGGCATGCCACGGGTTTCCGCCAGACTCTGTCTACAGCTCCTAGGCCACATGGCATTGACAGTGCATGTGACCCCCAATGCCTGCCTCCACATGAGACCTGCACAGTGGTGCCTCAGAACTCAGTGGAAGCAAGCCACGGGACGCCTCACAAAGTACTGGTGTCCAAACCATTCCTGAACTCCCTACAGTGGTGGCTACACCCCCCCAACTTACTACAGGGGGTACCTTTTCAGGTACCTGTTTCCACGGTGGTGTTGACGACTGATGCCTCCTTGCAGGGCTGGGGTGCACATTGTTTGGACAGGTGCACCCAGGGCCTGTGGTCTCCATGGGAGGCCATGCAACAGATCAACCTACTGGAACTCGGGACTATTCGCTTAGCCCTCGAAACCTTCCCTCACACCTTGGCCCACCAGTCTGTTCTGGTACAGACGGACAATCAAGTGGCCATTTTCTATGTGAACAAACAGGGAGGCACTGGGTCCAGGCTCCTGTGTCAGGAGGCACAGGCCCTTTGCTCTTTTGCGCTCAGGCACAACATGTTTCTCAATGCTGTTTATCTCCCTGGCCAGGAGAACTTCCTGGCAGACAGGTTGAGCAGGGTTCTGCAGCCCCACGAGTGGCAACTGCACCCATTAATGGTTCAAAAGATTTTCCTGAAATGGGGACTTCCATCCATAGATCTCTTTGCCAGTCCCCTGAACCGGCAGCTACCCAGGTTCTGTTCCAGGCAACCGTATCCCCTGAGGTTAGCAGCGGATGCCTTCCTGATTTCTTGGTCCCAGGGCCTCCTGTATGCGTTTCCTCCCACGCCTCTGGTGGCCCGAACCTTGTTCAAGATTCTAAGGGACAAGGCCTCGGTGCTTCTGGTGGCCCCCAGGTGGCCGAGGCAGCCCTGGTTCCCACTTCTGCTTCAACTAGCAGTGGAAACCCCACTATCTCTGGGATTGCAACCCAATCTTCTCTCTCAGGATCAGGGTTCCCTTCTGCATCCCAATCTCAAATCTCTCAATTTGATGGCCTGGAGGCTGCAAGGGTAGTGTTGGCTCCCTGGGGCCTCCCTCAGGAAGTGGAAGAGGTGGTCTTGGCCTCTAGAAAGCAATCCACCAGGAAAACCTATGCCCTGAAGTGGAGAAGGTTCTCCTTGTGGTGTCAGCAACGTAAGGAAGATCCTTTCTCCTGCACTGTGCCAATAGTGCTTCAGTACCTGCTGCACTTGTCCAGTTAGGGCCTTAAGTCCAATTCTGTTCGGGTCCACCTCTCTGCTCTGGCAGCTCACCACTCTCTGGTGGAGGGACACTGTCAGTTCACCCCTTGGTGTCCAGGTTTCTCAGAGGCTTGCTCTTGCTCAAGCCTCCTCTCTGTCCACCGGCCCCTAAGTGGGAGTTGAATGTGGTCTTGCAGCAACTGACTCGCCCACCTTTTGAGCCAATGGCTACATGTCCTCTCCGCTTCCTTTCTTGGAAGACTCTATTCCTAGTGGCCCTGACCTCGGCCAGGCGAGTGAGTGAGCTTCAAGCCCTGGTCTGTGACAGGCCATACACTCGCTTCTTTTGGAACAGGGTAGTCCTTAGGACTCATCCTAAGTTCCTCCCAAAGGTTGTCTCCTCTTTCCATTTCAACCAGGAGGTGGTTCTTCCAGCATTCTTCCCTAGACCCCATGCCAGCCGGGCTGAGACAGTTCTGCATACCCTGGACTGTAGAAGGGCCTTATCCTTCTACCTTGAACGTATGCAGGGGCATAGGAGTGCTACTCAGCTCTTCGTATCTTTTGACCCTAATAACTTGGGGTTACCTGTCTCCAAGCATACCTTGTCCATCTGGGTGTCTGACTGTATCACCTGGGCTTACAGGGCAGCTGACATTCTCTTGCAGAGTCGGGTCACAGCCCACTGTGTCCGGGAAATGGCTGCCTCAGTAGCTCATCTCCGCTCTGTACCGTTGGCAGACATCTGTAGGGGTGCAACTTGGTCCTCAAGCCAGACGTTTGCTGCCCATTACTGCCTGGAGAGGGAGTCCCGTAGGGACAGTGCTTTCGGTTAGGCAGTGCTCCGGAATCTCTTCGAGGTTTAAGCAACTCCTACCCTCCAGCCCTCTGGTTGGGCTACCGGTGGGGTATGTTTCAGTGAAATCCTTTCTCTGATGCTGCGGCTAGAGGGAGCTCATTTTTCAGCTCTGGGTCCCCTGGTAGCCTGAAGCTGGGGAGTCCCATATGTGAGGACTGACTTCCTGCTTGGTCCTGGAGAAAGTAGTTACCTGTACAGGTGTTCTCCAGGAGCAGCAGGAATCAGTCCTCACAACCCTCCCTCCTCCCCTGGGAGTTGCAGTGGTACATAGTTCATTTTTACATTTTTGTTGTGCTGTCTTTTAGCTATGTCATCAGACTGAGCAAGATGGCACCTTTAGGCGGGAAGGGGACCGCGCATGTGTGCAGTATTCCCAAAGGCTTTCTTAGAAAGCTGGGGAAATGCTCTGCATGGGGGCTCCATCGACGTCGATGTCACCCATATGTGAGGACTGATTCCTGCTGCTCCTGGAGAACACCTGTTACAGGTGAGTAACTACTCTTTATCGTTCCTAATAGCATCAATGACCTGTCCGGCAAATTCACACACCCACAGGTTAAACGTCCAAAATTTGTTCTCAAACTTATAAATTGCTAAATTCAGTGCTTAGCTTTAACGTGCTCCCCAACACCAGCCATTGGCGCCTTTTCTTGCATTTCACTCCTTCTGGGTTTGTTCAGGGGGACCCGCAACATTCAAAGCTTGTGTACACACAGACAACCAGGTTTCCATGTTTTACATCAAGTAGGGGTGGTACAGGCTCTCCATATTTGTCGAGAAGCCACGTAATTATGGACTCTTGATCTTTCCCTGAATGCCCTTGCTACGATGATTTACCTTCCAGGGGCTCAAAATCAGCTGGCTGACAAGTTGAGCCGACAGCTGGATGCACACAAATAGTTCCTTGATCTGTAGACAACCAGAGATGGACCTATTTACCTCCATGGACTGCCAAATGTCCCATCTTCGCTCGATTCAGTCCTGCCTCCAGTGATAGGCATCAGATGCCTTTGCACTGGACTGGTCTCATGGTCTTTTGCTTGCTTTTCCCTTCGTTCCTGCTAATCATGTGGGTCCTGCGCATGATCAAGCAAGACAAAGCAATCATTCATTCTGATAGCGCCTCAATGGCCCCTCCAAGTCTGGTATCTCCATGTTCTTGGGCTGCTGCAGGACTCTCCTATAACTCTGGGAACTCAACCAGGCCGCCTGACTCGGCATCAGGGTTGCCTTCTACAACCAACATCCAGTCTTTATCCCTCACGGCATGGCAGCTTCACGGCACCAAGCTGACTTCTTCACTGCCCCCAGATGTCCTTTGTTCTTGCTGCTTCCCGCAGACCATCTATGTAGCTTTCTGCCAGCACAAGTGGGCCTGTTTTTGCTGACTGGGTCACAATGCATGGACAGGATCCAATTCACTGTTCAGTGAACCAGTTTTTGACTTATCTCCACCTATCTCATTCAGGACTACAGACTAATTCATTACGTTTTCATCTTTTGGCTATCACTGCTTTGCACTACCCCATCGATGGCCAGCCCATCTCAGTCCATCGGGTGGTCTCCAGATTCATGAAGGGTCTCAAGAACAGCAATCCTCCTGTCTGACTGCCTATGCCAGCCTGAGACCTTAATGTTTTGTCTCAGCTGATGCAAACACCATTTGAGCCTCTCCTCTCTTCTTCACTCAAACATCTCACCTGGAAAACTGTCTTCCTTATTGCCATCACTTTGGCCAGACATCTGTGGGAAATTCAAGCTCTCGTGCATTAATCCCCCCCATATACATAATTCTTCCATGACAAGGTTGTCCTTCAGACATTGGATTGCTGAAGAGCTCTTCTCTACTGTCTGTATTGTACTGAATCTCTACACAAGTAGTCTGTTTCTCACTTTCAATCCCAAGAATCCTGGGCAGCTGGCAGCAAAGCTGACCATTTCCTTGTGAATTGTGGACGGCTACAAGCAAACAGCTCTCCCTTCTCCAGGACGCATTACCCCTCACAAGTTCAAGGCCACAGCTGCCTCCATGGGCATTCTGGCTTCTGTATTTACCCAGGACATCTGCAAGGCAGCTACCCTGTCATCTATCCACATCTTCACTAGACACTACAACTTGGATCATTCATCCACAATGGACTTTTACCTTTGGCCAGGTGGTCTTCCGGAACATGTTTGTAACTTAATTATTTTCCTCCGTCCAAGCTAATTCCAGGGTTGCTCTGATTGAAAAGATGTTTCACACACCTAAATCTTCCTGACCAGGTGGCCCCTAGCTCTGAACTCACCATAGAGTGTGACTGTATCCCCCTGCTTGTCTCTGGAGAAAGTGTAGTTGCTTAACTGTAACAGGGGTTCTCCATAGACAGGGGTATGCAGTCGCACTCTCCTGCCTGTCTTCCCCTCATCAAAACAAAAAAAAGCCATCACTGAAGTAGACTCCATCATATGGACTGGCTTCAGCTCTATTTTTTTTGTTCGTTTCTTTATGCTCTGGTACAAATTGATTCTCTCAGAACAGGCAGGTGGGAAGCAGGCACTCATGCTCAGTGAAGCAACAAAGTTTCTCTGAGTTGTGGGAGATCTACATAAGGCTCAGTCTGGGGACGTCACCATTGAGTGTGACTGTATACATCTGCTTTCTACGGAGAACCCCTGTTACAGGTAAGTAGCTACACTATTAGAAAAAGTACAGAGAAGAGCAACAAAAATAACTGGGACAGAAGGATATCCCCATGAGGAAAGGCTTAAAAGGTCAGGGCTCTTAAGCTTGCACAAGAGATGATAGCGGTCTATAAAAGAATGAATGGAGTGGAGCAGGTAAACATAGGTCAGTTGTTTACTCCCTCAAAGTAGAAAGACTAGTAGATTTAAGACTGATTGGAGAAAATATCTTTTCACTCAATGCCAGACGACTTCAGGACAGTTTACCAAGAACTGATTATACCACATTTTGATTACGCAAATGCAATGCTACAAGGGCTCCCACAATCCACCTTGATCCCACTTCAGCTTACGATGAACACCGCGGTGAGAGTCCTTCACGAGGTGCCCAGAAGCGAACACGTGACGCCCATCCTGAAACAGCTGCACTGACTCCCGATTCATGGCAGACTTGCATTTAAAACCCTACTGTTGACATTCAAGGCCATCAATGGGCTCTCATCTACTTCCCTCACGGAGCTT
Source organism: Ichthyophis bannanicus (assembly GCA_033557465.1). NCBI lineage: Eukaryota > Metazoa > Chordata > Amphibia > Gymnophiona > Ichthyophiidae > Ichthyophis > Ichthyophis bannanicus. The sequence continues at coordinate 95,545,660 of CM066039.1, read as the reverse complement.
ATCCACACCATATCCCCCAACAGATCCAGAAGATCTGCAGCAGTCAATACACTGAAAGTCACAAAAGCGATAACTCAATGTACCCAAGCAACAGCAAACAGGGCCTTCAAGTTCTGTGCACCCAGATGCTGGAACGCCCTGCCACCCAACATCCGGGCAATTCCTGACCTAACCCAGTTTAGGAAGTCAGTGAAGCACCATCTCTTCCTCAAGTACTACCCAGTAGCCAGCACACTAACAGCCCCCTCCCAACCTAGTACAGCCACACCAACATACCTCAATCCAACCTCAACTTAGTCTACTTCCAATATGACTTAAACATGACGCCTATGTGTAAATAGTTGCCCTCTGTTACCCAAGTTTTAGCACCCGTTCTCTGTAAACACAGAGCGGCTTGCCGCCCTGTTGTAAGTTTGTGTTCCATGTAAACCGCACTGATGCTGAATAGCGTGGTATATAAGAGACTGTAAATAAATAAATAAATAATGCATAATCAAATTTTTGAATTCCTTACTAGAGGACATAGTAAAAGCTATTCCTAATCGTCTGTCCAGTCCAGACAATTGGGTTATGCCCACCCACCATCAGCTGGAGACCGATAAAAGAACTGAGCTGAACAGCCCATAAATAGCCTGTGCCCCTTCAATTAGCCAGTATTTTCTCAGCAGATGATGGATGAGCTTAACCTGTGCTCTGTCCTGTAGTATTGTTTTCTTTGGTATTTGGCCCATGGATTGATTGTTTTTAGCCTGTTGGTTCCCGGGTCTGAGGGTTCAGAATCCAGTGGTGTGTCCTTCCTCTCTCTCCCCCCCATCCCCCATTCTCCATTGGAGGTCCTGGGAGCTGAGGCAGTTCAGCCACAGTGCCTGGCTTTTTTGAAAACAAAGTAAAGCAAACCAGGAGGCTCCTCAAGAAGCAGTGCGGATGCGGCTGGATCTGGTAAGTGGGGCCAGTGCCGTTGGACGCCTTACCACATGGCCAATGCTGACATTCATGTGTCTGGTGGCTGTCGCATGTAGCACGCTGAACATCTCTTGGCTGAGGGGTTGTACCCTGGCTGCGTGAAGGAAAGCGCCACAGCCTTCAATCTTTCATTGGGAGCCCAGTTTGTGCAGGGGATGGCTGTTAGCACTCCCAATGACCACAGCAGCCCTGACTTGGTGGAGGTCGGGCTGTGAATTTTGGTGGGAAAGGATGCCGCACTGGCAGTGGACCCAGCCTTAAGCACTGATAGCCCAGTTTGGCAACCAGATGCCGCATCAGCTCTTTGGGGGGGGAGGTGCTTCTGGAGCAGTGCCCCCCCCTTTTCACCCAAATTTGTGCTTGCATTGCACCAGGCCTTCTGCCTGTGGCAGGCTGGGGGGAGGGGGGAACCTCGGCTAGGTGGAGCTCCCAGGTGACGTGGGGAGGCACTCCCTCATAGCTGTGAAGTGAACTCTGAGGGAGCCACTGGAGGAGAATGCAGCCTCTGGGCTTGCTAGACTGTCTTGGGGGCCTTAAAAGGGTCTTTTCGGAAATGCCATACTGGGTCAGACCAAAGTCCAAACCTAGTATCCTGATTCAAGCAGTGGCCAATCCAGGTCACAAGTACCTGACAGGTTCCCAAAAAGATACAGGTTCCACAATGCTTGTCCCGGAGTAAGCAGTGGATTTTCTGGGTCTTTAATAATGGTTTATGGACCTTTCCTCTAGGAACTTGTCAAAACTTTTTTTAAACCCAGCTACACTAACAGGAAGGTCCAGAGGAGGGAGAAGAGCCCTGTGGGGGGAGGATCAGACAGTGGTTCAGATTTTCCACAGGGATGAGCTGCACTTTTATTTCCTATACTTTGGCAGACTTGAAGATTTTCGAGGAACCTAAGTTGGCCCCTTTGGGTCCCCCACCATCTCTGGTCTTACAGGGGTTTCAGAAACCCCCAAGAGCTTTTCCTTTTCACAGTACTGTAAAGGAGCTCATTGAGGCGGAATGGAAGGTTCTCGATGCTGGACTCTTGAGTTGGTAGAGCCATGGCCAAGATTTACCAGATTTTGTGGAGGAGAAGCTGCGCCTCCCGAGAGTGGATGCCTTGTCTGCATTCACAAGAGACAACTATTCTGGTGGAAGGTGGGGTGCCCTTGAGCCACAGGACTGCCAGATGGAGGCGTTGCTTAAGCAGTCCTTTGAGATTTGTGCCCTGGTGCTACAAGTTTGTCTGTCTGTCTGGGCCTACATGGCCCATGCCTCTCTCCAGGAACAAGCAGGAATGTAGTCTTCACATATGGGTATCGTCGGAGCCTGTGCTGGAACGCTCCCCAGTGTCCAATAGGAAAGCTTTTGGGAGCATCCCACAGCGCCTGCGTGCTGCCTTCCCGCCTTTCCCAACTGTCCCTCTACAGTTCTTCGTTTTCCGCGGAACCGACAGGTCACACATCCTGTCACCGCAGAAAATATTCCCGTTTATTCTTCTTTTTTGTGGTCACGTCTGCCTTCCTTCGACGCTACACTGGTACCGCCGGTTCTTCTTTCCTTTTCCAAAAAAAAACAACAAAAAACCAACCTTTCTTCTGGAGTCTTTTCCAGCTTTTTTTTCTCCTTCAGGTGCCACACGCCATTTTGGGCACTAGGCCCAACTTTTGCTCTAAAAAGGAAAAACCCTCTTTGGGTTTTAAAAAGTGTTCCAAGTGTGGCGGTGCCATCTCCAACACCCATGAACGGTGCCTCAAATGTTTAAGTACTGACCACTCTATTTTGGAGTGTGTTGCCTGTGGGATGATGTCGAAGAGGGGCCGGCAAAACCGAGCTGCTAAACTTAGCACCCTTTTTTTCTCTCCGATGCAGCGTCCATGGCATCGACGTCTTCCAGGGCTTCGTCTTCCTCCCATGGATCTCAGGTAACTAAACATAAACCTGGACGGTCCTCAAAGGGTAGATCTCCTTCCAAGCATCGAGATGCCTCTGGTGTTGCCCTTCAGGGACTTGTACCGGAAAAACTGCCCCAGCGGGAGGCTTCAGCTTCCAAAGCACTAACTGGGCTCCAGGATGTTCTCAAGGCCTCAACCTCGGCAGAACTACTGATGCCATGCTTTGGGGTACCAGCTGCTTCATCCGGTACCGATACCCAGGCATCGGCAGCGTTGATAGACCAGAGATTCTTGGTTATTGAACACAGTCTGGCGGCTCTTCTCATGGCCTCGATGCCCTTGAAACCGCTTCAGACTATTCAACCGGTACCGGCACCGACTGCATCGACATCGGCAGGTATTCTACCGGGACCGAGTCAGGCTTATCCATCTGGTATCGACAAGTCGGATTGGAGATACTTTGAATCCTCGGATGAGTCTGAAGACTCTGAAAGTTCTACCGATACCAGAGTACTTCTGGCAGAGGATTCTTCTCCTCAGTGTAGGATGTCTCCTCCAGAGGATATGTCCTTTCAGGACTTTATCAGAGATGTGGCTCGAGGTCTTTCCATCACAGTGGCTCCTGCAAAAGAGCCTAGGGCAAAGGAATTGGAAATCCTGCAATACCCTAAAGCTTTTAAGGAGGCAGCTACCTTACCTATTCATGAGATCTTGCAGGATGTGGGAAACACCTCTAACCACTTCTCCTCACTCTCGAAGACTCGACACCATGTATCGAGTTCCTCCTTGTCCTGAATTTCAAAAAACTCAGCTACCACACCATTCCATGGTGGAATTGGCTATGAGAAGGATCAAACGTGCAAAAAGACATGCATCTAATCCTCCAGGACGTGAGTGTAGGACTCTTGACGTCTTTGGACGTCAAACCTTCCAGGCTTCCATGCTTTCTGCCAGGATCAGTTCCTATATATTATATATGGGAATGTTCCTTAAGGAGGTCATGGGAAATTTAGAGCTTATGAGCACTCTCATTCCTGACGATAAGAGGGAGGATTACCTTGCACTTGTCAAACATGCTCAGGATGTTTCCAGGTTTGTAAATCGTGCAGCCTTTGACGGTTTTGAGTGCATAAGCAGAACCTCTGCTATTGCCATAGGTGCACGTAGGATTGCCTGGCTCCAAGCATCTGACTTGGAACTTTGGGTACAGGATAAACTGGGGAATATTCCTTGCACAGGAGAGAATCTTTGGCAAGAATTGGCAGGAAAAGGCTAATGAGATAGATGCTGACAATATCACTTTGGATAGATTGTCTAAATCTACAGCTGATCCTGCAAGGAAAAAATCGTACAAGAAACTATTCTTCAGTAAGAAGTTTTACCCCTCCTATACCCAACAGGGACATCGTGTAGGTCAGTCTTCCCAAAAGGGACGGCAACATCAACCTAGGCAAAGAAAACCAAAAACTGCTAAGCCTCTACCTGCTCAGCAGACTCAGCCTCCACAGGGGCTTTGACTCCTATCTAGAGAAGTTTGTCTTCCTGGCCCTGAACGGCCCAGAGCCTTCCATCATTCCAGGAAGGTTATGTCATTTTGCCCCCAGATGGGAGCAGATAACAGCAGAAAATTGGACTCTGTCCATTGTAAGAGAGGGGTACAAACTTCATTTCCGCAGCATGCCCCCTCCTACAATGGTAAGACAGTTCAATTCTCAGACCCCTCTCAACGCCCAGTTAGGTCAAGAAGTCACTTTGCTTCTTACCCAGGGAGCAGTAGAAGAGGTACCCATTCTCCAACAGGGTACAGGGAACTACTCCCCCTATTTCCTTATCCCAAAGAAAGCAGGACGAGACAGACATGTTTTGGACCTCAGAGAATTGAACAAATTCCTGTTCAAAGAGAAGTTCAAAATGGTTTCTCTAGGAACTTTGCTGCCATACCTTCAGAGTCAGGATTGGCTTTGTTCTCTAGATCTCAAGGATGCGTACACTCATGTTCTCATCCATCCAACTTATCGAAAGTTCCTTTGCTTTCTGTTTCAAGGGAAGCACTACCAATACAGGGTTCTTCCCTTTGGCCTGACCTCTGCACCAAGGGTGTTCACAAAATGCATGGCTGTGGTGGCAGCATTTCCCTGCACCTTGGGAATATTCATCTTCCCTTACTTAGACGACTGGTTCATTCAAACCCCTTCAGAGCCAGAGGCCAGGATTTCTCTCTGTCTCGCACAATGTGCATCCTTCAGTATTTGGGACTTGTCATAAACTTCCCAAAATCCAACCTTGCTCCCACTCAGTCCCTAGAGTTTATAGGAGCTCTGCTGGATACCAGACAGACAAGGGCCTACTTTCCACAGCCCCGCTGCCTTCACATTGTGCAGTTAGCTTCCCAAGCAGTGCTAAAACCTCACCTCACTGCTCGGGAAATGTTACAATTGCTAGGCCACATGGCATCCACCGTGCATGTGGTTCCTTATGCTCGCCTCCATATGAGGGCAGCCCAGTGGACTTTATCCACTCAATGGACTCAGGCGTCAGGTTGCCTGTCAGACAGAATAGCAAGCTCAGATCGTATTATTTTGTCCCTCCAATGGTGGCAATCACCCCAAAACCTTCTGGTGGGGTCCAATGTTCCCTCTAATCTTCTGTAGGCTGTGTGCGCATAAAATATCAGCTGTGCAGCTTTTGAAGGAAGATTAAATGTTTGTGCGCCACATAACGACACTCGAGTTATATACTTTAAAATATGACTACATGTCAGATTACAGTATGTACACCACATTGCACTAGAAAATATTGTAGAACTTGTGAAAACCGTAAATACACAACAACTTTTAAATTTTAAGACATCTGTGTTTTCTATCAGAATCAGAACCAAAATTTTTGTGCGCTCTGTTGTAAAGTATGTGCGCTCGCTCGGTGAGGTGTGTGCACGCGCACACGCGCACAGCTTAGAGGGAACAGTGGTGGGGTCCCCTTTTCAGCAACTTCCACCCCAAGCCACGCTAATAGATGCCTCACAGGTTGGTTGGGGAGCCCACCTGCAAGGCCTCTCTACCCAGGGTACCTGGACTCCACAGGAGACCTATCTACATATCAATCTCCTGGAACTCAGAGCAAACTTCCTTGCTCTTCGAGTATTCCACATCCAGCTCAGCTACAAGACAGTCCTAGTTCAAACAGACAATCAAGTAGCCATGTTCTATGTGAACAAGCAGGACGGAACAGGCTCTCTGTCGCTCTGCAACAAAGCTTTGCGACTATGGGCCCTCGCCAGAGAGCATCAGATTCTTCATCTTGGGCAGTTCAAGACTCAGTCAAGTTCTGCTTCCAGGCATTCAAAATTCTTGGGCAGTCAGACTCAGTCAAGTTCTGCTTTCACACGAATGGTCTCTCTATGCAGACCAGGTGGCCAAAATTTTCCAAATTTGGGAAACCCCGGACATAGACCTCTTTGCAAGTCTGCTGAATGCCATACTTCCCCGGTTCTGTTCTAGAATTCCGGCTTGGGGTTGTCAGGCCAGGGATGCTTTCCTCCTCCATTGGGGTCAGGACTTCCTGTATGCCTTTCCACCCATTCCCCTAATTCCCCAAACCCTATTCATGCTTCAGAGAGACAGAGGCCATATGATTCTCATAGCTCCACATTGGCCATGGCAAGTGTGGCACCCTCTGCTCCTACATCTCCCTCAAGCTCCGTCTCTGGAGTTAGGATCTGCTCCAGATCTCCTGTCTCAGGAGGATGGGATGCTGTGGTATCCCAATCCCCAATCTCTACATCTCAGGGCCTGATTGCTGAAAGCCTAGAACTTCACGGTCTTAACCTTTCTCAGCAGGTAAAGGATATCCTTTATGCTTCCAGGAAACCTCCACAAGACACTCTTATGCTTTCAAGTGGAAACGGTTTACCATATGGTGCTCGCAGAAGCGTCTTGACCCTCTTGCGATACTCCAGTAATGATTCCAGAGGTATCTGCATTTGTCTAATGCAGGGCTTAAGACCAATTCAGTGAGTTCATTTGAGTGCTATTGCAGCTTCTTTCAAGCCTCTAAATGGACAACCTATTTCCTCTCATCCTCTCATAGCGAGATGTATGAGAGGCCTTCTTTTAACTAAGCCTCCCATTAAGCCACCACCGGTGGCAAGGGACTTAAATCTGGTTCTTGGGCAGCTCACGCAGCCGCCTTTTGAACAGTTAGCTACTACCTCTTTGAAATTCCTTTCCTGGAAGGTCATCTTTCTTATTGCAATCACATCAGTGAATTGCAAGCATTGGTGGCTGATCCTCCTTATACAAGGTTCCATCATGATGAGGTAGTCCTTAGGACTCATTCACACTTTATGCCAAAGGTGGTGTCACCTTTTCATTTATCTAGACAAAACTTAATGGTCTCGTATCGGAGCGATCTCTCACTGAAGAATACCAAACTACCTACACTCAAATATATTTTCTTCTATGTATTCAATAATCCAAATTAAGGGGTATGTCTAGCACGGGTCTCAGACTACACCATGGCATCAGAATCTGGGTATTGTATATTTCCCAGTGTTATGCCTGTTAGCATCAATGACCCGTTTGTACTACAATTACTCCCCTCTTTCAGTCGAAGAAACGGAGCTTTTGGTCCTCTACAAAAATACTGCTCTTCACACTCTAACTGTATATGTAGAGTTACTTAGCTGTTCCGTTTGATTTCTCAGTCCCAACGCTGTTTATCAAAGCGCCCTCGCGTTTCACTTGCTAGGTTCTTCAGGGGACTTTTTCCTCTACTGTAAAAACAGAAAACCCAACCTGGATTATGAAACAGTTTGCAGGACTTGCTCATCTACCTCTATTACAATTTTTTCTAGGAATCTATTATCTCCATATAGTAAAATATAATGATTACCTGAAGCATTAATGCTGACCACGTATTGCTCACAGACCTCTGAACTCAAAAAATGTCAAACGGTCTCTAGACGCCGCGCATGCGGTCTACGTCTTCTCCCCGTTCTTTAAAAACCTCCAATAAAACTCCTCCCCTTACCTTTTTACCTCTAGATTAACAGCTGTTATTTTGTTGTAGTATGTTATATTAGATTAATGATTGTCTAACCCCCGCCCTTCTACTTTACTCACAATAAACATTTCCTTTCAAATCTTTCTTATCAATTATATACTGTAAACGGGGGTGCTTGTTGTGAAAGTTCCACAATCTTGGCAAGGACATGAATTTACTTGCAAAGGATTGTGGGTCTTGTAGTTCATTCACACAAAAATTAGCTGTTTAACAAGAATAAAGAATTGTAGTTGCTCGAGTGTAAAGCAGAAAACAGATTTTATTTATGGGGTGTTATTCCCTCGCACAGATATGCTTGGTAACATCAACAGGATAATTTCCCCAGGAGTTTTATTCAGGAAACAAAACAAATAAGGCAACTGAATTACTTATGCAACAACTTAGTAAAGACCTTGATGGAACAGAAAAGGTCTTTCTTCTAGTCCCTGCTAATAAACTTTCTTAGCAGTGCTGAAATGAAAAATAAACCCAAAAGGAAAATTCTCTATAAAAAAAAACAGCTTTCTTCCATTCACACAGAGAAGAAGCTTTTTCCGAAGTCCCACATGCACGTGTGCCTTGCTCTAATCACAGGTGCTTAACCAGCTGCAAACCATTGCTGGTCCACTCTCCACGTGGCTCCAGCTTTCCTGAAAGCTCTCTCAAAGAAACTTTACTGGGAAGCTAAAAATCAGTACAGTTCCTTTTGGTGTTTGATCCTTAACTGAGGATTACTTTAGAACAGCAGCTTAGAAAGAAAACAATCCATGCATTCAACTTCCTCATCTGATATTTCCCCTTGCTCTTGAAATATCATAGGATCACTTTCATACACTGGCTCAGAGGATTTCTCTAACTGATCTCTACCAGGATAGAAACTGTTTCCCTGCTGTCTTCCTTGTGCAAAGCTAGGGAACAGATCAGAGTTCATACCTGAGATCACGTTGTCATTAGGTTTCCTCTCTGGGTATTTTGGCCAGTAGGTAGCAAAGCTTCTGTGCCCAGCTCTCCAGTCAGAATCTCTGGACTTTAGGTCTCTTTCCCATACCTCCTTAAATAGGTATTAGAGCTCCTTCTTTCTGTAGATGCAGCCGTCTCCTTTACAGGTGCTGTCCGAGGGTTCCTGGCTGTATATCTCCAAGCCTCTGGCTTCTTCCAGTCCAATGAAGAATGCTTGCCCCAGGAATCTCTCCCAGCATACGTACTGCCTCGGGCTCCTTTCTTAGACCTTCTGGACGCCTTGCTGTTCTTCCTTCTGTTCACGATTAGTCTCTCCTCCTCCAGCTCACGTTACTGTCCTTGCTGTCTTTGCTCTCCTTGCTCTTGCTGTCTGATGAATTTCTTCTATCTTTAAAGTGCCTAGATGGCCGCTCCACCTTAGCACACTGCAGGTGTTCTGAATTAAGCCCTGCCCTAGGAAATGTGTGATTAGGGATTACATCATTGTTTCTCTGATTAGGCGCACGTTTCCCTACTTCAGCTCTCCTAGAGGCTTTCTGTAAACCAGTGCATTCTGGGTCTGGTAGTCTTTTAGGTAAACACCCTGTTTTAGTGCTTTTACTGGCCAGCACAGGTTGCTTATTCAGAGCCAATTCACCTCTTGTATTATTTCTTCCTGAACTATGATAAGCTTCCTTATCACAATACACGCCCCCCCAATCCACTCCAATATTCAGTCCCTCTGGCTGGATCGAATTAATCCTATGTATCCATCTTTGCTCTCTCATTAATAGTGTTTGCTCTCGTGATTTTCCGTGTATACTTGTTCTACGCACCAGCATCTAAGCTGCTCAAAGACTTGTCCTTGTGCCTCAAAATGCTGTACTACGGGAGCTTCCAGCCTTTTACATCTTAATCTGCTCTCATGTTCTTTCATCTGAATTTTAAAAGTCCGAATAGTTTTCCCAATATATTTTAAGCCACATGGGCATTGGACGGCATACACTACATAAGTTGAAGCACAGGTGGTTTTGCTTTTCAACTGATATGTGACTCCTTTATAGGAAAACTTTTCAATTTCCATAGAGATCACATACCTTGCCACTCTTCTTGCGCTGTTTTCTTCGTCCCTGTGTGTAGAACCGCCGGGCTCAAGTATTCTTTCAAGTTCCTACTTCTCTGCCAAACACATCTTATAATGCGATGTTTCATACTCTGCATAGCCTTTAAAACTATACTATTCTTCTTTATGCTCCTTTGTATGGCTATACTTATTGGAGAGTATTTTGTGACAAAATTTACATATGCAGTGTCCATTTCTGCTCGTGATTTACTTGGTCTCAATAGCAGCGACCTATTATTATATAGTGCCCGCTTGTAAGCTCGATGCACTATGCTTGGTTTATGCAAGCAGTTTACCTTCCTGTATTTTTCCCAAGGCCTCACACCTCAAATGCAGAAAGGAATCTTCATACTTTGGACTGTAAAAGGGCCCTGGCCTTTTACTTACAAAGGAGACAGCAACATAGAAAGTCCTCTCAACTCTTTGTTGCTTTTGATCCTAGTCATTTGGGACTTCGTCTCCAAAAGAACACTGTCCAACTGGATTGCACAGTGTATTTCTTTTGCCTATGAGAGTAAGAGCCTTCCTCTTGAAGGCCAAGTTACAGCTCACAATGTGAGGGCCATGGCAGCCTCTATGGCTCATCTTCACTCTGTGTCTATCGACAGTATCTGTCGAGCAGCTACTTGGGCTTCGGTACATACCTTCACAGCCCATTACTGCTTAGACAAGGACTCCCGCCAGGATGCCTTGTTTGGTCAGGCTGTTCTTCAACACCTGTTCCATACTTAATCAACTCCTAACCGCCATCCCTGGTAGGATGTCAGAGATCCATGGTGGGAGGTAGAGCTCTTTCACAAGGGCACACAACTTCTGAGGTTTCTCCCTGGCATCTGTAGCTAGGGAGTCCCCATATGTGAAGACTACATTCCTGCTTGTTCCTGGAGAAAGCATAGTTACTCACCTGTAACAGGTGATCTCCGGGAACAGCAGGAATTTAGTCTTCACAACCCACCCACATCCCCTAGGAATTGTATCTCTCCATCTCTCTCTTTCTCTCTTTATGTTTATTATGTTTGTTTGAATTTGATATCCCGCTCAGACCAAAAGGTATTAGAGTGGTTTACAATACTACATCATTTAAGGAAATAAGAAAAGAACGCCATTATAAGATAGGACAGAGTAGAGGACAGAAACAGTCAAACAGATAAGAGAAGAAGGACACGGTTGGATGTGTGGAGAAGGAGAGGTAAGAATCAGGAAACTCCCCCCCCAAGGGGTTGGAGCAGTAGTGTTATCTACAGAGATTGAGAAAGAAGGAAGGGTGAAGGTGGGGTTAGGAGGAAAAATAAGTTCTGTTCTTTATCGTCCCTCCAGTCCATTCCCTCACCTCTGGGTTGTGCTCCCCTTCAAGCAGCTAGGAGACTGAGCACGTCGTCGTCTTGATGGCCCTAGGGTATATATACAGCTGGCACCTCCCACCAGCTCCAGTAATTACTCATTCTCCAAGCAGCTGAGGGGATCATTAAGCCAGGGGGTTAGGCTTCCTGGTAGAGACAGTTAAGGAAAGTTAGGGGTTTTGTCTGGGTTTTGTTTTTTCTTCCTTAATTTCTTTATTTAATTTGGTTCAGTCAGCTCTTGTTAGCTGGGGAGTGGATTACCCCCCCCCCCCCAACTTCCCTCATGAAAAGGTGAGCGCTTCAGGAGGCGGCTTCAGGGTGAGTGCCCAGCAGGGCAGTCAAGCCCGGAGTGGCTCCCAATTCCTGATGAGGGAGAGGAGCTGCTGTACCAGGAGTCCGGCTTTGGTGAGGTCAACCAACTGATGCTGTTTCGTCTCGCTGCCGAAGCTCTAAGCGGCTGAGCGTGGGAGCGAGACGGCAGCATGCACGGAGGGCATCCGTGGAGAAGAGAGTGAGCCTGAAAACTCCGGCGGTGGTAGAACGCGTTGGGAGCCTGTGTTCGAAGGTAGGAAATTGCAGTTGCTATTTGGTCCTTGCAGAAACTTGCGGGAAGCGCAGGTGAGGGGTAAAGCTGACATTTAGGCTTGTCTTCGGCGCGTTAGCTGTTTTTTCTGTGGGTTCTGTCCATAGGATTGTGGAGAGTCCATTTTCAACGGCAGGTTATGTTTTTCTAAAATCAAACACAAAAAAATATTATAGCGTGACCCAGAGTTTATCGTTGGGCATAACGTTATTCTGGTTAACATGCCGCAGAGACTGCAATGCTTGGTCTGTGGTACCCGGCGGGGTACTGTCAGATGCTGGCATGTGCAGAGGTTGCGCCATGGAGGATAAACCGAGGCAGAGTCAGATTCCTGCCTCCTCTTGGACCCAGCCTCAGGAATTCCGTAGGTTTCGGATGTCCCGGTTGGTGCCCTTTCAGAGGGGACGTTTTCCCTCTAGGGGTCAGGGATTCCGAGGGTTTCAAGGGGCAGGCAGGGGATTTGGAGTTGCCTCTTCCTCCTCCTTAGGCCCTAGGAAATTGCAGTGAAGCGAGGGGGGCCCAGGGGGAGGTTCTGCAGGTAGGGGGTCGTCTGCAGCATTTCTTCTCCGCTTGGGCCCGAGTCACAGCAGTGGGTCCTGGAGGTTATTATCCAAGATGGCTATGCACTCGAGCTAGCTCAGCCAATTCTCCCGTCGTTCATACAGTCTCCTTGCAGGGGTGCCTGTCAAGGCTGCAGTGGTAAGGGAGATGTTGTCTTGCCTTCTGCAGTTGGGGGCGGTGGCCCCAGTACCAGCAGACCAATGCGGCTGCGGTCGGTACTCCATTTATTTTGTGGTTCCCAAAAAAGAAGTTTCCTTTTGTCCAATTTTTGATCTCAAGCACGTCAGCTGTTTGAGAGTTCCTCATTTTCGCTTGGAGAGGCTCAGATCGGTGCTGATGGCGGTACGTTCTGGAGAGTTTTTAACATCTCTCGACCTCACCAAAGAGTATCTCCATATTCCTATCAGACCATCTCATCAACATTTCCTACGTTTTGCGGTCTCAGTGGGTCATTTTCAGTTTCAGGCGTTGCTGTTCAGCCTGGCAACAGCTCCCCGCACGTTCAAGGTTATGGTGGCTGTCGCGGCAACACTCCGCAAGGAAGGAATTCTGGTGCCACCCATATCACGATGGTTGATTCTGGCAAAATCCGGGGAGGAGCGCTCCAAGACTGCCAGAGTGGTAGAGCTCCTGGAAAGCCTAGGTTGGGTAATCAACCTGGCCAAGAGCAGGTTGACCCCATTTCAGGAGACTGAGTACCTCGGAGCGAGGTTCGACACTCGCAGCGGCAGGGTCTTTTTACCAGTTCACCGGGCACAGGAGCTGCGGAGGCTGGTACAGAGGTTTTTGGCCATGAGGGAGCCCTCGGCCTGGCACTATCAGCAGTTGCTAGGAATCATGGCGGGAACTCTCGAGCTGGGTCCTTGGGCGAAGGCCCATATGTGACCATTGCAGCAGTCTCTTCTCCATCGTTGGTCTCATCAGTATCAGCCATTGTCAAGGAAGTTCCTCTGCTCGCCAGTGGCCAGGAGGGCTCTCAGGTAATGGATCTGTCCGGGGATCCTGGAGTGGGGCATGCTGCTCAAGCCTCCTCAGTGGATCCAGCTGACGACGGATGCCAGTCTGGTCGGCTGGGGGGCCCACTGCGAAGGACGTATTACCCAGGGAATCTAGAATCCTCTGGAGGGCCCAGTGGTTGATCAACAGGCTGGAGATGAGGGCGGTGGCCCTGGCACTCAGAACTTTCAAATGCTTGGTTATCAGAAAGGCCATTTGGGTATTCTCGGACAACGCAACAATGGTGCCTTATATCAACCGCCAGGGGGTACAGGAAGCCCCTCCTTAGAGGATGAAGCAGAGAGTGTGTTGGATTGGGCGGAGACTCATCTTCAAGCCTTGTCGGCAGCGCATGTGTCGGGGGTTGAAAATGTCACTGCGGATTACTTAAGCTGGGTCTGAATGGATCACTGCGAGTGGGAACTCTGTCCAAAGGTGTTCGAGCAGGTCGCGAACCGTTGGGGTACCCCCATCATGGATCTCATGGCAAGGTACAGCTCAGCCAAGGCGCGTCGCTGCTTCAGCAGAAGGAGGGAGCGAATGTTGGAGGGACTAGATGCTTTGGTCCAACCGTGGCCTGTAGAGGGTCTGCTGTATGTGTTTCCTCCTTGGGTGCTAATAGACAGGGTTATTCAGCGCATAGGGGCTCACCCAGGACTGGTCATTCTGATAGCTCCAGATTGGCCAAGGCATCCGTGGTATGCCGACCTAGAAAGGCTACTAGCAGATCATCCGTGGATGCTCCCGGTGTGGGAGGACCTCCTGACTCGGGGCCCGGTCCGGATGCCGCAGGTGGCTCAATTCTCGCTTACAGCCTGGCTCTTGAGAGGGCAAGGTTGTTGAAGAGGTGGGTATTCCGGTTTGGTAATTTCAACCTTGCTGAAGACTAGGAAGCAGTCTATCTGCCTGTCCTATGTTAGGGTCTAGCGCATATTTGAAGGTTGGTGCTCCGATTGGGGGTGTCGTCCGATGGCAGCTTCGGTTCCAGACATCCTGGATTTCTTGCAGGCAGGGTTTGAGAAGGGCCTGGTGGCCAGTTCTTTGCGAGTGCAGGTATCCGTGATTTCCTGCTACCGGGGTAAGGTCCTTGTAAAGTCACTCAGGGAGCATCAGGATGTGGGGCGGTTCTTGAGGGTTGCCTTTGTCCAGCTCGAAGATTCTTGGTTCCATCCTTGGATCTCAATCTGGTGCTGCAGTCCCTGATAGGGGAGCCCTATGAGCCGGTGGGGCAGGCCTCCCTTAAGGACTTGACCATCAAGTCTGTTCTTGGTAGCTATTTGTTCGGCTGGGCGGATCTCTGAATCGTGTGCTCTTTCTTGGAAAACTCCCTTTTCTTATTTTTTCCAAGGAAAAGGTGGTCCTACTGACAGTGCCATCCTTTTTACCGAAGATAGTGTTGCCTTTTCATGTGAACCAGCCAGTCTCCTTGCCGTCCTTGTGGAAGGAGACAGATGAGTCTGCAGGTGTGCATTTGCATCGTTTGGACGTCGGTAGAGCATTAAAGCGCTATTTGAGGACAGCATCTTTTCGCAGATCAGGTTATCTGTTTGTGGTGTTCAGCGGTCCACGCAAGGGAGAGGCGGCGGCTAAGGCGTCCATTTCTAGATGGATTAGGGAGGCCATTGTCTCGGTGTACGTTTTAAAGGGTAGACCTATCCCGATGGGGATACGAGCACAGTCTACGCAAGCACAAGCTGCCTCTTTGGCGGAATGCAGTCTGGTGTCACCAGCAGATATTTGTAGGATGGTGACATGGACCTCCTTGCATACGTTTGCTAAGCAGTATTGTCTGGATGTTCAGGCAGCAGGAGATGCTGTGCTTTGGTAGGGAGGTTCTTCGGGCTGACCTCACAGACCCCTCCCAGAGTTAGGATTGCTTTGTTACATCCCCGAGGTGAGGGACTGGACTGGCGGGAAGATAAAGAAAGAGTAATTAGACCTTATCTGCTAATTAGCATTCCTGAAGGAACTCCAGTCCAGTCCCTAAATCCCCACTGCAGGTTTGTTGGCAGTATAGAGCGAGTCCGGTCCGTAGGTTGCGTTCCTGGTCAGGTTGCTCAGAGCGGAGGAGGTGCAGCGGAGTGGATGAGCTGTCTGCCCCTTACTCAAGGACTTCAGCGATAGACAGGGGTGTTCACAGGTAAGCCGCCTCCTCTTTGGTAGGGGGGGGCAGGGGCGTCCCTTCTCAGAGGGGAGGGGGAGGTTCTTTAGCTTTGGTTCTATGTTCTACTGCAGTTTTTTCTTAGCAGTTTTAGTTATCAATTCTACTTAATTGTCTCTCCGTTAAATCTGCTTTGTCAATAGATTACTGAACTGGTGGGAGGTGCCAGCTGTATATATACCCTAGGATTATCAAGAAGATAACACTCTGTCTCCTAGCTGCTGGAAGGGGAGCTGCTGACAGCTCTGTGCACCTGATTGTTGACATTCCTCCCCATGGATTTACCATGGGGCCCTGCCATACCTACTTCGGCAGGCACTGTGGGACTTTTCCTTTGGTATCTGCTAAGATGGGTAACATGGGGTCACTGGGGGAAATCCAAACCTCTGCAGGACCTATTTTTGCTCTTGCATTGTGAAGGGATACAACTTAAAAAATAAGAACGTAATAAGTTACCCCAACCTTCCCTCAGCAATTAGGCCTATGCCTCATAGCAACGAAGTACCTGTGCCTGAACCACCAAAATCTTTGGATCATATTTGTGTGGACGGTTCTGATCATGATGACTCATCAGATGGCTTTTCCCGATGAGTCCAGTACTTCCGAGTTTGAAACTGAACCAGATCCGAAACCTGAACTTTTCTCTCAAGCTGAATTGAATGATTTAGTCCAGGATTTAGGACGCCCAAAAGATGCTGCCGAAATGCTAGGTTCTCGGCTTAAACAGAAAAATCTATTGTCACCAGGAACAACTTTTTATTGGTACCGCAACCGCGAGACACAATTTTTGAAGTATTTCAGCAAAGAGGAAGATTTGGTATTTTGCAACGATATATACGGAGTGATGGAAAAGTTTAAACTCAAGTATGATCCTGCTGAATGGCGGCTGTTCATTGATTCGTCAAAAGACAGCATAAAAGGTGTTCTTCATAATGGCAACACATTCGCTTCAGTTCCTATTGCTCACTCTGTTATTTTCCAAGAAAAATGCGAGAATTTGGCCCTGATTCTTCAGAAGATTCGTTATGATGAGCATAAGTGGATGATTTGTGGAGACTTTAAAATTCTATCCATGCTATTTTATTTATTTTATTTATTTAACATTTTTTATATACCGCACTATTCATTATCAGTGCGGTTTACATTGAAACAACAATATACCTGCCAATACATGACTGATCTAGGTTTACAGATAACAGGGAAGATAAACTGGGTGTGAACTGGGGATAACTATCTACATAATTATATATACATTGAATAGGTTACATCAAGATTCGAATTTGACAAGAATACAGAAAGCACTCACCATCTTTTGGAAGGAACTTGATGAATTGCTTAATGAGACCCAACTTAATGTGGAGAGGTGGTAATAGAATTTTATCACGAGGTACCAAGCTCTCATGAAGAACATTTTTAGGGCAGCAATCCGGTTTCACCAAATATCCCTGCTTCCTTTGCTTGTGGGATAGCCGGGCCCGCGACCTACACTGGGGGAAAAAAGACTGGCCAATTCGGGAGTATTTGAGACCCGGTGAGAAAAATGTTCTTCATGAGAGCTTGGTACCTCGTGATAAAATTCTATTACCACCTCTCCACATTAAGTTGGGTCTCATTAAGCAATTCATCAAGTCCCTTCCAAAAGATGGTGAGTGCTTTCGGTACCTTTGCTCAAAGTTCCCCCGACTTTCTGAAGCAAAGCTAAAGGAAGGAGTGTTTGTTGGCCCTGATATAAGGAAACTCATTTCAGATGGAGCATTCGCTGAAACGATGTCTGAGAAGGAAAAGAAGCCTGGGATTCCTTCAAGGATGTTGTTCTCAAATTCTTGGGGAACAGGCGGGATGAGAACTATAAGGATATTGTTGCCAGGATGCTCAATGCCTTCAAAGAACAAGGCTGTAACATGAGCCTGAAAGTCCATTTCTTGCACTCCCATGTGAACTACTTTCCCGAAAACTTGGGGGCATACAGTGAAGAACAAGGTGAAAGGTTTCACCAGGACATCAAGGACGCAGAGAGAAGGTACCAAGGAAGATGGAACACCACTATGATGGCTGATTTCTGCTGGTTGCTGCTGCGGGAAACCCCAGATGAAAAATACGCCAAGCAGCGCACCAAGAGAAGCATTCGAGGGAAGAAGAAACGGGCCCACCAGGAGATTGATTGACCCAAGAATGACTTTAAAATCTAAACTGTGTTGACAAATATCGTGTTTTTACTAAACTTTGAAATAAAAATTTGCTAGTTATTACCACAGTGTCGGATCTCATTTATTAGAATTCTATTTTCACACCATCGGGTGTTTGTCTTCATGTATTGCAATGGTGCGGTTTGCGTTTTCTATTCTTACATACATACCTGTACAACATTTTTTGCACATTTCTTTGCTTTGTGTCTAACCTCGCTCTTATATGCTCAATGTTTGTGCACATGTATGTGGCTGTTTTAAGTGCAGACAATTTTGCTACCATCACAGTGTGTTTTGTTGACATTACTCTATTCTTATGTGCTGCCTTGTTACAATTTTCTTTATTCTTATTTGAATAACTACTAAACAATTAGTATAAAGAATTCATCCAAGAAACTTTTATCTCGATCGCACTCAATCTGAAACGTTCACCTCAAACTGCTAACCCAATGTAGCAAAAAATCTGTACGTGATGGAGCAAATTGGTTACCAGATTTGGATTCAGCGCACCAAAAAACGTAAAAATCAATCGAAACATTAGAGGCAGTTTAAAAAAAAATTTTTTTTGTATACCTGTGTTATATTCCATATGCAAATAAAAGCTCTTCTCTTGTGCCAGCAATCTGAGCCAAGCCATGTCCTATGCAGAATACAAATTAACAAGGTTTTTTTTTGTACTTCTCCCCTCTTCCTTTTTCTCATTTTAAAGAGGAACAGGGGAGGTAAGATATAGACTTTTTAAATACTTAAAGGGTATTAACGAACAAATCTACCTTTCAATATTGTCCCTCCAGTCCAGACAAGTGGATTGTCTCTCTCCCAACCAGCAGCTGGAGACTGAGCATGACAGGTTTGTGATGTCACCCCATAAGGGCAGTGCCCATGGACTCCAAATCCAGTATCTTCTGTCTCCAGCAGCTGGGGAGTAGCTTCTCTCTAGTTTGGACTCCACTGAAAGGACAACCTTCTTTTTGTCTTAGCAAGTCTTATCTGCCTGACAAGTGTGTTGTGTGGGGGTGTGGTGGGTTCTTTTTTTTTTTTTTTTAAATAGTGAAGGGGTCTTGAATGTTTGGAAGTGGCTTTTGAGAACTATATATGACTTGAGAATCAATGTGTAGGGGCTGCCATTCACCAGACCTGGGTTGTTGAGTTGGCCAGGTCTGAGTCTTGGGAATTACCTGGTGGTTCAGATCCTATTCCCCCCCTTCCCCCCACACCACTTTGGCCAAGTCAAACTCTTCTGTTTGAGAGGCTCTGCTTTGTGGTCTTTTTTCTTTGGTTACCTGCGTCTGCTACTTGAAAAAGAAAACAAAAACAGGAGCCTCTGCAGAGGGTAGCTGGCAGCACAGCTCTGTCAGTTCCCTCAGTCAGACTGACCCGGCTTCAGTTTTGTCAGTGGTTACCTCTGGTTAGTGCTTTTTCTGCTTTCTCTAGCTCTTTTTCTTCCCCGGGTTGTCAGGGACGCTTTTGATTGTGTGTGGCAGTCGTTTGATGCCATCCTCAAAGCCACGCTGTATAGCGTGTGAGGGTCGTTGCAGTTGTTGGCGTTTAGCCTTTGGAGAATGTGTGAGAGGGAAAATCTGCAGAATCGGAGGCTCTGAGTTTGGGGGAAATGAGGCTCTCGGCTGATAATACCGCGGCTGCTCCCTCTCAGGGCCGGGTTCCGGCCATTTTGACAGGAGCCGCAGCCATTTTGCTGGTGCCTTCCCACTCTCAAGCACAAATGGGGGATCCTTTGGGCCTACTTCCTTTGTGGTCCAGAGCATCAGAAGGGGCAGAGCAAGCCAATTTGGACTCGGGGGGGGGGGGAGCCCCCCCTCCTCTCAGCAGATTTTGTATTGTTGCTCCATCAGGCTTATTGCCTGAAAAGGAGCTGGGGAAGCTTTCATGCCCAGAGGTCAGTGATGACATGGAGACACTTTGAGTTCTCAGCAGGCAGAGGGGGGCCCTCCTGCTAAGATGTGGTCAGAAGCAGAATTTGCAGACTAACATGGCTCCTGTCATTCTGGAGAGACTGAGGGCCCCTTAGATGGTCCTTCGGATCTTTGGGGTTAGTCTTCTGGTCTAGAGTTGGAGGAGGAAGAGATTCCTCTCAGGGAGGACCCGAATGTAGTATGTGTTTTTTGCTGTGAGGAATTAGCAGCTCTTAAATCCTGCTCTTTAGCAGCCCTCAATATAGCTGTCCTCCCGGGTTCCTGAGGAATGTTTTGGAGGATTCCTTGCTTCAGGGCATTCAAACCTCTCATATGTTGTTCCTCCTTCACAGGGCCATTAAACAAATGATTGAAGCAGAGTGGGAGGTGCCTGAAGCATGTTTACGGGGGGGGGGGGGGGGGCGGCAAGTTGGCATATATATCCTATATCCCCTTCCTCTCTGACAGAAGTCTGTTTAAGCTGCCTAAGATGGATGCTTTGGTCTCGGCGGTCACTAAAAAAACAAAAAACAAAAAAAACCCACCATCCCCAGTGGAGGGCGCAGGAGTGCTACGAGATATGCAAGATCATAAGCTAGAGACTCTGCTCTAACAAGTCTTTGAGACCATGGCCTTGGTGTTGCAGGTGTCTGTTTGCAGGTCCTATGTCACTAGGCATGCATTCGCTGGGCACAGGCCTTGCCAGAAGCAAGTCTGGAAACGTAGCAGTCTTTATTGGAGGTGGCCAAGCTGGGAGACAGATTTGGCTTATTTGGCAGATGCCTTTTACAACTTTGGTCAGAGCTTCGGCCAAAACTATGGAGTCAGTCATTGCTGCTAGACAGTTTCTCTGATTGCACACTTGGTCCGCAGATGTCTCTTCTAAGACCAGTCTCAGCAAGTTTCCTTTTAAGGGGAAACTGTTTTTTGGGGAAGTGTTGGGCAAGTTGGTATAAAATCTTGGTGACACAAAAACAGGTCACCACCTGGAGGACAAGACCAAGACTCCAACCAGAGGGTGGTCTCGTGACTTCTGCAGATTTTGGTTGGTTTGTTTCATTCTGTAACAGAGGGGGACGGTTCTCTACCACAGGGTCGTCCTTTTGAGACTACAGAGAGATTGGTAGAGGTTCTATACTGGTTCCTCAGTGGCCTCTAAGAAACAGCAATGAGGCGAGGCCAGCCCAGTTGGGTTTGATTCCCGTAGAGAGTCAGCCATTACCATTCTACTCTGGCTGGGTCCAGATGACGTCTGACCAATGGGTTATAGAGATCATTTGCAACTGCTACGCTCATAGTTTGCTCGTTCCATCTCCAATGCCTTTCCGCAATCCTCCTGCAAGTTGCCCTTGAAACTTTAGGCAGTTCAAGACACTCTGTGTATTGCTTCTGGATCCTGACGCCGTAGTACAGAACGACCAGTTAGGTTTAGGTCGCTATTCCATTTATTTTGTGGTGCCAAAGAGGGATCGTTTCTGCTGATTCTGGCCCTCAAACATGTCAGTCAAGCCCTCAGAGTCCTCATTTCCACATGGAAATGTTATGATCGGTGATGCTGGCCGTTAGGGTGAGTTCTTTATGGCCCTGGACATTACAGAAACTTATTTACATGTCCCGATCAGTTCAGGTCATCAGAGGTTTCTGCGATTTTCATTTCCCATGGGGCACTATCAATTCCGTACCTTGCCATTCAGGCTTGCGATGGCACCCCAGACCTTTACCAAGGTCATGGTGTTGGTGGTGGCCGCATCGTTGAGATAAGAAGGGGTTTTGGTACATACATTCTCCAGGACCAAGCAGGAAGTCAGTCCTCACTTATGGGTGACGTCGGCGCCGACGGAGCCCTCGCGGAGCAATTTTCCCCAGCTTTCAAAGAAAGCCTTTGGGAATTGCAGCGCGCATGCGCGGTCGTCTTCCCGCCCGAGGGTGCCATCTTAGCCAGTCTTCTTTTTTCCGCGGAGCCCTACAGACGTCCCCGTCTTGTCCCCGCGAAAAAGTTGATTTTCTTCTTTGTTTTATCCTTTTTTCTTTCGGTTCGACGCCGATCGTTTTCCCGCCCGGACTCGCGACGCCGGTCTCGAGTCCGCTTACTTTTTTCGGTTTTTCTGACTTAGTCAGCTTTCGTTTTCGGTTTCCCTGGCAGCCCGGTCCTTTGACCTCGCAGGGGCCCTTTTTCCCCCGATGGCTGCCAGTGGGTTTAAGCGGTGTGGTCGGTGTGACCGAAATATGTCACTAACCGACACACACGACTTTTGCCTCCGCTGCCTGGGCCCGGATCATGAGGAACTGATCTGTGGGCCCTGCAGCAAACTGTCCTCAAAGGCGTTGAGGAGTCGGCGGCATCAGCGTGAGAGAATCTTCGCTGACCCCAGCCGTACCCGGACCTCGTCGGAGGCCTCCGCGTCGAAAGGCTCCAGCTCGGACCGTCGCCGGAGCTCCTCCGACCGGGGTTCTCCCTCCGGGGACCATCGTCGGAAGGAAAAACCCGCGAGGGCGGCGTCGGTGGACGCTCCTGGTTCCGCGAGGGCCAGGTCGCATAGCCCCGACAGCCGCCCCGGGTCCTTGGAGAAGGAACACATCCCGAAGCGACCTCGCCTGGAGTCGGAGATGCCTGCCCGGGTAAGTCCTGTGGTCCTTCTGGACTCGCCTCCGCGACAGCCGACGTCGGGCCCGACGCCGTCGGGGCCCGAGTCGGGGGCTGCTGGGTCACCTGAGCTCGGACTCAGGTTGACGGCCTTGGAGAGCAGACTGTCTGCCTTCATGGACCAGCAGCGGGCACTGCTCGCTGGCCTCGCTGGCGCCGCTGCCCCGACCGCCGGGACGTCGACGTCCAAGTCGACCCCGGAGACCGAGCCGATCCTCGAGTCCATGAGAACTCGAGTCGATCCTCGGTCGAGGTCACCCTCGGCCTCCCGTTCGGGACCGAGGTCGCCGACGCCGACTCCCTCGACGTCGGGGCGGCTGGTGCCGCACCCTGCCCGGGCCGACCCCACCGAGTCCTCGTCGGAGCCGGTCTGGGAGTCTGAGGAGGAAGAGTCACCTGATTCTTTCCGGACTCGGTGTGTCCCATCGGACTCACCGGGGTCCGAGCCTCGGAAGCAGTCCCCCCCGGAGGATGCCCGGTTCTCGGACTTCGTTAGGGATATGGCCAAGGCTTTGGCCTTCCCTGCGGATCCCGAGGAGGAGCCTCGAGCCGAAGAGCTCGACGCCCTCCAGTATGACTCTCCCGCGAGGGAGCACTTTACTGTGCCGGTTCCTCCTATGCTGGAACGACTACTCTTCCGCATGTGGGAGAGTCCGGCCTCCTCGCCGGTCCTGAGCAAGCGGGTCGATTCTATCTATCGGGTCTGCAAGAGCCCTGGCTTTCAGAAGGCGCAGCTGCCACACCATTCCATGGTAGTGGAATCGGCCATGCATCGTCTTAAGAGCCAGAAGATGCACTCCTCGGTGCCTCCTGGAAGGGAGGCCCGGAACCTGGATGGCCTTGGCAAGAAGTGCTTCCAGGGCTCTATGCTCGCATGTCGTGTCCAGACTTACCAGCTCTACATGGGCATGTATCTCCGGGATCTGGCTAAAGAGCTAGCCGGATTCTCCGCTGGTCTCTCCGAGGAGCCCTTGCGGAGGTTCCTAGCCTTGTCCACGGGCATTCGGGAATGCTCAAAGTTCATGTCCCGAGCAGCCTATGATGGCTTTGAGGCCTCGGCTAGAGTGGCCGCAGCCGGCATCGGTGCCCGCCGACAGGCTTGGCTTCAGTCGTCAGACCTTGAGCCCTGGGTACAGGACAAGTTGGTCGATGTCCCCTGCCGAGGCGAAAACCTCTTTGGCAAGCCCATGGCGGAAAAGGCTGCACAAATTGAGACTGAGACTCTCACCAGGACCAGGCTTTCTAGGAAGACCTCCGCCCCTTCCCAGAAAAAGAAGGGCTCGGGAAAAAAGTCCTTTTACCCGAGGAAGGCGGCTGCCTACAAACAGTACCCCCATTATCAGGCCCCTGCAGCTCCCCAACAGGGCCAGCAGGCCAAGGGACGGGGTAACGGGTCCCGTAGGCAGCAAGCCCCCAAGCCTGCACCACCAGCCCCTGCTCAGCAGGGTGGGGGTTTTTGACTCGCTCAGCATAGCCTCTCCCCCCCCGCTGGTTCCTCCCAGCACCGGAGGCCGGCTGGTTCACTTCGCCCACAGGTGGTCCAGCATCTCCGCAGATGCCTGGGTACTTCAGGTCGTGCGAGAAGGCTACCTTCTCCACTTCCATCAGGTCCCTCCCTCCTATTTTCCGGGAGAACCTTCGCGCCCCCCTCTGCACAGGGAGTTGCTCCTTCAGGAGTTAGCAGGTCTTCTGCAGGAACAGGCGGTGGAACCGGTGCCCCACCACCTGAGAGGTCAAGGTTTTTATTCAAGGTATTTTCTGATACCAAAGAGAACAGGGGGCCTCAGACCCATCCTGGACTTGCGCAACCTCAACAAGTTCCTTGTGCGGGAGAAGTTCAAAATGCTTACCCTTGGAATCCTTCTGCCCTACCTCCAGCAGGGAGATTGGCTATGCTCCTTGGATCTAAAGGATGCCTACACGCACATCCTCATCCACCCAAGCCACCGCCAATACCTAAGGTTTGTGGTGGCAGGAAATCATTACCAGTACAGAGTACTGCCCTTTGGCCTATCCTCCGCACCGCGAGTCTTCACAAAATGTCTCGCGGTCGTGGCGGCCCATCTCCGGCTTCACGGCCTCTATGTCTTTCCGTACCTCGACGACTGGCTCATCAGAGCAGCGTCCGCTCAGGAGGTCACCAACGCCACGTGCCGCACAGTGACTCTACTGCAGCACTTGGGCTTTGTTATAAACTTCGCAAAGTCCACTTTGCTCCCCTCACAGGATCTCGAGTTCATCGGCGCAAGGCTGCACACTCCTCGGGCACGAGCGTACCTACCGCTCGACAGGGCTCAACGGCTCATGGACCTAGCCGACCGCTTTCGCAGCCAGCCCCTGGTCTCCGCCAGGCGCTTCCTGAGACTGCTCGGCCATATGGCTTCCACCGTCCATGTGACCCCCAATGCCCGCCTGAATATGCGGTCTGCTCAATGGTGTCTCCGCCAGCAGTGGCGACAAGCCACAGGCGGCCTGGCAGACCTAGTGCGCGTCTCCGAGCCGCTGCTCTCGTCTCTCCGGTGGTGGCTCCGGCAGCCGAACCGGATATTCGGAATGCCTTTCCAGTCACCTTAGCCGACCCGGGTGCTGACCACCGATGCATCCCTCCTGGGCTGGGGAGCACATTGCCAAGAGGCACGTACTCAGGGCCTCTGGACCACGTGGGAGTCTGCTCAGCAGATCAACTTCCTGGAGCTCAGGGCGATCCGCCTAGCTCTCAAGGCCTTCTCCCACCTGACTTCCCACCAATCCGTCCTTGTCCAGACGGACAATCAAGTTGCCATGTTCTACGTGAACAAGCAGGGGGGCACGGGCTCCTTCCTCCTCTGCCGGGAGGCACTGAAGCTCTGCTCTTGGGCCGTCAGTCACGGCATTCTCCTCAAGGCGGTTTATCTCCCGGGCCAAGAAAATTGCCTTGCAGACAAACTCAGCAGGGTCCTCCAGCCGCACGAGTGGCGTCTGGATCCCTTGGTAGTTCAGAAGCTCTTCCTCAAGTGGGGTCTCCCCACGGTAGATCTCTTTGCCAGTCCTCTCAACCGGCAACTTCCTCGCTTCTGCTCTCGTCAGCCGCACCCCCTTCGGGTTGCGGCGGACGCCTTTCTGATCTCATGGACGGGGAGCCTTCTGTATGCTTTCCCTCCCATCCCGCTAGTCTCTCGGACTCTTTTCAAGGTTCTCCGAGACAAAGCCTTCATGATCCTGGTGGCCCCTCGCTGGCCCAGACAGCCATGGTTTCCGCTCCTGCTGCAACTGGCGGTGGAGGATCCCATCCCTCTGGGGGTACAACCGGATCTCCTCACTCAGGATCAGGGGTCCCTCCTGCACCCCAACCTCAGGTCTCTCAACCTCATGGCCTGGCTGCTGAGAGGGTAGTCCTTGCTCCCCTTCTCCTGCCGGCGGAGGTGGAGGAGGTCGTCTTGGCTTCGCGACGGCCTTCTACCCGCAAATGCTACGCCCTTAAATGGCGTCGCTTTGCAGTCTGGTGTACCCAACAGTCTCAGGATCCCTTCTCCTGCCCGGTGTCGGTGATCTTGCAGTACTTGCTGCACCTCTCTAATCTGGGACTTAAGTCCAACTCCGTCAAAGTTCACCTCAGTGCTCTTTCAGCACATCATGTGCCGGTGGACGGCAGACCTCTCTCCAATGACCCTCTCGTAGCGAGGTTTCTCCGAGGTCTCCTTCTA
Source organism: Ichthyophis bannanicus (assembly GCA_033557465.1). Lineage (NCBI taxonomy): Eukaryota > Metazoa > Chordata > Amphibia > Gymnophiona > Ichthyophiidae > Ichthyophis > Ichthyophis bannanicus. The sequence goes on along the minus strand of CM066039.1, from coordinate 95,519,650 downwards.
CTTAAACCACCTCTGCGCCCTCCAGCGCCTGACTGGGACCTGAATGTGGTTTTGCAGCGGATCACCTGTCCGCCTTTTGAACCTATGGCTACCTGTTCTCTCCGTTTTCTGTCTTGGAAAACACTGTTCTTGATAGCCCTCACTTCCGCTAGACGCGTAAGTGAATTGCAGGCCCTCGTGTCTGATCCCCCTTACACTCGGTTCTACAAAAATAGGGTAGTCCTACGGACTCACCCAAAATTTCTTCCAAAAGTGGTCTCCCCTTTTCACATCAATCAGGAGGTGGTACTTCCAACCTTCTTTCCCAGACCACACTCCAGCCGAGCTGAAACGGTCCTCCATACCCTGGACTGTAGAAGGGCTTTGAACTTCTACCTTGACCGTACGCGGGAGCACCGTAAAGCTGCTCAGCTTTTTGTGTCTTTTGACCCCAATAAATTGGGGCTCCCGGTCTCCAAGCGTACTCTGTCCATCTGGGTTGCGGACTGTATCTCTTGGGCTTATGGGGCAGCCGGACTCTCCTTAGAAAGTCGAGTCACGGCTCATTGCGTTCGGGCAAAGGCTACGTCAGTGGCTTACCTCCGCTCTGTTCCGCTGGCAGACATCTGCCGGGCCGCTACTTGGTCTTCGAGCCAGACTTTTGCGGTCCATTACTGTCTCGAGAGGGAGTCCCGCAGGGACAGTGCTTTCGGACAGGCAGTCCTCCGTAATCTCTTTGAGGTCTGAGCAACTCCTACCCTCCATCCCGGTTGTGGGCTACCGGTGGGTGATAATTCAGCGAAGATTCTTTCCTTCTGTGCTGCTGAGCTAGAGGGAGCTCATTTTTGTGCTTAGGGTCTCCGGTAGCCTTGAGCTTGGGAGTCCCATAAGTGAGGACTGACTTCCTGCTTGGTCCTGGAGAAAGCGTAGTTACTCACCTGTAACAGGTGTTCTCCAGGAGCAGCAGGAATCAGTCCTCACTACCCTCCCTCCTCCCCTTGGAGTTGCAATCGTCTGCTTATGTTCTTTTTGCAAATTTTTTATGCTGTCTTTTTTAGCTATGTCATCTGACTGGCTAAGATGGCACCCTCGGGCGGGAAGACGACCGCGCATGCGCGATGCAATTCCCAAAGGCTTTCTTTGAAAGCTGGGGAAAATTGCTCCGCGAGGGCTCCGTCGGCGCCGACGTCACCCATAAGTGAGGACTGATTCCTGCTGCTCCTGGAGAACACCTGTTACAGGTGAGTAACTACGCTTACCTCGACTGGCTGATATGGGCAGAGTTGCTGGAGGAGAGCAAACTTGCCACTTGCCGAGTGCAAGCGTTTCTTCAGGGTCTTGTCTTGAGTGGTCAATGTGGCCAAAAGCAAACTGCAGCCATCACAATATCTGGTATACTTGGGCGCTCGTTTCCAGACCAACCAAAGACTGGTGCCTCTTGGATGAAAGGGCTGCCAAACTTCAGGGACAGGTGAGATGCTCCCTTCAGATGGGAGATCTGGCTTGGCATTACCTGCACATTTTGGGTCCATGGCAGCCACGTTGGAATTCATTCCGTGGGTTCGTTTTTCATATGAGGCCCTTGCAGCAAGCTCTGTTGAGGTGGTCTCTTAAATGACACCCTCTCTCGAGGCAGTTAGTTTGTCATCTGGAGACGATGGTTTGTCTAAGCTGGTGGCTGCAACCTCAGAATCTACTGGCAGGAGTGTTGCTTGAGCCTTCCAAGTGAATTCTAGTGATGACAGATGAGTCTCTCTCGGGATGGGGAGCAAGCTGCAAGTCTCTAGTGATACAAGGGGTGAAGTCTCCAGAGGAGAGCACGTGGTCCATCAATTGCTTGGAGGTGAGGGCGGTCACACTAGTGCTCTGCTTCTTTTGTCCTCTTCTATATCGGATGCTCGTTTATTCCGACAACGCTATCACTATGGCATACATCAATAGCACTGGCAGCGTCATTCTGGCAGCAGAGATTCAGCTGTTGCTGGCATGGGCAGAGCAGAACCTTCTAGCGCTCTCAGCAGTGCATGTGACTGGAAAAGAAAACATGCAAGCACTTTTTCAGCAGGCACCGTCTGGATCCGGGGGGGGTGGGGGGAGGAGTTGCACCCCTCGGTGTTTCGGGCAATCACTTGCTGCTAGGGAGAGCTGGTGATGGATCTCATAGCTTCAGTGGTGAACATGAAGGTATCTAATTTCTTCAGCAGATGCAGGGAACGAATGTTGGAAGGCTTTGATGCCCTGGCTTTGACCTGGTTGAAAGGGATACTGCTCTGTGTTCCCACCATGGGCTTTGATAGGTCATCCACTATGTCGCGTGGAAGCACAGCAGTGTCTGGTAGTGTTGGTAGCCCTGGATTGACCATGGAGGCCTTGGGATGCCAATCTGTTGCTTGTAGGTGTCGGCACCATGGCGCCTGCTCACACAGACTACTCTTTCAGGATCTGATTCGGCTGCTGTAGGTGGATCGACTCTTGCTCATGGCTTGGCTTTTGAAAGGAAGAAAGGTTACTCGGCCCCAGTGATCGCTGTGTTGCAGGCACAAAAGCAGTTTAGCTCCTTATCCTATATCAGAGTCTAGCGGATCTTGGTGTGAGGAACGGAGGCTTAGAGCTGTTGTCGTAGTGATTCCAGATATCCTGCTTTCTTGCGAGCGGGGCTTGATGAGGGATTGGCATTGAACTCCTTGTGAGTGCAGGTGGCTGTTTAGCTTGCTTTCAGGGTTGTGTGCATGTGTACAGGGTGTTTCACTGGTGGCACAGTTTCTGAGGGTGGTGAAGCATGTCAGTCTTCCGTTCGGATCCTCCTTGGGATCCGAATTTGGTGCTTTTGGTTCTGGTGGGCATGCCCTTTGAACTCCTGTCTCAAGCTATATTGAAGGATCAAATGTTAAAAGTGATTTTTTTTGGTGACTACTTGTTCTGCTATGTGCATTTTGGAGTTGCAGGCCTTGACCTGCAGAGAACCCTACCTATTTCTCTCACCCGTGCCTTCTTTTTTTGCCTAAGGTGGTTTCGTCGTTTCATGTGAATCAACTAGTTACTCTCCCTGTCATTTCAATGGAGGAACAAAAGAACATAAGAGATGCCATACTGGGTCAGACCAAGGTCCATCAAGCTCAGTATCCTGTTTCCAGCAGTGGCCATTCTAAGTCGTAGTACCTAGCAGTTTCCCCAAAAGACACAGATTCCACAATACTTGCATTGGGTCAAGCAGTGATATCCCAGGTCCCTTTTAACAATGGTTTATGGACCTTTCCTCTAGGAACTTGTCCAAGCCTTTTTTAAACCGAGCTACACTAACAGCTTTTACTACATCCTCCAGTAACAAATTCCAGAGTTTGATTACACGTTGAGTGAAAGAGAATATTTTTTTATTAGTCTTAAATAGTTTACCTTGTAGCTTCATTGCATGTCTCCTAGTCAGTTTCCCCTGAGAGGTGCTGCTTGCATTTACTGCGTGTGTGTAGGGCACTGCGAGTGTACTTGTGTTGGACACTGTCGTTCCACAAGTCAGATTATTTTTGTCCTCTTTGGGGGCTGCACAAGGGAGAGGCGGCCTCAAAAGCTTCTGTCGCCAGGTGGCTCAGGGACAAAGTGCAAGTCTCCTCCCTCAGGCCTATGAGCTCATTCCACCAAGGCTCAAGCAGCCTCCTGTGCGGATAGGTGTCTGGTGCCGCCCATTGAGATTTGTAGAGTGGCAACTTGGTCATCCCTTTATTCCTTTGCTCAGCACTATCTGTTAGATGTGCTGGCACAAAAAGAGGCACATTTTGGTGCCAGGGTATTGCAAGCCAAGCTCGCAGGTCCTCCCGTGTTTGAGTACTGCTCTGGTACATACCACTTGACTGGATTAGAGTGATGATATGGAAGGTGTAATTGGATCTTACCTGCTAATTATCTTGAGTCCCTCCAGTCCAGGACCTGCCCTGTTTTCCGTTGGTTGTTTGCGAGCCCGAGCTTCAGTCTGTATCTTCTGGTAGTAAGAGACATTCCATCTATGTTTGGGTTCTTCTTGGGGCCTTGGTCTGAGTGGGCAGGATCAGTGTCTCTTCCTGTTGTTCTGGACCTGTATATAGTTCTAAGCTAGTTTCTGCACGTTGTAACAAAAAAAAAATTGTATGGTCATATGGTCCAAGAGGGTAAAGGTTTTTTTGCTAATAACTTGGGCTCTCTTTGGAGTCTGCTTTGTCAATATAATACTGTGTTTGGAGTCCTTGGCACTGTCTGTTATGGAGTGATGACACAAGGAGAGCAAATAGAAGCCCTCGCAGCACATGTCCAAACAAAACACACAGAGCGAGGGTGTACAAGGTCACCAATTTATTGAATAAACTGTTTGTTCAATAAATTGGTGACCACCTACAGCCTCGCTCTTTGTGTTTTGTTATGGAGTGACATCACAAACCTGTTATGCTCTGTCTTCAGCTGCTGGTTGGGGGAGACAGCCACTTGACTGGACTGGGGGACGCAAGGAAAGATAATTAGCAAGTAAGATCTAATTACACCTTTTCAAAGAAGGGAAAGCTGTAAAACTAGAGAGCATAAAATGAAGCTACAAGGAGGTAAACTTAAAAACAATGCCAGGAAATATCTGTTCACTGAAAGGGTAGAATTACCCTCCTGAAGGAGGTGGTGGGGCAAATAACGGTGACGCAAATAATGGTGACTGAATTCAAAGTGGATCTTTTTGTATCAAGAGGATGAAATCAAAACAAATTTAAATATCTTTTATACTTCAACAAATAGAGGGACATGGCAGGTACAACCCTAAATGAAGGCATAGAGAGGTGACCCATATGGATCGGTGGTTACAACCACTCTAGCCACCTTACTGGGCAGCCTAAATGAACCATACTGGTCTTTATCTGCCATCATATATTATGTTACTATGTAAATATTTTTTTAACCTTAGCCACATGGAGCAGGGCAAGCACACCATGTGCTTGCAGCTATGCCCAGTGTAGTACCCTCAAGGTGAGCTCCAATGAGCTCTTTTTAACCCCAGTGTGATGAGGATGTAGTGGACTCAGATTTTTCGACATCTGGGTCCCCTGGGGGAACCCATGACCCAGTCCTGACTGAGGTTCCTGAGCTTTGCTTTCTGTGTCTGCAGCCACTGCAGAGTGGGTGTCACTTGTTAGGAATCCTGTGGGCTCCATGGAGGGAGGAGGAAACCTCAGGTTCCAACCAGTGAGGCCCTGTGGGCTCCTCACTTGCAAAGACCAGTTGCTGCTGAAACAGCTCCTGGGCTATCTTCAGTCTGTCTTAGCTGCTTGGCAGCCCCCTTTAGGAGGAGGGTCCAGAGCTTTATTTTTATTTTATTTATTTATTTAACACACATTTATATACCGCATCATCCAGAGTTCAGTTGCGGTTTACAGTAAACAACAATCAACAAAGCAAGTTTGTTTTACATAGAACGTCATATTATAAATATTAAGAGTAACAAAACAGCATATGTATTAAGGAACAAAGTAATTAACTAAACAGAATGTGTTGTTTAAACAATGCAAGACAATGCGGAACAAAATAAACTATATACATATTCATATGGAAGTGGTGGGGCATAAGAGATTGGATCATCAAATGAGTTCAGCTAAGTGTACTATCTGTAAGAGTGAAAAGGGTTTTATTTGAAACAGTCTGGTACCTGTTTAGCCTTTGTCTAAAGCGGGTGAGGGATTATCTATGTTGTTGTAGTGTTTGGTGAATAGGTAAGTTTTCAATTTTTTGCGGAATTCCATGATCTCTGTTAGTGTTCGTAGCTCCTTTGGGAGTGAATTCCAGATAGTTGGGGCTATGTGAGAAAAGGCTCTATTGTTTGTTGATTTATGAGCTTTTGTGTGATCTTTTGGAATCCTTAGTTTGTTTAAGTGTCCTTTTCTGTGTGTTGGCTTAGATGGTTCTTTGCGTATTAGGTTGCATAGTGTGGTTGGCGCCATATCATATAAGGCTTTGAATGAGGTGGTTATTGTTTTGTAAATTATCCTGCTTTGTATTGGTAGCCAATGGAGGGAGGCTAGTATTGGTGTTATGTGTTGGAGTGAATTTACTTTCAATATAATTCTAGCAGCTGCGTTTTGTGCTAATTGTATTCTTTTGATGTTTTGTTTTGATATACCTATTAGGATTAAGTTGGCAAAATCAAAGTGAGGAGTTATGGTGGCCTGGATTATATTGATAAAGTCTTGTAAAAATACTAGAGGACGTAGTTTGAGGATTTTGAGTTTGAAGTAAATTTTCTTTATGGTATTGCTAATGTGGGTTTCCATCGTAAGGTGTGTCAAGTATAACACCTAGATATCTTATTTCATTTTTTATTTTAATTTCTTGGTTTTGGAGTGTTATGTGGGTTGGGGGGATAAAGGATTGATTCTTAGTCACGATTAGAACTTCAGTTTTAGCATGATTTATGTGGAGGCTTCACCTATGGGGGAATCTGGGTTCTTTGGCACTGTCATGGCTCTGTCTGGGGCTAAACACTTGGACATTCCTCTGAGAGCCCAGTCTTGTCTCCTGAGTGGGGTAAACTAAGTTGGGAAAGAAAATTCCTTTGGATCAAGTGAGTTGCAGGAAGAAGAAGAATTTCCCCTTCTGGAGTGCAAGGACCCGTCAGCAGTCAGTCCTTTCTAATGGAAGGATCTCCTGGTATTGATTCGGAACACCATGTCTGTATTAGGGCTCAAAGAGCCCGCTCCTGACCTGCCTGCTGTTCAAGGGAAACATCCATTTTGGAGGACATTGGGTGCCCTTTAGTGTGTTTCTCACTATCTGAGGCACTGGAGAAGCTACTAATCTCAGTAGGAGCACCCAGAATTGGCCCTCAAAGATCCAGAGGTCCGGGCCCATACGTAGCCACTGCTTCAGGGCAAGCTGGATCAGCTTTTTGGGCAGCCACATGTGGATGCCCTAGTCACAGTGGTGATAAAGTGCATCACTATGCCAGTGGAAGGCAGTGTGGAACTGAAGGAGGCTCACAATAGGAGGGTGGAGATTCTTGTGAACACTTTTGCAACTTCTGTCTTGGGTTCCCAGACAACCGTATGTGCTGGTCTTGTGGCCAGGGCATTTCTGCTATTGGTTAAACAGCTAACTGATAATCTAAAGGTGGCCGCCTGGCATCATGGGCCATATTTCTGGCAAAAAGTTTGATTTCATCAGGGAAACCTCCAAAGCTATGGTAGCAGTGGCTTTGGCTGTGCAACAGGTTGGTGGGCTTGGCCTCCAAATAATGGCTCAGCAAGCCCCCCTTGGGGGGATGGGGGGTGGTGGAATCTGAGGATCCGGAGAAACTGGTAAAGGATCTGGGTGAAGTTCGTCCACAGAGACTGCAGGAAGAATGACAGAAGGTTGCTTATTCAGCAGCTCGGAAGCATTCTCAGGAGGCCTGGAAGCGCCCGTGGGGATGCAAGGACTTCACTAGCTCATTCTTCCTGTGGATTTCGACCCAGAAAGAGATGACCCTTTTTTTTTTTTGCAGGAACCAGCAACCATGGGATTTGTCCTTGGCTGATAATGCAACCGGCAAATTCTCACAGTGAAACCAAGCCAGGGCCGGCTTGTCCATTAGGCGAGCTAGGGGGCTGCCTAGGGTGGCAGACCTCTATGGGCGGCAGGGATTGTGGTTTGGCACACGTGAACTGCTGCCCTGTCGAGCAGCACTGCCCTCTTCCCCCTCCCCCCTGTGCTGACCCATGTGGTGCTGCTATTGATTCTGCTGACAGTGGGGAGGGATGGCTTCGGCACACATGGGCTGCCTCTTCTGACCCCCCCCCCTCCCCGAAGTTATGTTGGAGAGGGTTCAGAAGCAGCAGGCCATGTGTGCCAAAGCTATCCGTCCCCACTGTTGCCAGAATCAGTGGCACCGCCACATGGGTCAGCACAGAGGGGAAGGGGAAGAGCTATACAAATGATCAGTAGTAGTATTTGGGGTGGATTTTGACAACCTATAAGGCCATGTGTTCCTTGCAATGGAGATGATTCTCGAGCTGAAGACCCAGCTGACTGAGTTCTTTTGGTGCTCAGGCCAGTGCCCAAGGTGTAGTATGCAGCTTCTGGGGTTCATAATATTGATCCTGGAGTTGGTCCGATGGACCAGGGCATACATGCTTCAGAATCACCTTGTGTATCTATGGTCTCTTTAAGCAAGCTCTTACCCTTCCAGAGGTCCTGAGGGATCAGTTGGCTTAGTGATGGAAGCCCCAGATTGGGTAGTCCTAATGACCAATGCCAGCCTGAAGGGCTGGGAGATGCGCTGCCTCAGTCATATGAAATGGGGAGTTTGGTCTCTCAGGAAGTCTCCTGGTCTATCAACCAACTGGAGGTCAGAGTGATCTATCTAGTTCTGGAGGGCAGAGCAGTCTTTGGTCTCTTGACAACACAGCAGCGGCCTATGCCAATTAAGAGAAGAACCTGAAGTGTTGGGGTGGTGCTTAAGGTGTTTACTCTTTGCAGATGGGCGGGGGAGTACTTGATGGCTCTAACAGCATAGTAGGTGTAGACAGTGTTCAGGCTGAATTTCTCAGTCAGAACACAGTGAATCCTGGAGAGTTGGAGCACTGACCTCACTCGTTCCAACTTATAGTGAGGAGATGGAGTGATAATATGAAGGTGAGCGGCGGCTTCAGTCGCTGCAGAGACCCACAAGTAGTGGGCTTGGATGACTAGCATGGCCCCAGAAGAGGTGCTCTTTTCCTCATGGCCTCTGGTGAGCCATTTCCTCTGCAGGACTCTAATGCATCTGGGCCTAGAGATTCTGATCACCCCAAACTGGCTATGCAGGCTGTGGTGCGCAGACCTGATGGCTCTACTGGTGTGTCCTCCACTCTAACTTCTGCAGAAGAAGAGCCTCCTTTGTCAAGGGCCCCTGATAATGGAAAATCAACTCCTTTCTTGCTTATAGCCTGGCCATTGAGAGGCACAGACTAGCTAAATGTGGCTCTTCATATATAGTCGTTGATACTGTGCACAGGATCTGTAGGGCTTCCATCTCCTTAGCCTATTCCAGAATATAGAAGTATTTTTGAGAGCTGCTGTTCTTGATCCCTGGCAGCTGGAAAAGAAGATATTGCAGCTATGCCAGCTTCTTTGCAGACAGGCTTGGAGCAGAGTTTGGCCTTGAACTTCCTCATGGTTCACATGGTGGCCTTGAAATGTGCTTCCAGGGGAGGGTGCAAGTCTGGTCAGCCTACCTGGGTGTCACTTGTTCCTTAAGGCAACTAAGCACATTTGACCTCTGGTGCGTCTCAGTGGAGCCTTTAGTTAGTGTTGAAGGTGCCAAAAGATTTGCCTTTCGAACCCATTAGTAAGACCACTTTTAAGGTAGTTTTCTGGTGGCAGCAGTTTCTGCTAGATGGGTCTCTGAGCTGCAGACCTTTTCTTGTTGGGAGTCCTTTTTGTCAATTTCCACACCTTGTACTTTCCTAACTTTCTTCCTTCTGAAGGCGATTTGCCCTTTTAACCTAAATCAGGAAGTGCTTTTGCCCTCTTATGTGGAGAACGACCTCTAGTTGGATCCCTCTCTACATCTCCTTGATGTGAAGAGTGTGTTGCTCTGATTCTTGGAGGTGGCTGATGTTTTTCAGTAGCCTGAGGGGAAGGGTCAGCCAGCAGCCAAATCCTCCTCCCATTTTCTGCTGGATCAAAGAGGCCATTACTTCAACATACCTTCTGGCTGGGAAATGGGTGCTGGGGATGTTCAAAGCTCACTTGACCAGGTTGCAGGTTTCCACCTGGCTCAGTCTGCCTTGGTGTCTTCAGGGGACTTCTGTAAGATGGGTACCTGGCATTCCTTGAATACCTTCATGAAGCACTGGTGGTTGCATGTGGGAGCAAGGGCTTATGGTGCCTTTGACAAGGCTGTTCTGGCCAAGCAGCATCTTCTTGCCACCCAGTGTCCTGACTGCTTGGGTACAGCCCATTCTCCTGGACTGGTCTCCCAAGATGAGGAAGGAGACGTTTTTAATCATACCTTATGATTTCTTTTCCTTGAATCCTGATGAGTCTAGAACCCACTGTGAGATTCTGTTGTGGATTGGGGAGTCCTACTGCCTTTTCAGTTTAGTTGTTGCAGAACCTGACCAGCTATAAAATATGGTAAGAGCCAAATATGAGTTCAGATTGTTCCTATTGGTTTTCAGTTGTTTTTACTAATCATTTAGGAGTTTGAGTTTGAGTATTTTGCTTACTGATGGAAAGAATGTCTTGGCAGTTTTGTGAGTTGGAACAGGAGCCTCACCTCGTGTCTTTTCAGCTGCTTCTCAGCATCACCAGATGTCATGAGCAGCTTTCAATGCCAAATTTAAGTGTAACCAGTAACAGTAGCCAGATATCTATAACAAGTGTTTTCTGTAGACAGCAAGATTGAGAAGTTGCTCAGTCTCTCCCATCTCCCCCAAGAGTTGCCCATGATTGAGCTTTGTAACATCTGAGAGGCTGGGAATGCAGCTGTGGGTCGGAAGAGCTTTGCATCTCTGAGCTTTTATATTAGTTCTGAGCTCTGGTAGAGCAGTTCTGTCCAGGCGCATCACTTTTGCCTTCAGTCCTTCTGTCTCTATAGTAAATATGTGTGCAATCTCCGCACACATCTTAAATTTCTACTGATAGTCATCGTGGATTTATACATTAGTGAGTCTGTGTTACTGGCATTCTTTCCAAGATCGCACACCCACAAAAGAGAGAATGTGCTCTATATTCTGGACTACAGGAGAGCATTGGTCTAGTACAGTAGCGCACTGGCACATCGACATGCAGACTAGCTCCAGTTTTCATTTCATTTCATTACAACTATTAGATAAACTGAAGAGTAGCAAATCACCTGGGCCAGATGGTATACATCCAAGGGTGTTGAAAGAACTGAAATATGAGATTGCAGACCTGCTATTAGTAATCTGTGAACTATTATTAAAATCATTTCTAATACCTGAAGATTGGAGGATCGCCAATGTAACACCAATTTTTAAAAAGGGTTCCAGGGGTGATCCGGGAAACTACAGACTGGTGAGCCTCACGTCAGTACTGGGAAAAATGGTAGAAACCATCATAAAGAATAGAATTACTCAGCATGTAGATAGTCATGGCCTAATGGGAGACAGCCAACATGGCTTTAGACAAGGAAGATCTTGTCTTACTAATCTGTTATGTTTTTTTGGGAAGTGTGAATAAACAGGTGGACAAAGGTGAGTCGGTTGATATAGTGTATCTGGACTTTCAGAAAGCCGTTGACAAGGTCCCTCATCAGAGACTTTTGGCAAAACTAAAGAGTCATGGGATAGGAGGCAGTATACTACTGTGGATCAGGAACTGGTTAAAAGATAGAAAGCAGAGGGTTGGACTAAAAGGCCAATTTTCCCAATGGAGAAAGGTGAATAGTGGTGTACCCCAGGGATCTGTGCTGGGTCCGCTGCTTTTTGACATATTCGTAAATGACCTGGAAAGTGGAATGAGTGAGGTTATCAAATTTGCAGATGACACAAAACTATTTAAAGTTGTTAAAAACCCAAGAGGATTGTGGAAAATTGCAAGAGGATCTTGATAAATTGGAAGACTGGGCATCAAAATGGCAGATGAAATTTAATGTGGACAAGTGCAAAGTTATGCACCTAGGGAAGAACAACCCAAACTATGGTTACACGATGCAAGGTTCCACATTAGGAACCACCACCCAGGAAAAAGATTTAGGCGTCATTGTGGATAACATGTTAATACCCTCGGCCCAGTGTGCAGCGGCAGACAAGATAGCAAATAGAATGCTAGGTATCATAAGGAAAGGAATGGAAAATAAAACAAAAGATATTATAATGCCTCTATCGTTCCATGGTGAGACCGCACCTTGAATATTGTGTGCAATTCTGGTCGCCGTATCTTAAAAAGGATATAGCGTTATTAGAAAAGGTTCAGAGAAGAGTCACCAAAATGGTAAAGGGGATGGAAGGATACCCCTATGAAGAAAGGCTAAAAAGGTTAGAGCTCTTTAACCTGGAAAAGAGACGGCTGAGGGGAGATATGATAGAAGTCTATAAATTAATGAACGGAGTGGAACGGGTAAACGTAGATCAATTGTTTACGTTATCAGAATATAGAAAGACTAGGGGACATGCAATGAAGCTACAGGGTAAACTATTTAAGACTAATAAAAGAAAATATTTTTTCACTCAACATGTAATCAAACTCTGGAATTTGTTACTGGAGGATGTAGTAAAGGCTGTTAGTGTAGCTTTGTTTAAAAAAGGTTTGGACAAGTTCCTGGAGGAAAGGTCCATAAACCATTATTAAGAAGGGACTTGCATCGATGTCCTCTAGGGCTTCTTCTTCCTCCCATGGATCTCAGGTAACTAAACTAAACTTAAGTCTTCTAAGACTGGCCGGTCCTCGAAGGGTAAATCTCCTCCAAAGTATCGAGATGCCACTGGCGTTGCCCTCGGATAGTTCACTGGCAAAACAGCCCCGGCGGGAGTCTTCGGGCTCCAAAGCATTAACGGGGCTCCAGGATGTTCCAGAGGCTTCCACCTCTGTAGAACTACTAGTGCCATGTTCTGGGGTCGTAGCCGCTTCCACCGGTACCGACACTCAGGCATCGTCAGGAGCAATGGATAAAAGAATCCTTGCTATTGAACGCAGTCTAGTGTCCCTCTTAGCAGCTTCGGTACCGCTAAGACCGCTACAGACGGTTCAACAGGTATTGGTACCGACATTGGTATCGGTACCGACGGTACCTGCTTTGACAGGACTGCTTCCCCCCATGCTGAGCCTTGAGTCTCTCGGGTATCGGGGATCATGAACTGAGACATTTCGGTACTGACTTTGAGCGGTACCGATACCATGTGTTACGGGAGCACCCGGTACAGAGTGCCCTTGAGTCTTCCGATTCCGATTACTCTTGACGATTCTACCGGTACCAGAGCGAACCTACTAGAGGATTCAACTCTTTCTCTTCAACGCAGGATGTCTCCTCCAGAAGATATGTCCTTCCAGGATTTCATACGTGATTTAGCACAGGGTCTTGCAGTCACTGTGATTCCAGAAAAGGAACCTAGGGCAGAAGAATTAAGAATTCTACAATACCCTATGGCTCCCAAGGAGGCAGCTATGCTTCCCATTCACAAGATCTTACATGATCTGATGATAAGAATGTGGGAAACTCCTTTGATATCTTCACATTCCCGACGCCTTGACACTATGTACCCAGTGCCAAGTTGTCCTGGTTTTCAAAAAACTCAGTTACCACACCATTCAATGGTAGTGGAATCGGCCATGCGAAGAGTCAAGAGTGCTAAGACACATTCTTCTAATCCTCCAGGCCGAGAATGCAGGACACTCGATGCCTTTGGGCATCAATGCTTTCAATTCTCCATGCTATCAGCCAGGATCAGTTCCTATATTCTTTATATGGGAATGTTCCTGGAAGAAGTCACAAAAGACTTAGAGCTCATTCGCCCTTGTGTCTCTGAGGAAAAAAGAGCAGACTACCTCATTCTGGTCAAGCACGTCCAAAATGTCTCTAAATTCATGAACTGTGCTACCTTTGATTGCTTTGAATGTATTAGCAGAACCTCTGCTATATCCATAGGAGCACGTCGTATTGCTTGGCTTTAAGCATCAGACTTAGAACAGTGGGTGCAAGAAAAGCTGGGAAACATTCCTTGTACAGGAGAAAATCTCTTTGGCAAGGACTGGCAGGAGAAGGCTAATCAGCTTGAATCTGAAAATACTACCTTGAACAGACTATCAAAGTCTTTAGCCAACCCAGCACAGAAGAAAACATTCAAAAAACCCTTTTTCAGTAAGAAAAAGAAGCTTTACCCTTCTTACACCCATCAAAGCCACTGTCCGCTTCATGTTCCCCAGAAGGGGCAACAGAACAGACAGCGAAGAAAGCCGCAAGCTCAAAGAGCTCAACCGGCCCAACAGACCCAGTCCCCTCAAGGTCTTTGACTTCTACCTAGAGAACTTAGTCATTCTGCCCCTGAAAAGTGCAGAACCCTTAACCATTCCAGGAAGACTTGCTATTTTGCCAAAAGATGCCAACAAATAACATCAGAAAACTGGACTCTGTCCATTGTACGTCTGGGGTACAAGCTTCATTTTCTCAACTTGCCCCACCTACAATAATAAAACAGTTCAATTCTCAGACCCCTGCCACCAACCTCTTGTGGCAGGAAGTCACATCACTTCTCGCTCAAGGAGCAATCGAAGAAGTACCCATACCTCACCGGGGTTTGGGGTTTTACTCCCCCTATTTTCTTATTCCAAAGAAGACAGAGGGACACAGGCCTATGCTAGATATCAGAGAATTAAACAAATATTTGTTCCGAGAAAAGTTCAAAATGATCTCCCTCGGGACGCTCCTACCATACCTTCAAAGTTGGGACTGGCTATGTTCTCTAGATCTAAGAGATGTGTACACGCATATTCTCATCCACTCTGATCACAGGAAGTTCCTTTGATTCCTGGTCCAAGGAAGACACTTCCAGTACAGAGTTCTTCCTTTTGGACTGGCCTCTGCTCCAAGAGTCTTCAGAAAATGCATGGCAGTGGTAGCAGCATTTATGAGGACTCTGGGAATATTCGTCTTCCCTTACTTAGACAATTGGCTCATTCGCGCATCGACAGCTCCAGAGGCCAGCTTTTCTCTTTCTCGAGCAATGAGACTTCTTCAATACTTGTGACTGGTCATAAACCTCCCAAAATCTCATCTCGCCCCCTCTCAATCTCTAGAATTCATAGGGGCTCGTCTAGACACATGGCAGTCAAGGGCTTTCCTGCCACAGCCACGCTGTCTACAAATAATACAACTGGCATCTCAAGCATCTATGAAGGTGTTCCTTACTGCTTGAGAGATACTTCAACGTATGGGACACATGGCATCCACTGTCCATGTGGTTCCCTATGCTTGCCTCCACATGCGAGCAACCCAGTGGATCCTATCCTCTCAATGGTCACAGGCCTCTGGTCAGTTAATGGACAAGATCAGAAACACCACGCATCTGATTTTGTCCCTGCAATGGTGGCAATCTCTAGAAAACCTCCTTGTAGGCTCTTTTCCAGCAGCCTCTATATCAGGCCACCCTAACAGATGGGTTGGGGGGGCACACTTGCACGATCTCTCCACTCAGGATTTTTGGACCTCACAGGAGGTTTCCCTTCACGTTAACCTCCTAGAACTGGGAGCCATTTTCAATGCTATTCAAGTCTTTCAGACCCATCTCAGTACCTTTCTTCTCTCATTTCTTTCTATTTTCCCCCTCGTGTACTCCGTTCTTCTTCCCAGTTGCTTCTTGTTATGCCCTTTTGCTCTATTGCCAACTCCAGATTCCGCTCTTTTCACCTTGCTGCTCCTTACGCTTGGAATAAACTTCCTTTGTCTATACGTCAGGCATCTTCTTTGCCCCTCTTCAAACTCAAGTTAAAAGCTCATCTTTTCACCTCTGGCTTTGGCTCTTGATTTTGCTGTTCTCCTTCCTTCCCCCCTCTTATTTCAACTTTCTTTCTTCCTCCTACACTTGTTCTTACCTCTTTCCTTTGTCCTGTTTCTCCTGCTCTTGTCTCTTTGCCCTTGTTATTTTTTTTTCTACTCCTTTTCTTGCTTTGTCTTTTTAGATTGTAAGCTCTTTGAGCAGGGACTGTCTTTTTGTGTTTTCATTGTACAGCGCTGCATGCGCCTGGTAGTGCTTTATAAATGCTTAGTAGTAGTAGTAATCTCAGCAACAAAACAGTTCTGGTCCCAACCAACAATCAGATAGCTATGTTCTGTGTGAACAAGCAAGGCGGAACAGGCTCTGTGTCACTATGCAACGAAGCTTTGTGACTATGGGCCCTCGCCAGATAGTTGCAAATTTACCTGTTTGCGGTATACCTTCCGGGCATTCAAAACTTATGGGAAGACAGTTGAATACCAAACCACTCCTCTGGAGTTGGGAAATGCTCCAGATCTTCTGTCTCAGGAGGACGGATGCTTACTGCATCCCAATCCCCAGTCCCTACATCTCAGGGCCTGGTTACTGAAAGCCTAGAATTCCAGGATATAAACCTTTCTCAAAAAGTAAAGGATATCCTTCTGGCTTCCAGAAAACCTTCCACAAGACGTTCCTACGCTTTTAAGTGGAAAAGGTTCTCTGGTGTTCACAAAAGGGACTTAACCTCCTTTTGGTACCTGTAGAGTCGCTACTAGAGTATCTCCTCCAATTATCAACTTCGGATCTAAAGACCAATTCAGTGAGATTCCATCTTAGTGCTGTTGCTGCTTTTCATAAACCTTTCGTTGGACAACCTATTTCCTCTCATCCACTTGTATCAAGATTTATGAGTGGACTACTCTTAACAAAACCTCCCATTAAACCAACACCAGTGGCATGGGATCTGAATCTTGTTCTTGGTCAGCTTATGAAACCGCCCTTTGAACCTTTAGCCACTTCAAACCTAAAGTTTCTTTCATGGAAAGTTATTTTCCTAATTGCCGTCACTTCTGCAAGATGCGTTAATGAACTACAGGCGTTAGTAGCTGACCCTCCTTATACAAGGTTCCACCATGATAAAGTAGTCCTCAGGACTCATCTTCACTTTATACCAAAGGTGGTTTCGCCTTTCCATGTAAACCAGTCAGTTTATCTTCCTATATTCTTCCCTAGGCCTCATGCCTCTAGTGCGGAAAGGAATCTTCACACATTGGGTTGTAAAAGAGCCCTAGCCTTTTATCTCCAAAGAACTAAGCCACATAGAAAATCATCTCAGCTTTTTGTGACTTTTGACTCCAGTCATTTGGGACCTCCAATTTCCAAAAGAACTCTGTCAAATTGGATTGCAGATTGCATATCTTATACTTATCAGAGTAAAGGACTTTCTTTCGAGGGCCATGTCACAGCTCACAATGTAAGCTCAATGGCTAACCTTCGTTCTGTGTCTATTGATGACATCTGCAAAGCAGCCACTTGGGCTTCGGTACATAACTTCACAGCCCACTACTTCTTAGACAAGGACTCCCGTCGGGATGCCTCGTTTGGCCAGGCTGTTCTTCAGCATCTCTTCCATACTTAAAAAAACTCCTACCCACTGTCCACGGTTTGGATGCCAGAGGTCCATGGGAGGAAACATGACCCATCTCACCTGGATTCGCAGTTTGCTGGGGTCACCCCTTGGCATCTTTCAGCTGGGAAGTCCCCATATGTGAAGACTACATTCCTGCTTGTTCCTGGAGAGAGTGTAGTTACTCACCTGTAACAGGTGATCTCCGAGAACAGCAGGAATTTAGTCTTCACAACCTCCCCACCTCCCCTAGGAGTTGTCTCTATATCTCTGTCTCTCTCTTTCTCTACTTCTCTCCTTTGGTCTCAGCTATAAACTCAACTGAAGTGAGAGGGGTACAGAGGCGGGAAGGCAGCACACATGCATAATGGGATGCTCCCAAAAGCGTTCCTATTGGACGCTGGGGAGCGTTCCCTCACGGGCTCAGTTGGTACCGACAATACCCATATGTGAAGACTAAAATCTCCAGGAACAAGCATGAATGTAGTCTTCACATATGGGTATCGTCGATACCGACGGAGCCTGCGCGGGAACACTCCCCAGCATCGAATACGAAAGCTTTTGGGAGCATCCCACAGCCCCTGCATGCTGCCTTCCTGCCTTTCCCAACTGTTCCTCTCCAGTTCTTAGTTTTCCGCGGAGCCGAGAGGTCGCACATCCTGTCACTGCAGAAAAAAATCCCTTCTATTCTTTTTTGTGGTCGCGTCTGCCTTCCCTCGACGCTACACCGGTACCGCCGGTTCTTCTTTCTTCTTAATAAAAAAAACAAAAACAAAAACAAAAAAACCTACCTACCTTCTGGAGTCTTTCCAGTAATTTTCTATTCAGGTGCCACGCGCCATTTTGGGCACTAGGCCCAACTTTTTCCTTTAAAATGGAAAAACCCGCTTCAGGTTTTAAAGTGTTCAAAGTTTGGCGGTACCATCTCTGTCACCGACACCCATGAGTGGTGCCTCAAATGTTTAGGTCCTGACCACTCTATCTCTGAGTGTGTTGCCTGTGGGATGATGTCGAAAAGGGGCCGGCAAAACCGAGCTGCTAAACTTAGCACCCTTTTTCCCTCCGATGCAGCCTCCGTGGCATCGACGTCTTCCAGGGCTTTGTCTTCCTCCCATGGATCTCCGGTAACTAAACATAAATCTAGCTGGTCCTCAAAGGGTAGATCTCCTTCTAGACATAGAGATGCCTCTGGCTTTGCCCTTGAGGGACTTTCACCGGCAAAATTGCCCCGTCGGGAGGCTTCGGTTTCCAAAGCACTAACGGGGCTCCAGGATGTTCTCGAGGCTTCAACCTCGGCAGAACTACTGGTGCCGTGCTCTGGGGTGCTGGCCGCTTCATTCGGTACCGATACCCAAGCATCGGCAGCGTCGATAGACCAGAGATTCTTGGCTATTGAACTCAGTCTGGTGGCTCTCCTCATGGCCTCGATGCCCCTGAAACTGCTTCAGACAATTCAACTGGTACCGGCACCGACTGCATCGACATTGGCAGGTATTCTACCGGGACCGAGTCATGCGTATCTATCCAGCATTGACAACTCAGTACCGGACCACTCCGATGCTGACTTCGATCAGTACCGTTACCGTGCTTTGCACGATTACCCGGATTGGATATACTTCAAATCCTCGGATGAGTCTGAAGACTCTGAAAGCTCTGCCGATACCAGAATACTTCTTCCTGAGGATTCCTCTTCTCCTCGGCGTAGGATGTCTCCACCAGAGGATATGTCCTTTCAGGATTTTATCCGAGATGTGGCCCCAGGTCTTTCCATCACAGTGGCTCCTGAAAAAGAGCCTAGGGCAAAGTAGTTAGAAATCCTGCAATACCCTAAAGCTCCCAAGAAGGCAGCTACCTTAGCTATTCATGAGATCTTGCATTATCTCATGTTAAGGATGTGGGAAACACCTCTAACCACATCTCCTCACTCTCAAAGACTCGACACCATGTATCGAGTTCCTCCTTCTCCTGGGTTTCAGAAGACTCAATTACCACACCATTCCATGGTGGTGGAATCTGCTATGAGAAGGATAAAGAGTGCAAAAAGGCATGCATCTAATCCTCCAGGACGTGAGTGTATGTCTCTTGACGCCTTTGGACGTCGAACCTTCCAGGCTTCCATGCTTTCTGCTAGGATCAGTTCCTATATCTTATATATGGGGATGTTCCTTAAGGAGGTCACAGGAGATTTAGAGCTTATGAGCCCTCTCCTTCCTGATAAGAGGCAAGATTACCTCGCTCTTGTCAAACATGCCCAGGAGGTTTCCAAGTTTGTCAATCGTGCAACCTTTGACTGCTTTAAGTGCATAAGCAGAACCTCTGCCATTGCCATAGGTGCACGTAGGATTGCCTGGCTCCAGGCATCTGACTTAAAAAGTTGGGTACAGGATAAATTAGGGAATATTCCTTGCACAGGAGAGAATCTCTTTGGCAGGAAAAAGCTAATGAAGTAGATGCTGACAATATCACTTTGGATAGATTAAATCTACAGCTGATCCTACAAGGAAAAAATCCTATAAGAAACTATTCTTCAGTAAGAAGTTGTTTTATCCCTCTTATACCCAGCAGGGACATCGTTTAGGTCAGTCTGCCCAAAAGGGACAGCAGCAACAACCTAGGCAAAGGAGTGGAGGAGTGGCCTAGTGGTTGGGGCAAGGTACTTCAGGCCGGAAGGTCGGGGTTCAAATCTCACTAGAGGATAGCAACCTGGGCCGGAAGGTCTGGGGTTTCTAGTCCCACAGGTGCTCCTTGTGGTCTTGGGCAAGCCACTTAACCCTCCATAGCCCATGTTCCCTGTAAAATAGTTATCTCCAAGTTATAATGCCCTGTTCAATATAATTTCAGTTTGTTCAATGTAAACCGCACTGATGCAGAATAGCGCGGTATATAAGAGAATGTAAATAAAATAAATAAATAAATGAGAGACAAAAGCAGCTAAGCCTCAACCTGCTCAGCAGACTCAGCCTCCACAGGGGCTTTGACTCCTGTCTAGAGAACTTTGCTTTCCTGGCCCTGAAAGGCCCAGAACCCTCCACCATCCCAGGAAGTTTATCTTTATTTTGCCATTTGATAGACCGATCTTGTCGAAACATTAGAACGGTGTACAATGAAAGGTCCACGCCACTAAGCTATAGAAAAAGGAACGCCATATTATAATAGGAAAGAGGGAGAAAGGACAGCATAAAACAAATACAATAAGAGCACAGGGCACAGACCAGACAAAAACTCAAGAAGGACAATGAAGATAGGGTAGAGAAACCATAACAACAAAAAGGGGGATGACAATACAAAAGCCAAACATAGTAACAGCACGAGATGCAAGTCAAAGACTCGGGGAGGGGCGTCAGGGGGAAGGTCAAAGGCTTGTTGGAACAGATAGGTTTTCAGCAACTCTTTAAACTTGGGATATGAGGGTTCCAGCCGGAGGGAGGGTGGTAGAGCGTTCCAAAGTGAGGGGCCTAGGAAAAAGAAAGCTGAATGACAAGTCTGTTCAAGATGTGCTTGTGACGGAGAAGGTAAGGACAAGCGATTAGCATAGAGGGAACGTAGTTGACGGTACGGTGTGTGAAGGGAGATAAGATCAGCCAGGTAGGTTATGTCATTTTGCCCCCAGATGGGGTCAGATAACAGCAGAAAATTGGACTTTGTCTATTGTAAGAGAGAGGTACAAGCTTCATATCTCCAGGAACAAGCAGGAATAAGTCCTCACATATGGGTACGTCGGTACCGACGGAGCCTGCGTGGGAATGCTCCCCAGCTTCCCAGAATGAAAGCTTTTGGGGCATCCCACAGCGCATGCGCGCTGCCTTCCCGCCTTTCCTACCAACTCTCCTCAGTTCTTCTTTTCCGCGGAGCCAGCAGGTCGTGTTCCTGTCACCGCTGAAGAAGTTCTTTATTTTAATTTATTTCTTTGGTCGCGTGTCTGCCTTCCCCGACGCCGGACCGGTACCGCCGGTCTTTTCTCTTTTCTTTAAAAAAAACCTTATCTTTTTTCCTCACTTGGTGTATTTTCTTCTTAGGCCTCCAGGCCCACAAGAAACTTTCCCTCATGGAAAAACCAGCCTCCGGGTTCAAAAAATGCACTAAGTGTAGCGGTACAATTTCTGTTACAGATACCCATGAATGGTGTCTTAAATGTTTGGGGCCTGAACACTCCATCCCGGATTGCCAGTCCTGTTCTCTAATGTCTAAACGAGGGTTACAGAACCGGGCAGCCAAGCTCCATGTGCTGTTTCCCACGGATGCACATGGAGCATACTTTTAGCAGGTCCTCGAAGGGCAAATCTCCCTCTAAGCATCGAGATGCCTCCGGGCTTGCCCTTGAGGATCCTGCCCCAGCCAAACAACCCCGGCGGGAAGCTCCGGCTTCCAAAGCTGCTCCTATGGGGTTACAGGTTGACATCGATGGCACGGCCTCGACCGATCACTTGTTAGACTGCTCTGGGGTACCGGCACAATCTCCCGTTACCGACATCCAGGTAGTCGTGGCGTCCATGGATCACACTGTGCAATCCATGCAGCAGGCTATACTGGCTTTCATCAAGGCTGCGACGCCGTCGGTACCACAACAAGCACTGTTGTCGGTACCGGCGCCGGTACTGGTACCAACTTCGATACCGGTACCGACTGTATCGACATCGGCCAGGATACCGATTCCGGCTCCCTGTCCTGGGCTCTTTCTCGGTACCGACCCGGTACCGGGGACACCCTATGTCTGTACCGATCGATACGCCTATCGATCTTTAGAATCGAGCAGACGATACTTCGATTCTTCTGATGATTCTGAGTCATCGGATGAGTCCCCTGAAGTATCTGTCACCCTGCCTGAGGAGCCTTCTTCTCCAAAAAGGAGAATGTCTCCTCCAGAGGATTTGTCCTTTCAAGACTTCATAATAGAAGTAGCTAAAGGACTTTCTATTTCAGTAACCTCTGAAAAAGAACCTAGAGCAAAAAAATTAGATATTTTAGGATACTCTAAGGTTCCCAGAGAGGCAGTCACCTTGCCAATTCATGAAATTCTTCAGGAACATTTGATTGAATTGTGGGAGACTCCTCTCACCCTTTCTCCTCATTCTCGTAGATTGGACACTATGTACCGTGTCCCTCCCTCCTCCTGGATTTCAAAAAACTCAGCTTCCTCACCACTCCATTGTGGGTGCAGTCAGCTATGAAGAGGATAAAGAGTACCAAGAGACACTCTTCTACTCACCCAGGAAGAGAATGCAGGACTTTGGATGCTTTTGGTAGGAAAATCTTCCAAGCTAGCATGCTTATTGCCAGAATCAATTCATACAGCCTTTATATGGGTATGTTTCTGAAGGAGATTGCAGAAAAGCTGCACAACTTTCTCCCTTTTATTCCAGAGGATAAAAGGGATGAGCTCCTGCTTTGGCTTAAGCATACTCAAGACATTTCAAAGTTTTCCAACAGGGCAGCCTTTGATTTCTTTTGAAGGTGCCAGCAGAGCTTCAGGCATTGCTATAGCTGCTCGTAGAATTGCTTGGCTCCAGGCTTCTGATCTAGAACCCTGGGTTCAAGATGGTTTAGGAAATCTGCCCTGTACAGGTGAAAATCTGTTTGGCAAAGAGTGGCAAATTAAAGCCACTCAAATGGACGCAGAAAATGCTGCTCTGGATAGACTTTCTAAGTCTACTTCCACTCCGGCCAAGAAGAAATCTTTTAAAAAGTCTTTTTACAAGAAGGGCAGATTTCCTTCCACTTCTGGTCAACAATCTTCTACAGGTCGCTTTGCTACTAAGCGTCAGCAACCTAAACAGGCCAGGCCTAAACCTGCAGGGGCTGCTGCAACCCAGCAGTCCCAAGCCCCTCAGGGTTTTTGACTTGATACTAGAGAACTTAACCTTTCTGGCTCTACAACAGCCAGAACCTCTCACCATTCCAGGAAGGTTAGCTCATTTTGCTCCCAGATGGGAGCAAATCACATCAGAGCAGTGGACCCTCTCCATCATCAGAGAGGGCTACAAACTTCATTTCTCAGACCTTCCTCCCTTCACCATGGTGAGACATTTCAATTCTCCCACATCTCTCCTCGACCTTCTGGATCAGGAGGTAACCACCCTTCTGGCCCAGAGGGCCATAGAAGAAGTTCCTCCTCTTCAACAGGGGTCAGGGTTTTACTCCCCCTACTTTCTCATTCCAAAGAAAACAGGGGGATACAAACTCATTCTAGATCTCAGAGAATTGAACAAATTTCTATGCAAGGAGAAGTTCAAGATGCTTTCTCTAGGCACTCTCCTTCCATACCTACAGAGTCAGGATTGGCTTTGTTCTCTAGATCTCAAGGATGCGTGCACTCATGTCCTCATCCATCCATCTCACAGAAAATTCCTACGTTTTCTGTTCCAGGGAAAACATTACCAATACGGAGTGCTTCCTTTCGGTCTAGCCTCTGCTCCAAGAGTGTTCACCAAATGCATGGCAATAGTTGCTGCATTTCTACGCACTCTGGGAATATTTGTCTTCCCATACCTGGACGACTGGCTCATCCGAGCTCCAACCCAGTCAGAGGCTCAGATTTCCCTAGACCGCACCAGGCGCATTCTGCAATACCTGGGACTTGTGGTAAACCTCCCAAAGTCTCAACTCACCCCTACTCAGTCCCTAGAATTCATAGGGGCCTGGTTGGACACTACTACTGCAAGAGCCTATCTTCCCCATGCTCGTTGCCAACGTCTAGTGCAATTAGCCTCCCAGATTCAGTCAAAGAGCCACTTAACTGCCCGGGAGATGCTACAACTACTAGGCCACATGGCTTCCACAGTACATGTGGTGCCCTATGCTCGCCTACACATGAGAGCAGCTCAATGGACTTTGTCCACCCAGTGGACTCAAGCTTCAGGAGCTCTCTCAGACAAAATAGCAAACTCCAAACGTCTCTTTTGGTCTCTCCAATGGTGGATGTCCACTCAAAATCTGTTGCTGGGGTCCCCCTTTCAACCTTTGTTGCCCCAGGCAACCCTCACAACAGATGCCTCCCAAACAGGTTGGGGAGCTCATCTACAAGATCTCTCCACTCAAGGCACTTGGTCCCCACAGGAGACCTCTCTTTATATCACTTGGAACTTTGAGCAATATTTCTAGCTCTCAAGGTCTTTCATACCCTCCTCAGCTACAAGACAGTCCTCATTCATACGGACAATCAAGTAGCCATGTTTTACATAAACAAGCAAGGAGGAACTGGCTCTCTGCCGCTTTGCAACGAAGCTCTTAGATTGTGGGCCTTCGCCAGAGAGCATCAAATCCATCTCCTGGCAGTATACCTCCTAGGAATCCAAAACTCTTGGGCAGACAGACTCAGTCGTTCTGCTTCCACACGAATGGTCCCTGCACATGGATCAGGTACTCAGAATTTTCCAGGAATGGGGAACCCCGGACATAGACCTCTTTGCAAGTCCGTGGAATGCCAAACTTCCCGGTTTTGTTCCAGAATTCCGTGTCAGGGAGCTCAGGCCAAGGATGCCTTCCTCCTTCACTGGGGTCAGGACTTCCTGTATGCCTTTCCACCCTTTCCTTTGATTCCCAAGACTCTGTTCAAACTCCAGAGGGACCAAGTGTGGTACCCTCTACTTCTGCATCTCTCCCAAGCCCCCTCCCTGGACTTGGGAGCTGCACCAGACCTTCTGTCCCAGGAGGAAGGGACTTTGTGGCATCCAAATCCCAAGTCCCTTCACCTCAGAGCTTGGTTACTGAAGGCCTAGACCTTCAAGACTTCAATCTTTCTCAGCAAGTGAAGAATATCCTCCATGCTTCCAGGAAACCTTCCACTAGGCGTTCCTATGCTTTTAAATGGAAAAGATTTTCCATTTGGTGTGCTCAAAAGGGTCTTGACCCTCTGGCACTTCCTGTGAATTCTCTATTGGAATATCTCCTGCATCTTTCTAATGCAGGCCTTAAAACGAATTCAGTAAGGGTCCATTTGAGTGCTATTGCAGCATCCCTTAAGCCTATCAATGGACAACCTATTTCCTCTCATCCTCTTATTGCAAGATTTATGAGAGGCCTAACTTTAACTAAACCTCCCATTCGACCTCCTCCGGTGGCATGGGACTTAAATTTGGTTCTTGGTCAGCTTATGAAGCCACCTTTTGAACCCTTAGCAACTACCTCCTTGAAATTTCTTTCCTGGAAGGTTATTTTCCTTATTGCAATCACTTCTGCTCGCCGCATCAGTGAACTGCAAGCCTTAGTGGCTAATCCACCTTATACAAGGTTCCATCATGATAAGGTAGTCCTTAGGACAAATCCTCACTTTATGCCTAAAGTGGTCTCACCTTTTTCATCTTAAACAAGAGGTATATTTACCTTTATTTTTTCCAGCTCCTCATGCATCCACTGCTGAGAGGAACCTTCATACTCTAGATTGTAAAAGAGCTCTTGCTTTTTACTTACACAGGGCACAGCAACATAGAAAGTCTTCCCAACTTTTTGTTGATTTTGATCCTTCTCATTTAGGACTTTCAATCTCTAAAACAGGGGTCTCAAACACGCGGCCCGCGGGCCGCATGCGGCCCGCGACTGAGGAAAACAAAAAAAACCCCAAACCCTGGCTTCTGCCGTTGCCGCCGTGGCAGCGGCAGAATCAATTGTCAAATTTTTAAAAAAACTGACTTCTGCTGCTCAAGCAGCAAAATCAGTTGTCCTGCAGCCCCTTCCCCTGTGCCCAGAGATCCGAGTCTGCTCTATCAGCGGCGTGCTTTTCAAGCCGCGAAGAGAGTATTCCCTGAAACCGCGCGAGAGGGGAATACTCTCCTCGCGGCTTGAAAAGCACGCCGCTGATAGAGCAGACTCGGATCTCCGGGCACAGGGGAAGGGGCCGCAGGACAGCTGATTTTGCTGCTTGAGCAGCAGAAGCCAGGTTTTTTTTAAATTTACCTGGGGGGGGGGGGTGTAGGACTGGAAATGGGCTATTGGCAGGGGGGGGGGTGGAGGACGGGAAATGGGCTATTGGCCGGGGGGGGGGGTAGGACATGAAATGGGCTATTGGCAGGGGGGGGGGGTATGACTGGAAATGGGCTATTGGCAGGGGGGGTATGACTGGAAATGGGCTATTGGCAGGGGGGGGTTATGACTGGAGATGGGCTATTGGCAGGGGGGTTATGACTGGTAATGGGCTATGGTGGGGGCTAGGACTGGAAATGGGCAGTTGGGGGTTAGGAAGGACTGGAGGTGGGCTGATGGGGGGAGTTAGGACTGGTAATGAGCTATGGAAGGGCTGACTGAAATGGGGTAATGGGGGTTAGGGCTGTAAGTGGGCTATTGGCAGGGGGTTATGACTGGTAATGGGCTATGGGGGGGGGTAAGACTGAAAATGGGGTGATGGGGGGTAAAACTGGAAGTGCGCTATGGGGAGGTTAGGACTGGTAATGGGCTATGGGGGGTCTAGGACTGGTAATGGGCTGGGGGGGTTGCTAGGACTGGAAATGGGCTGAGTGGAAGGGGGGCTTGAACTGCAAATGGCTGATGGGGAGGGGGGCTTGGAATGGAAATGGGCTGTGAGGGGAGGGAGCTAGGATTGGAAATGGGCTGATGGGGGGCTAGGATTGGAAATGGGCTGATGGTGAGGCTAGGATAGGACTGGAAATGGACTAATGGGGGGACTAGAAGGGAGCGGATGCTGGGTGGGGCTGGAACTAGAAGGGAGCTGATGTTGGGAGAGGATTAGAATGGGATGGAGCTGGGAAAGTGAAATGGAGAGGGGAAAAATATTTTGTCTGGGAGAGAAGACAAATCTACATTTGGCCAGGTATTGGGAGAGTAAGTGGGGATTGAGGATGGAGGGGTAAAATTTGAGTGGATGAAATAGGAATGAGGAAAGAGAAAAAGGAGAAAGATTAGTATGTTAAAGCAGATGTAGAGAGAGAATGGAAAAAAAACTAGGAGAGAAGAAAGGGCAAATGGACAGCAGACGATGGAGAGTTAGCAGAAGACATGAAGAAACCAGAAGAAAGTGGCTGGAACAATTGCAACTGAAAAAAATGCACAAAAGGTAGAAAAATATCTCTTTATTTTGAATTTATTAACTGGAATATGTCAGCTCTGGGAAATGTGCATCATTAATGTTTGCGCTTTGTTTAGTACAAGAGGAAATTAATTTATAGTTTTATTTCTACAGTGTTGTTGTACATTCCAAGTTTGGCTTTTGGGGTTCCCAGTTTAATTATTGTCGTCTTGTTTCTAAATCTTTTAGTCTTTCTTTATCCATACTCATTAAAGAGGCATGTTTACTAAAAGTTAGTGTATGGTAACATTATGCAAATATTTATGCAAATGAGGCCCCTTATGCAAATGAGGCCCCGCGTCTTATGCGGCCCCCGGGTTACTTTACAAGTCCTCATTTGGCCCTCAAAGCAATTTGAGTTTGAGACCCCTGCTCTAAAAGAACACTGTCCAATTGGATTGCTCAGTGTATTTCTTTTGCTTGCCAGAGTAAGAACCTTTCTCTGGAGGGCCATGTCACAGCTCACAATGTGAGGGCCATGGCCACCTCCATGGCTCATCTTCATTCTGTGCCCATCGACCAGATCTGTCGAGCAGCCACCTGGGCCTCGGTTCATACCTTTACAGCCCATTACTGTTTGGACAAGGACTCCCGCCGGGATGCCTTGTTTGGTCAGGCTGTCCTCAGACACCTGTTCCATTCTTGAACAACTCCTGCCCTCCTTCCCTGAATGGATGCCTGAGATCCATAGGAAGACGAGGAACCCTCAGGGTCTCATACCCTTGGGGATCTCCCAGGCATCTTAGCTAGGGAGTCCCCATATGTGAGGACTTATTCCTGCTTGTTCCTTGAGATAGCACAGTTACTTACCTGTAACAGGTGATCTCTGGGAACAGCAGGAATTAGTCCTCACAACCCTCCCACCTCCCCTAGGAGTTGTATCTCTCTTTGTCTTTCCTTTCCTCTCTCTCTCTATTGTCACAGCTTTAAACTTGAACTGAGGAGAGTTGGTAGGAAAGGCGGGATGGCAGCGCGCATGCGCTGTGGGATGCCCCAAAAGCTTTCATTCTGGGAAGCTGGGGAGCATTCCCGCGCAGGCTCCGTCGGTACCGACGTACCCATATGTGAGGACTAATTCCTGCTGTTCCCAGAGATCACCTGTTACAGGTAAGTAACTGTGCTTTCCTCAACATGTCCCCTCCTACAATGGTAAGACAGTTCAATTCTTAGACCTCTCTCAGCAACCAGTTAGGTTAAGAGGTCACTGTGCTTCTTGCTCAAGGGGCAATGGAAGAGGTACCCATTCCCCAACGGGGTACAGGGTTTTACTCCCCTTATTTCCTTATTCCAAAGAAAACAGGAGGACACAGACCCATTTTAGACCTCAGTGAATTGAACAAATTCCTGATCAAAGAGAAGTTCAAAATGATTTCTCTAGGAACTCTGCTGCCATACCTTCAGATTCAGGATTGGCTTTGTTCTCTAGATCTCAAGGATGCGTACACTCATGTTCTCATCCATCCAACTCACCGAAAGTTCCTTTGCTTTCTGTTTCAAGGGAAGCACTACCAATACAGGGTTCTTCTCTTTGGCCTGACCTCTGCACCAAGGGTGTTCACAAAATGCATGGCTGTGGTGGCAGCATTTCTCTGCACCTTGGGAATATTCATCTTCCCTTACTTAGACGACTGGTTCATTCGAGCCCCTTCAGAGCCAGAGGCCAGAGTCGCCCTCTCTCGTACAATGCGCATCCTTCAGTATTTGGGACTTGTCATAAACTTCCCAAAATCTAACCTTCCTCCCACTCAGTCCCTAGAGTTTATAGGAGCTCTGCTGGATACCAGACAGACAAGGGCCTACTTTCCACAGCCCCGCTGCCTTCGCATTGTGCAGTTAGCTTCCCAAGCAGTTCTAAAACCTCACCTCACTGCACGGGAAATGTTACAGTTGCTAGGCCACATGGCATCCACCGTGCATGTGGTTCCTTATGCTCGCCTCCATATGAGGGCAGCCCAGTGGACTCTATCCACTCGGACTCAGGCATCAGGTTGCCTGTCAGACAAAATAGCAAACTCTGCCACCATTGGAGGGACAAAGTAAGGTGATCTATCACCCCTAAACCTTTTGGTGGGGTCTCCTTTTCAGCAACCCCACCCCAGGCCACTCTAACAACAGATGCTTCACAGGTGGGTTGGGGAGCCCACCTGCAAGGTTTTGCTACCCAGGGTACCTGGACTCCACAGGAGGCCTATCTACACATCAATCTCCTAGAACTCAGAGCAATTTTCCTTGCTCTTTGAGTATTCCACACCCAGCTCAGCTACAAGACCATCCTAATTCAAACGGACAATCAAGTAGCTATGTTCTATGTGAACAAGTAGGGAGGAACAGGCTCTCTGTCGCTCTGCAATGAAGCTTTGCGACTATGGGCCCTCGCCAGAGAGCATCAGATTCATCTCCTTGCGGTGTATCTTCCAGGCATTCAAAAATCTTGGGCAGACAGACTCAGTCAAGTTCTGCTTCCACACGGATGGGGTCTCCATGCAGACCAGGTGGCAGACATTTTTCAAATTTGGGGAACCCCGGACATAGACCTTTTTGCAAGTCCACTGAATGCCAATCTTCCCTGGCTCAGGGTTGTAAGACCAGGGAGGCTTTCCTCCTCCATTGGGGTCAGGACTTCCTGTATGTCTTTCCACCTATTCCCCTAATTCCCAAAACCCTGTTCAAGCTTCAGAGAGACAGAGGTCATATGATTCTCATAGCTCTACTTTGGCCATCTCTTTCAAGCTCCACCTCTGGAGTTAGGATATGCTCCAAATCTCCTTTCTCAGGAGGATGGGATGCTGTGGCATCCCAATCCCTAGTCTCTGCATCTCATGGCCTGGTTGCTGAAAGCCTAGAACTCCACGGTCTTAAGCTTTCTCAGCAGGTAAAGGAAATCCTTTATGCTTCCAGGAAGCCTTCCACAAGACGCTCTTATGCATTTAAGTGGAAAAGGTTTACCATATGGTGCTCAAAGAAGGGTCTTAACCCTCTTGCGATACCTCTGATATAATTACTGGAGTATCTCCTTCATTTATCAAATGCAGGGCTTAAGACTAATTCAGTGAGTTCATTTGAGTGCTATTGCAGCTTCTTTCAAGCCTCTAAATGGACAACCTATTTCCTCTCATTCTCTCATAGCGAGATTTATGAGAGGCCTTCTTTTTAGTAAGCCTCCCATTAAACCACCACCGGTGGCATGGATCTTAAATCTGGTTCTTGGGCAGCTCATGAAACCGCCTTTTGAACCATTAGCCACTACCTCTTTGAAATTTCTTTCCTGGAAGGTCATATTTCTTATTGCAATCACATCAGCACATCGCATCAGTGAATTGCAAGTATTGGTGGCTGATCCTCCTTATACAAGGTTCCATCATAAGGTAGTCCTTAGGACTCATCCACACTTTATGCCAAAGGTGGTGTCACCTTTTCATTTAAACCAAGCGGTTTACCTTCCTGTATTCTTCCCAAGGCCTCACGCCTCAAATGCAGAAAGGAATCTTCATACTTTGGACTGCAAAAGGGCTTTGGCCTTTTACTTGTAAAGGACACAACAACATAGAAAGTCCTTTCAACTCTTTATTGCTTTTGATCCTAGTCATTTAGGACTTCCAGTTTCCAAAAGAACACTGTCCAGCTGGATTGCACAGTGTATCTTTTGCCTATGAGAGTAAAAACCTTCCTCTTGAAGGCCATGTCACAGCTCACAGTGTGAGAGCTATGGCAGCTTCTATGGCTCATCTTCACTCTGTGTCTATCGACGACATCTGTCGAGCAGCTACTTGTGCTTCGGTTCATACCTTCACAGCCCATTGCTGTTTAGACAAGGACTCCCGCTGGGATGCCTTGTTTGGTCAGGCTGTTCTTCAACACCTGTTCCATACTTAATCAACTCCTACCCACCATCCCTGGTAGGATGCCAGAGATCCATGGGGGGAAGTGGAGCCTTTTCACAAGGGCACACAAATTTCTGGGGCTTTCTCCCTGGCATCTGCAGCTAGGGAGTCCCCCATATGTGAAGACTACATTCCTGCTTGTTTCTGGAGATAGCATAGTTACTCACAGGTGATCTCCGGGAACAGCAGGAATTTAATCTTCACAACCCACCCACCTCTCCTAGGAGTTGTATCTCTCTATCTCTCTCTTTGTCTCAGCTTTAAACTCAACTGGAGAGGAACAGTTGGGAAAGGCGGGAAGGCAGCACGCATGCGCTGTGGGATGCTCCCAAAAGCTTTCCTATTGGATGCTGGGGCCCGTTCCCGCACAGGCTCTGTTGGTACCGATGATACCTATATGTGAAGACTAAATTCCTGCTGATCTCCAGGAACAAGCAGGAATGTAGTCTTCACATATGGGTCCCGTCGGCACCGACGGAGCCTGCACGGGAACACTCCCCAGCGTCCAAAAGGAAAGCTTTTGGGAGCATCGCACCACGTTGCCTTCCCGCCCAACCACCTCTCTCACTTCAGTTCTTCGTTTTCCGCAGAGCTGACAGGACGTGTCCCCTGTCACCACAGAAAATCTCCTCTTAAATTTGTATTTTTTGTGGTCCGTCGACCCCTACCAGTACCACCGGTGCTTTTCTTTCTTTTCTTCTAAAATAACTTAATTTTAGTGCTTTCTCAGGGTTTTTTTTTCCCCCTGCTCTGGTGCTTGGTGCCATTTTGGGCTTTAGGCCCTCTTTTCACTTATCATGGAAAAACTAGCCACTGGGTTTAAAAAGTGTTCAAAATGTGGCGGTACAATTTCTATTACTGACACCCATGTCTGCTATCTTAAATGTTTAGGTCCTGACCATTGCCCTACGGAGTGTCTCTCCTGCAGGAAGTTGACTAGAAGAAGTCTTCAAATCAACTTGGTGCCCTATTTGCTTCAGACACGATGTCTGTTGCATCGATGTCTTCCAGGGCTTCTACTTCTTCCCAGGGATCTCAGGTAATTAAACACAAGTCTTCTAAGACTAGCCAGTCCTCGAAAGGTAGATCTCCCTCTAAATATCGAGATGCCACTGGCGTTGCCCTCGAGGATACTTCACTGGCTAAACAGCCCCGGCGGAAGTCTTTGGGCATCAAAGCTTTATCGGGGCTCCAGGATGTTACCGAGGCTTCGACCTCGATGGAACTGCTGGTGCCATGCTGTTGGGTTGTGGCCGCTTCCACCTTTACCGACGCCCCGGCATCGGCAGTAGCGATGGACAAAAGACTCCTCGCTATTGAACGCAGTCTAGCGACTTTGCTACTTCAGTACCGCTAAAGTCACTGCAGATTGTTCCGCAGACACCCGTTCCGATGTCGGTACCATTGCCAGTGCCCTCGGTACCTGTTTCAACAGGCATGCTTCCCCCAATGCCGAGCCTGGAATCTCTCTCCAGCATGGGGGATCAGGTACCGACTCGTTTTGGTGCCGATATTGAGCGGTACCGATGCCATCTGCTTCGGGAGAACCCGGTGCTTCCTCCTTTTGAGTCTTCCGATTCCGATGACTCAGACTATTCCACCGGTACCAGAGCTGAACTTTCGAAAGATTCATCTTTCTCCTCAACGCAGAATGTCCCCTCCTGAGGATGTCTTTTCATGATTTTGTACGTGATATGGCAAAGGGCCTTGCTATTGCAGTAGTACCAGAAAAAGAGCCTCGAGCAGAAGAATTGAGAATTCTTCAATAACCTTTGGCTCCAAAGGAGGCAGCTATGTTTCCTATACACCAGATCTTACATGATCTAATGTTAAGAATGTGGGAAGCTCCTTTAACAGTATCTCCACATTCTAGACGTCTTGACACTAGGTATCGAGTACTACCTTGCCCAGAGTTTCAAAAGACTCAGTTCCTTATCGTCACTCCAGTCCAGTCCCTTACTTCTGGGTTGCGCAACCCTTCCAGCAGCTTGGAGGCTGAGCCCAACCTTTTTGGGGATGGAGCGGTATAAATACCACTGGAACCACCCACAGATCCCAGTATTCTCAGCCTCCAAGCAGCTGGAGGGTTCCGTAAGCCCAGGGCTTACTGGAGTCTTCCTTTTACTTAAAAATTTTCTTTCTCAGTTCTTTATTTATTGAATTTAACTTATTTATTTACTTATTTACTTATTTATTGTTTTCTTGCTACTGTGCCTTTAATTTCCTCCTGCTTGCTCTCTCCCTCCTTCCTCCCCCCCTCCCTGGCCGGGCCGGGTATCGGAGGTGGTTTTTTGTCTGCAGCAGCGAGGAGGATGGCACAGCTCTCCTCTCGCTACTGATCCTGCCGGCTCCTGCACTCCTTCTCCGGAGACCTGCCCTGCCTCGCGCCGAAGCCCTCCTGGTGGCTGAGCGCTAGAGGCAACACCGCGACTTTGGTCTTTCCGCCGGTCCCGTCCCAGAGCAGAGGGACGCGGAGGCGAGCTCCGGAGCCCCGATTCAAGCGCCATCCAATAGGCGGCTTACAGACCGGAGCGGGATGCGGCTTCCTACCCCGATTCTTTCTATGGAGCTTTAAAGCAGGTCGCAGATCAGACTTGCGGTCCTCCATTTAGGTCTCCACGTGGTTGCGGCCTACCACGTGTGGAGCCAACGGCCAGAGATCGCTGAGTCGGGCCTGTACATCGCGGCAGAAGAAGTCCCCTAAACAGCAAGTACTAAGGATTAAACTACGTTTTTTTTCTTTTTTTTGCTTTACTTGATTTAATCCTTTTGCTTTCTTTGATTTAATTTCAGTTTAATTTAATTGTCTAACCTTTAACTTTAATTTAATTTGCTTAGTTTCGGGTTTTTTATTCTGGGGATTTGTGAATAAATTGCTAGAGGGGAGAGCACATTTAATGCTGATTAGCTTCTGAATTGTACAATTGGTTAAGCCTGTCCGGTTAAGCAGGGCTCCAGTAACCCTTATCAAGGACATGACTGTCAAGTCACGGTGCCCATCCTGTGGCACCCGTAGAGGTACTTCCTCGGACGTGGAACAAGAAATTAACTTGTCC
Organism: Ichthyophis bannanicus; assembly: GCA_033557465.1. Lineage (NCBI taxonomy): Eukaryota > Metazoa > Chordata > Amphibia > Gymnophiona > Ichthyophiidae > Ichthyophis > Ichthyophis bannanicus. Next base: position 95,485,700 of record CM066039.1, on the reverse strand, counting down.
ATGGCTCAGGCTTCTCAGGGGTCTGGAGACCCCCCTAGAAGGAGAGGGAGGATCTCAATTCCCTCCTCCTACGTCCTCAGATTTACCCACCCCTCCTCTGCCCCTTTCCCCCCTTCCCGCAAGAGGGGGGGGGGTCGGATCTCTTCTCCCCTGATTTCGTCCTTCTGCTACACAAAGCCTATTGTATGCGCAAGCAGGGGTTGGGGGCAGGGGAGGCGGGCCCGACGGCGGAAGGCAGGTCAGTCAGACCAATGAGGGCGAGCAATCAGGACTCCGGAATACCGCTTAAGTGCTCTCGGCTGATGAGTGAGGAGCCTCTCACGTCCCTTTCTCAGGGCACCCCAGAGGAGGAGGGCTCTGACAAGGATTTAGATGAGGAAGAGGAGGAGCTTGAAGAGGGGGAGATCCCTGAAGAGGATCAATCTCGTATAATTAGACTTTTTCGTCGAGAGGAGCTCCCTGCATTAATCAATGAGTCCTTGAAAGTGCTCAATGTAGCCTCAGACGCCCCAGCAGAGGAGGAGGCGTTGGAGGATCCCTTGATCCAGGCCATTAGAAGGTCCCAGAAAGTTTTTCCGGTCCACAGGGTTGTGCGTCAGATGATCCAGGAAGAATGGGATCAACCAGAGTCAAGTTTAAGGGGGGTCCGATCTATGACTCGCCTATATCCTCTTCCAGAGTCAGACAAAGAACTGCTGAAGTCTCCCAGGATAGATGCGGCAGTATCAGCAGTTACAAAGAAGACAACTATCCCAGTCGAGGGCAGCAGAGCCTTGAGGGATTCTCAAGATAGAAAATTGGAACGCTTCTGAAGCAAGCCTTTGATGTGAGTGCTCTGGTCTTACAGGCCTCCGTTTCGGGGGCTTGGGTGGCGCGGGCCTGTTTGAGGTGGTCACAACTTCAGGCAGCGGAAGGCTCCGCAGAGGAGGCACAGGCCAACTCAGCTAAGTTGGAATCCGGAGCGGCCTACTTGGCGGATAGTCAGTATGACCTCATCAGGAGCCTAGCTAAGAGCATGGCCTCGGTGGTGGCAGCTAGGCGCTATTTGTGGCTACGTAATTGGGCAGCCGATGCCTCCTCGAAGGCACGCCTGAGTCGTCTTCCCTTTAAGGGGAAGCTGTTATTTGGTGAAGATTTAGATAAGTTGGTAAAGGACCTGGGCGAATCTAAGGGAGGCAGGCTTCCGGAAGACAGGCTGAAGCAAGGGCGCCCCCTAGCCCCGGGGCGTTACCAACCCAGGGACCCCTGGAGGTTTCGGCCAGCCAGGTCAAACCCCTTTCCCAGGGGCCGTTTCCCTTCAAGGGGGCAAAGCTTTAGAGGGTTTCGAGGAGCAGGCAGAGGTTTTGGTGCCTCTTCCTCCTCCTCGGGGCCTAGAAAACAACAATGAGATGACGGGGGTCCAGGGGGACGGGCTGCCAGTGGGCGGACGGTTAAGGCAGTTCCTTCCCGCCTGGTCCCGGGTCATGTCCAATCAATGGGTCCTGGAGGTGATCCGAGAGGGCTATGCTCTTGAATTTGCAAAGCAAATACTTCCAGCCTTCGTTCAGTCTCCCTGCGGTTCTCCTATAAAGAGGGCGGCGATAGAGGCAACTCTTTCCCGGCTCATAGCGCTCGGTGCTGTGGTACCAGTGCCATCAGACCAGTGCGGCACGGGTTGGTACTCGATTTACTTCGTGGTACCAAAGAAGGAAGGGTCCTTTCGCCCAATCCTAGATTTAAAGCAAGTCAATCGCTGTCTCAGAGTGCCGCACTTCCGGATGGAAACTCTACGATCGGTCATAGCAGCCGTAAGGGGCGTGGAGTTCCTAACGTCATTGGATTTGATGGAAGCCTATTTGCATATTCCGGTCAGAAAGTCCCATCAACAGTTCCTGAGATTCGCAGTGCCAAGGGGTCACTTTCAATTCCAGGCCCTGCCCTTCGGCCTAGCTACGGCTCCAAGGACTTTCACCAAGGTGATGGTGGTAGTAGCGGCATTCCTTCAGAAAGAGGGAATACTAGTGCATCCTTATCTGGACGATTGGCTGATCCGGGCGAAGTCAGAAGAGGAAAGTCGCTCGGCGACGGCCAGAGTGGTGCGAGTTCTAGGGGAATTGGGGTGGGTCATCAACCAAGTAAAAAGCAGGATGACTCCCTCCCAGGAACTCGAGTATCTCAGAGCAAGGTTCGACACCAACAGAGGCAGAGTTTTCCTGTCCAGAACAAGATCAAGGGACCTAAGGTTCTTGGTCACATAGTTTCTGGGCAGGCGAAACCCGTCAGCGTGGCATTACCTTCAGTTACTGGGAACCATGGCGGCGGCGATAGAGGTAGTACCGTGGGCCAGGGCTCACATGCATTCTTTGCAGAGGGCTCTGTTGCGTCGTTGGTCCCCTCAGCATCATCCTTTGTCAATGCAGTTACCCTGCGCCCCTCGAACCAAGCAGGCACTTCACTGGTGGAGGTGCTCAAGGAATCTGGATCGCGGGATGCCCCTCGAGCCCCCACAGTGGTTACTGTTGACGACGGATGCCAGTCTAGCAGGCTGGGGAGCTCATTGCGAGGACCAGTTCGTCCAGGGTCGCTGGTCGCCATTGGAGTCTCAATGGCCCATCAACAGACTGGAATTACGGGCCGTCGCCCTGGCGCTCAGGGCACTCGAGTCCTTAGTGCTAAGAAGAGCAGTTCGAGTTCTCTCCGACAATGTCACCGCGGTGGCTTACATCAACCACCAGGGCGGCACCAGCAGTCCCGCCTTGGAAAAGGAAGCAGACGCCCTATTCAAGTGGGCGGAGGTTCGTTTGGAAGCACTGTCAGCACAGCACGTGGCAGGCACAGACAACGTTACGGCCGACTACCTCAGCAGGTGCAAGATAGACCACGGGGAGTGGGAGCTGGAGCAGGAGATCTTCGACCAAATAGTTGCCCGTTGGGGTCCCCCGATCATGGACCTCACGGCGCAGTTCTCGTCCGCCAAGGTAAGCCGATTCTTCAGTCGGCGGAAGGAAAGAATGTCCGAAGGCTTGGATGCTCTGTCCCAGAAGTGGGCTTCGGAGGGTCTCCTCTGTTTTCCCTCCTTGGGCCCTTATCGGAAAGGTTCTCCAGCGGGTGGAGACTCACCAAGGTTTGATAGTTCTCATAGCCCCGGATTGGCCTCGTCGCCCCTGGTATGCGGATCTGGTGAGGCTGATCGCCGACCGGCCTTGGCGGCTTCCCTGCAGAAAGGTCCTGCTGAGGCAAGGCCTGGTTCGGATGCCCCACGTGGATCGGTTTTCGCTTACGGCCTGGCTATTGAAAGGGCGTGGCTCCAGAAGCGGGGTTATTCGGGAGCAGTAATCTCGACGCTGTTGAGTGCTAGGAAGTGCTCGACCTGTCTTTCCTATGTAAGAGTTTGGCGTATCTTCGAAGCGTGGTGTGCGGAGCACCGAAGGAAACCCCTTGCGGCCTCGGTTCCGGAGGTGCTGGAATTCTTGCAAGCGGGTTTTGACAAAGGCCTAGCGCACAGTTCCCTACGAGTCCAGCTGGCAGCCATCGCTTGCTATAGAGGTAAGGTCCGCGGTAAGTCCTTAGGGGCCCACGCGGACATGTCCAGGTTTCTAAGAGCAGTTAGACGACTGCGTCCTCAACGGAGATCGATCATCCCCCCTTGGGACCTCAACCTAGTGCTAAATGCCTTGATCGAGGAACCGTTTGAGCCAGTAAAGAGGGCCTCCTTAAAGGACGACACTGAAGACGGTTTTCCTGGTCGCTATTTGCTCGGCCAGACGGGTCTCGGAATTACAAGCGCTGTCTTCACAGCCCCCCTTCCTGTCCTTTCTCAAGGATAAGGTGGTCCTGCGGACCGTTCCTTCCTTCTTGCCTAAGGTTATCTCTCCCTTTCATGTGAACCAGACGGTTACTCTCCCGTCCTTTACAGCCGGTGGGCAGGAAGGGAGGGATGATAGGCTTCGCCTCCTGGACGTACAGAGGGCCTTGAAGCGTTACCTCTCCCGCACGGTGTCCTTCCGAAAATCCGACCGCCTATTCATTCAGTTCAGAGGCCCGCACAAGGGAGAGGCGGCGGCCAAGGCTTCCATCTCCAGGTGGATCAGGGAAGCAATTGCTTCCGCCTATATCCTGAAGGGGAAACAGGTCCCAGGGGGACTGCATGCTCACTCAACTCGGGCACAGGCTACCTCTTGGGCAGAATTTAGCCTAGTTCCCCCTCTGGACATCTGTAGGGCAGTGACTTGGTCCTTGCTGCATACCTTTACCAAACACTACAGACTGGACGTGCAGAGTTCAGCTGATTCTCGGTTTTGGCATGCGGTTCTTCGGTCCGGAATGTCGGTTCCCACCCAGGATTGAACTGCTCTGTTACATCCCAGAAGTAAGGGACTGGACTGGAGTGACGATAAGGAAAAAGTAATTAGATCTTACCTGCTAATTAATGTTCCTGAAGGAACGACAGTCCAGTCCCTGATCCCACCCGGCTTCCGTTTTTTGCCATTTCGGCCTCTTAGCAAACTATAACAATCAAACTTCACCCATATGTGTTGATAAAACCAATAATTTTTTTCTTTTTTTATATATACTGTGGCTTAATACTGGTCTCAGATAAACGGCAAGCTTTGACACTTTTTCAAGCGACACGCTTTGACACTTTTTTTTGGGTCAATGACTTTACCCAAACTAGTGCACGTTTAACATCAATGACCTTTAGCCAACTTATTTTATCTTATTTGATAAAATAAGTTGGCTAAAGGTCATTGATGTTAAACGTGCACTAGTTTGCTATGAGGGAGTTTGCTATGAGGGAGTTTGCTATGAGGGAGTTTGCTCATAGTTTGCTATGAGGTAATTCACTCGGAAGAAGTCCTATATCTGTTTGTTTAATTTCGGCCTCTTAGGCAGGGGCGGAGCTGCGGACCGAGCGTGGGGGCCATGTCTGGGTAGAGGGGTGCAGGCGAAGGACGGTTCGGTCAGTCTCAGGTGAGCCGCCTCCTTTCCTTGCCCTTCCTACTCTCCTTCTCCTACTCCTTTTAAAAAAAAAAAAAAAGAGAAATTGGTTCTTAATTATTTGGGGAAGTTTTTGTTTGCAGTGATATTTTTTATGTAGGTTGTCAATTGAAGTTTCGTTAAGTCTGCTTTTTCATTCGATTACTGGGATCTGTGGGTGGTTCCAGTGGTATTTATACCGCTCCATCCCCAAAAAGGTTGGGCTCAGCCTCCAAGCTGCTGGAAGGGTTGCGCAACCCAGAAGTAAGGGACTGGACTGTCGTTCCTTCAGGAACATTAATTAGCAGGTAAGATCTAATTACTTTTTACCACATCATTCTATGGTGGTAGAGTCCGCCATGAGGAGGATTAAGAGTGCTAAAAGACACTTTTTCCAATCCATCAGGTCGTGAGTCTAGAACACTGGATGCCTTTGGTCGTCGATGCTTTCAGTCCTCCATGCTATCAGCAAGAATCGGTTCCTATATATTATACATGGGAATGTTTCTTGAGCAGGTTACAAAAGACTTGGAGCTTTTGAACCCTTTTCTTCGAGAGGATAAACAAGTGGATCATTTGACTTTGGTTAAACATGCTCAAAATGTCTCTAAGTTTATGAATCGTGCTACCTTTGACTGTTTTGAATGTATTAGGAGAACTTCTGCTATATCCATAGGAGCACGTCGTATTGCTCGACTCCAAGCTTCAGACTTGGAGGGATGGGTGCAAGATAAGCTGGGTAACATTCCTTGCACAGGAGAAAATCTCTTTGGCAAGTATTGGCAGCTTAAAGCTAATGAAATTGACACTGATAATGCAACTTTAAACAGGTTGTCAAAATCTACAGCTAACCCAGCCAAGAAAAGGTTTTTCAAAAAACCCCTTTTCTCTAAGAAGAAAATTCTATCCATCTTCCACCCAGCAAACACATGTTCCCTAGAAGGGACAACAAGAAACTAGACAAAGAAAGACACAAGTTCAGAAGGCTCAGCAGGCTCTGCAGACCCAGCCTCCTCAGGGTCTTTGACTGTTGTCTAGAGAACTTAACCATTCTTCCTGTTCTAAGCCCAGAACATTTTAATATTCCAGGCCGTATTTGCCATTTTGCCAAAAGAAGGCAACAAATCACTTCAGAAAATTGGATTCTGTCTATAGTGAGTCTGGGATACAAGCTTCATTTCCTCAGCTTGCCCCCATCCATGCTAATAACAGTTCAAATCTCAACCACCGGTCTCAGACCTGTTGTGGCAGGAGGTGACAACTCTTCTAGCTCAAGGGGTTATAGAAGAGGTTCCGATGTCCCAGAAGGGCACAGGATTCTATTTCCCCTATTTTCTCATTCCAAAGAAGTCAGGGGGACTAAGACCAATCCTGGACCTCAGAGAACTGAACAAATATTTAGTCCGAGACAGATTCAAAATGATCTCCCTCGGCACACTTCTTCCATACCTTCACGAACAAGATTGGCTATGTTCTCTGGATTTAAGGGATGTTTACATGCATATCCTTATTCATGCAGATCACAGAAAATTCCTTTGATTCCTAGTCAAGGCAAGACATTTTCAATACAGGGTCCTTCCTTTCAGATTGGCCTCTGCTCCAAGGGTCTTCACAAAATGCATGGCAGTAGTAGCAGCATTTATGAGGACTCTGGGAATTTTTGTCTTCCCTTACTTAGACGATTGGCTCATTCGAGCACCGTCAGCTCCAGAGGCAAGTCATGCTCTTTCCTGAGCAATGCAAATACTGCAGTACTTAGGATGGATCATAAACCTTCTAAAGTCCCAGCTCACCCCATCTCAGTCCCTCGAGTTTATAGGGGCTCGCTTGGACACAGAGCAGTCAAAGGCTTTCCTGCCTCAGCCTCGCTGTCTACGCATCATCAAAGTAGCATCTCAAGCAGTGCTACGAACCTTCCTCACTGCCCGACAGATGCTTCGACTTCTAGGACATATGGCATCTAAAGTCTATGTGATTCCTTATGCACGCCTTCACATGCGAGCGGCCCAGTGGACCTTAGCTTCCGAATGGTCCCAGGCCTCAGGATGCCTATCAGACAAGATCAGAGTTACCACACGCCTGATTGCGTCTCTGCATTGGTGGCAATCTCTGGAAAACCTTACAGTAGGCTCTCCGTTTCAGCAACCCCTACCTCAGGCTGTCCTGACGACAGATGCACCCAAGTTGGGTTGGGGAGCCCACTTGGGCGATCTGTCCACCCAGCGTCTCTGGACACCACAGGAGGCTTCTCTTCAAATAATCCTCCTAGAGCTAAGGGTCATTTCCAATGCTATTTGAGTCTTTTGCTTTCATCTCATAAGCAAAACAGTTCTGGTGCAAACCGACAATCAAGTGGCCATGTTTTACCTAAACAAACAAGGCAGAACAGGCTCTCTGCAATTATGCAACAAAGCTTTGCAACTGTGGGCCTTTGCCAGAGAGCATCACATACATTTGTTGGCAGTATACCTTCCAGGCATTCAAAACGTTTGGGCGGACAGGCTCAGCCGAGTCCTGTTGCCATACGAGTGCTCTCTCCACTCATATCAACTTGCTCGAGTATTTCAAGTCTGGGGAACACCAGACATAGACCTCTTTGCAAGTCCACAGAATGCCAAACGTCCCCGGTACTGTTCCAGATTTCCAGCTCAAAATTGTCAGGCGAGGAATGCATTCCTGCTCCATTGGGGCCAGGATTTTCTCTATGCCTTCCCACCAGTTCCCCTAATTCCCAAAACCTTATTCAAACTGCAGAGAGACAGAGGTCGCATGATACTCATAGCTCCCTGTTGGCCAAGGCAAACATGGTATCCTCTTCTCTTAGGTCTCTCTCGAGCCACTGCTCTGGAGTTGGGGAGTGCTCCGGATCTTCTGTCCCAGAACGGATCCCTACTGCACCCCAATCCCCAGTCCCTTCATCTCAAGGCCTGGCTACTCAAGGCATAGAACTTCAAGATCTAAGCCTTAAACAACACGTGAAGGATATTCTTCTGGCTTCTAGAAAACCTTCCACAAGGTGGTGTTATGCTTTCAAGTGGAAGAGGTTCTCAATCTGGTGTTCCCAGAGGGGATTTAATCCCCTCTTGGTACCAGTAGAGTCTCTTCTGGACTATCTCCTTCATTTATCAGCTTCTGGTCTCAAGACCAATTCTGTTAGGGTCCATCTAAGTGCTATTGTTGCATCTCATAATCTCTTCGATGGACATACAGTTTCCTCTCATCCACTTGTTTCAAGATGTATGAGGGGTATTCTTTTAAAAAAAACCTCCCATCAAACCACCTCCAGTGGCATGGGATCTTAATCTTGTTCTGGGTCAATTCATGAAGCCACACTTTGAACCTTTAGCGGCTTCAGAGCTAAAGTTTCTTTCATGGAAAGTCATTTTCCTAATTGCTATCACTTCTGCAAGATGCATTAGTGAACTGCAAGCTTTAGTGGCTGACCTGCCTTATACCAGATTCCATCATGACAAAGTAGTCTTGAGGACTCATCCTCATTTTATGCCCCAGGAGGTATCACCTTTTTAATTTAAACCAATCGGTTTATCTCCCAGTCTTCTTTCCTAGGTCTCATGACTCGAGCGTGGAAAGAAATCTTCATCCCTTAGATTGTAAACGGGCTCTGGCTTTTTATCTTCACAGAACTCAGCCATTTAGAAAGTCTTCTCAGCTTTTGTGGCTTTTGACTCTAGTCATTTAGGACTTTCAGTCACTAAGAGAACTCTAAGTGGATTGCAGACTGTATTTCCTTTACCTGTCAGATTAAAGGAATCCCTCTTGAAGGCCATGTCACGACTCATAATGTTAGAGCCATGGCAGCCTAAACAGCTAGTCTTTGTTCAGTTGCTGTTTATGAGATCTGCAAAGCATCAACTTGGGCTTCTGTGCATACTTTCACTGCCCACTCTTGTTTAGACAAAGACTCCCGTCGGGATGCCTTGTTGGGTCAAGCTGTTCTACAGCATCTCTTCCATTCTTAGATCAACTCCTTCCCACCATCCACTATTGGATGCCTGAGGTCCCTGGGAGTAAGCATGGCCCATCTTACTTAGATACGCAACATACTGGGGTCATCCCTAGGCATTTTTAGCTGGGGAGTCGCCATTTGTGAAGACTACAATCTCCTGGAACAAGCAGGAATGAGTCCTCACATATGGGTACATCGGTACCGACGGAGCCTGCGCGGGAACGCTGCCCAGCTTCCCAGAAGGAAAGCTTTTGGGAGCATCCCACAGCGCCTGCGCGCTGCCTTCCCGCCTTTCCTAACCAACTCTCCTCAGTTATTCTTTTCCGCGGAGCCAGCAGGTCGTGTTCCTGTCACCGCTGAAGAAGTTTTTTATTTTAATTTATTTCTTTGGTCGCGGGTCTGCCTTCCCCGACGCCGGACCGGTACCGCCGGTCTTTTCTTTCTAAAAAAAAAAATATATATATATATATATTTTTTCCTCACTTGGTGTATTTTTCTTCTTAGGCCTCCAGGCCCACAAGAAAATGTTCCCTCATGGAAAAACCAGGCTCCGGGTTCAAAAAATGCACTAAGTGTAGCGGTACAATTTCTGTTAGATACCCATGAATGGTGTCTTAAATGTTTGGGTCCTGAACACTCCATTCCGGATTGCCAGTCCTTCTCTCTGTCTAAACGAGGGTTACAGAACCGAGCAGCCAAGCTCCATGTGCTGTTTCCCACGGATGCACCGGCGGTGGCATCGACATCTTCCTGGTCTTCCTATCCTGATGGGTCTCAGGTAACCAAACATAAACCTAGCAGGTCCTTGAAGGGCAAATCTCCCTCTAAGCATCGAGATGCCTCCGGGCTTGCCCTCGAGGATCCTGCCCCAGCCAAACCACCCCGGCGGGAAGCTCCGGCTTCCAAAGCTCCTCCTATGGGGTTACAGGTTGACATCGATGGCACGGCCTCGACCGATCACCTGTTAGACTGCTCTGGGGTACCGGCACTTTCTCCCGGTACCGACATCCAGGCAGTCGTGGCGTCCATGGATCACACTGTTCAATCCATGCAGCAGGCTATAATGGCTTTTATTAAAGCTGCGACGCCGACGGTACCGCAACGAGTTCCGTTGTCGGCACCGGCGCCGGTACCGGTACCAGCACCGATAACGGTACCGACTGCATCGACATCGGCCAGGATACCGACTCCGGTTCCTTGTCCAGGGCTATTTCATGGTACCGATCCGGTACCGGGGATGCCCGATGTCTGTACCGATCGATACGCGTAGTTGGATTCCTCTGATTCTGATTCATCAGATGAGTCTCCTGAAGTATCCATTACTCTTCCTGAGGAACCTACTTCTCCAAAAAGGAGAATGTCTCCTCCAGAGGATTTGTCCTTTCAAGACTTCATAATAGAAGTGGCTAAAGGACTCTCTATTTCAGTAACCTCTGAAACAGAGCCTAGAGCAAAAAAATTTGATTTTAGGATACTCTAAGGCTCCCAGAGAGGCAGTCACCTTGCCAATTCATGAAATTCTTCATGAACATATGATTGACTTATGGGAGACTCCTCTCACCCTTTCTCCTTATTCTCGCAGATTGGACACTATGTACAGTGTCCCTCCTTGTCCTGGATTTCAGAAAACTCAGCTTTCTCACCACTCCATTGTGGTGCAGTCAGCTATGAAAAGGATAAAGAGTACCAAAAGACACTCTTCTGCTCCTCCAGGAAGAGAATGCAGGACCTAGGATGCTTTTAGTAGGAAAATCTTCCAAGCCAGCATGCTTATTGCCAGAATCAACTCATATAGCCTTTATATGGGTATGTTTCTAAAGGAAGTTGCACAAAAGCTGCACAACTTTCTCCCTTTTCTTCCAGAGGATAAAAGGGATGAGTTCCTCCTTTGGCTTAAGCATACTCAAGACATTTCAAAGTTTTCCAACAGGGCAGCCTTTGACTCCTTTGAAGGTGCCAGCAGAGCCTCAGGCATTGCCATAGCTGCTCGCAGAATTGCTTGGCTCCAGGCTTCTGATCTAGAGCCCTGGGTTCAGGATGGTTTAGGAAATCTGCGCTGTACGGGTGAAAATCTCTTTGGCAAAGAGTGGCAAATAAAAGCCACTCAAATGGATGCAGAGAATTCTGCTCTGGATAGACTTTCCAAGTCAACCTCCATTCCAGCCAAGAAAAAACCTTTCAAAAAGCCTTTTTACAAAAGGAGCAGATTTCCTTCCACTTCTGGCCAACAATCTTCTACAGGTTGCTTTGCTACTAAGCGTCAGCAACCTAAACAGGCCAGGCCTAAACCTGCAGGGACTGCTACAACCCAGCAGTCCCAACCCCCCTCAGGGTTTTTGACTTGATACTAGAGAACGTAACCTTTCTGGCTCTACAACAGCTAGAACCTCTCACCATTCCAGGAAGGTTAGCTCATTTTGCTCCCAGATGGGAGCAAATCACATCAGAGCAGTGGACCCTCTTCATCATAAGAGAGGGCTACAAACTTAATTTCTCAGACCTTCCTCCCTACACCATGGTGAGACACTTCAATTCTCCCACATCTCTCCTCTACCTTCTGGATCAGGAGGTGACTACCCTTCTGGCCCAGGGGGCCATAGAAGAAGTTCCTCTTCTTCAACAGGGGTCAGGGTTTTACTCCCCCTATTTTCTCATTCCAAAGAAAACAGGGGGATACAGACCCATTCTGGATCTCAGAGAATTGAACAAATTCCTATGCAAGGAGAAGTTCAAGATGCTTTCTCTAGGCACTCTCCTTCCATACCTGCAGAGTCAGGATTGGCTTTGTTCTCTAGATCTCAAGGATGCGTACACTCATGTCCTCATCCATCCATCTCACAGAAAATTCCTACGTTTTCTGTTCCAGGGAAAACATTGCCAATACAGAGTGCTTCCTTTCGGTCTAGCCTCTGCTCCAAGAGTGTTCACCAAATGCATGGCAATAGTTGCTGCCTTTCTACGCACTCTGGGAATATTTGTCTTCCCATACCTGGACGATTGGCTCATCTGAGCTCCAACCCAGTCAGAGGCTCAGATCTCCCTGAACCGCACCAGGCGCATTCTGCAATACCTGGGACTTGTGGTAAACCTCCCAAAGTCCCATCTCACCCCTACTCAGTCCCTGGAATTCATAGGGGCCTGGTTGGACACCACCTCTGCAAGGGCCTACCTTCCTCAGGCCCGTTGTCAACGTCTAGTGCAGTTAGCCTCCCAGATTCATTCAAAGAGCCACTTAACTGCCAGGGAGATGCTACAGCTGCTAGGCCATATGGCTTCCACAGTACATGTGGTACCCTATGCTCGCCTACACATGAGAGCAGCTCAATGGACTTTGTCCACCCAGTGGACTCAAGCTTCAGGAGCTCTCTCAGACCAAAAAGCAACCTCCAAACGTCTCTTTTGGTCTCTCCAATGGTGGATGTCCACTCAAAATCTGTTGCTGGGTTCCCCCTTCCAACCTTTGTTACTCCAAGCAACCCTCACAACAGATGCCTCCCAAACAGGTTGGGGAGCTCATCTACAAGACCTCTCCACCCAAGGCACTTGGTTCCCACAGGAGACCTCTCTTCATATCAACCACTTGGAACTTCGAGCAGTGTTCCTAGCTCTCAAGGTCTTTCATACCCTCCTCAGCTACAAGACAGTCCTCATTCATACGGACAATCAAGTAGCCATGTTTTACATAAACAAGCAAGGAGGAACTGGCTCTCTGTCGCTTTGCAACGAAGCTCTAAGACTATGGGCTTTCGCCAGAGAGCATCAAATCCATCTCCTGGCAGTATACCTCCCAGGAATCCAAAACTCTTGGGCAGATAGACTCAGTCGAGTTCTGCTTCCACACGAATGGTCCCTGCACATGGATCAGGTACTCAGAATCTTCCAAGAATGGGGAACCCCGGACATAGACCTCTTTGCAAGTCGTGGAATGCCAAACTTCCCCGGTTCTGTTCCAGAATTCCGTGTCAGGGAGTTCAGGCCAAGGATGCCTTCCTCCTTCATTGGGGTCAGGGCTTCCTGTATGCCTTTCCACCCATTCCTTTGATTCCCAAGACTCTGTTCAAACTCCAGAGGGATCAAGGATCTATGATCCTCATAGCTCCACACTGGCCACGCCAAGTGTGGTACCCTCTACTTCGGCATCTCTCCCAAGCCCCCTTCCTAGACTTGGGAGCTGCACCAGATCTTCTGTCCCAGGAGGAAGGGACTTTGTGGCATCCAAAACCCCAAGTCCCTTCACCTCAGAGCTTGGTTACTGAAGGCCTAGACCATCAAGACTTCAATCTTTCTCAGCAAGTGACGGATATCCTCCATGCTTCCAGAAAACCTTCCACTAGGCATTCCTATGCTTTTAAGTGGAAAAGATTTTCCATTTGGTGTGCTCAAAAGGGTCTTGACCCTCTGGCACTTCCTCTGAATTCTTTATTGGAATATCTCCTGCATCTCTCCAGTGCAGGCCTTAAAACGAATTCAGTAAGGGTCCATTTGAGTGCTATTGCAGCATCCCTTAAGCCTCTCAATGGACAACCTATTTCCTCTCATCCTCTTATTGCAAGATTCATGAGAGGCCTAACTTTAACTAAACCTCCCATTCGACCTCCCCCGGTGGCATGGGACTTAAACTTGGTTCTTGGTCAGCTTATGAAGCCACCTTTTGAACCCTTAGCCACTACCACCTTGAAGTTTCTTTCCTGGAAGGTTATTTTCCTTATTGCAATCACTTCTGCTTGCCGCATCAGTGAACTGCAGGCCTTAGTGGCTAATCCACCTTATACAAGGTTCCATCATGATAAGGTAGTCCTTAGGACAAATCCTCACTTTATGCCTAAAGTGGTCTCACCTTTTCATCTTAATCAAGAGGTATATTTACCTGTCTTTTTTCCAGCTCCTCATGCGTCCAGTGCAGAGAGGAACCTCCATACTCTAGATTGTAAAAGAGCACTTGCTTTTTACTTGCACAGGACACAGCAACATAGAAAGTCTTCCCAGCTTTTTGTTGCTTTTGATCCTTCTCATTTAAGACTTCCAGTCTCTAAAAGAACACTGTCCAATTGGATTGCTCAGTGTATTTCTTTTGCTTACCAGAGTAAGAACCTTTCTCTGGAGGGCCATGTCACAGCTCACAATGTGAGGGCCATGGCCACCTCTATGGCTCATCTTCATTCTGTGTTCATCGACCAGATCTTTGGACAAGGACTCCCGCCGGGATGCCTTGTTTGGTCAGGCTGTCCTCAGACACCTGTTCCATTCTTGAACAACTCCTGCCCTCCTTCCCTGAATGGATGTCTGAGATCCATAGGAAGACGAGGAACCCTTCAGGGTCTCATACCCTTGGGGATCTCCCCGGCATCTTAGCTAGGGAGTCCCCATATGTGAGGACTCATTCCTGCTTGTTCCTGGAGATAGCACAGTTACTTACCTGTAACAGGTGATCTCTGGGAACAGCAGGAATTAGTCCTCACAACCCTCCCACCTCCCCTAGGAGTTGTATCTCTATCTTTCCTTTCCTCTCTCTCTATTGTCTCAGCTTTAAACTTGAACTGAGGAGAGTTGGTTAGGAAAGGCGGGAAGGCAGCGCGCAGGCGCTTGTGGGATGCTCCCAAAAGCTTTCCTTCTGGGAAGCTGGGGAGCGTTCCCGCGCAGGCTCCGTTGGTACCGACGTACCCATATGTGAGGACTAATTCCTGCTGTTCCCAGAGATCACCTGTTACAGGTAAGTAACTGTGCTTTCCTGCTTGTTCCTGGAGATAGCATGTAGTTACTCACCTGTAACAGCTGATCGCTGGGAACAGAAGGAAAGCATAGTTACTCACCTGTAACAGGTGATCTCCGGGAACAGCAGGAATAAGTCTTCACATACGGGTACCGTCTGCACCGATGGAGCCTGCGCAGGAACGCTCCCCAGCGTCCAAAAGGAAAGCTTTTGGGAGCATCCCACCACGCATGTGTGTTGCCTTCCGGCCCCAACCACCTCTCTCACTTCAGTTGAGCTGAAAGTTGGGACCAAAGGAGAGAGGTAAAAGAAAAATAGAAAAAGAGAGAAAGACAACTCCTAGGGGAGGTGGGTGGGTTGTGAAGACTTATTCCTGCTGTTCCCGGAGATCACCTGTTACAGGTGAGTAACTATGTTCTCTGTAGACAATAAATCACATCAAGTAGCCTTCCTGTATCCTAGGTAATTGACTCATAAGCTAAGAACTGTTTGTTTTGGGTCTCTAGGGGAGAATGAGTAAGGGAACCCCTGCATATGTACCCAAACTGAGAGCCCTCTGTGTTGGACACTATTGAATGGCATTACCCTCTAGTGCAGTGTTAATCATCCCAGTCCTCTGGGCACATCTATCCAGTCAGGTTTTCAGGATTCTCACAATGAATATGCATGAAGTAGATCTGGCTGCAGTATCTCTACAGTATGCAAATCTCTCTCCTGCATATTCAAAAGGCCTAGAAACCTGACTGGCAAGGTATGCCCTGAGGACTGGGCTGAGCAGCTGTGCTCTAGTGTGTGTGTGTTCCTACTGTTACAGGACTCTGTTGCAGGTGAGCAATTCCACTTTTGTAAGGTAGAGTGCATTCATTCTGTGGCTCCTAACTACCTTTAATCTGTTAGCTCACTCTATACCCCTCTTTGGGAGCTCTGCTGCTCTGGTAGATCCCTTTTATCTGTGCCCTTCTCTGCCACTGTCAAATCTAGAATTGTTCATTTCATCTCGCTGCTCCATATGCTTGGAACTAATTACCGGAATCTGTGCATTTTCCCCCTTTTCTAGCCGTATTCAAATCCAGGCTAAAAACCCACCTTTTTGAAGCCGCTTTTGGATCCTGATGCTCCTTGCTCTCTTGTCTACTACTTATGTGTATTTAACTGTACTCTAGTCCCCCAGTTACACTGTGTTTTGTCATAATTAGATTTAAGCTCTAATGAGCAGGGACTGCATCTTACATCTATATGTGCAGCACTGCATACGCCTTATAGCGCTTTACAAATTAGTAGTGGTTCTGGTTTCTGGATAATGTGGTGTTGCTGGCACAGGCTGCCGTAAAGATGAAAGTAATGTATCAGCTCATACTTGCATCTACAATAATTGCTTAATGTTGTGGTGCTTTTAAAATCTTTAAGCAGTTAGAGATCTGAGTCAGCAAATGTGAATAGGCTTGATGGATAGTTAGGCACAAGAAAACTAGCAAGTAAAGCCTAATCGTTAAAGGATGGCACAAGCGTTATGGGATACTAAAGAAGAAAATATATTTTCATAATGGATCATTCAGAATTAGTGCTTGCATGCAATGCTTAAATGACTGTGTGATAACATTCCAACTGCCAGCTATTGTTCGTAACAGCTATTTAGCTTTGGCTTCTGAATAACTCAAAATTGCCTCAAAATTAAACTAGAGATCCTTCACGTGAATGTTTAGCTGTCACACCATCTAATGGCCAGTTATGCGATATACCCAGACTTGATTATTCTTTCTCTGCTTTGTTTGCTTCCTCTGTCTTTGTTAGAGTTTGGAGTTCTTCATTCTTCCATCAGGATCTTTCAGGTTGCTTCTTTTCCTTGCAGTCTTTCTTCAGGCAGCTGCTGCATCCAATCTAGGACATGAGGTTACCAGTGTTATTAAACATTCCTTTTGATAAGTTTTCTGCAGTCGATTGTAGTTCCATATCAGGGCTGGCCCAACGGTTTCTGCCATCCAAGGCAGAAGCCACACAGCCTGCCCTGCCCCCCTCCCCCCCCCCCCCCCCCCAGCTGCCGTTGTTTCCAGCAGCGGGGTCGGCTCAGTGGCAGCCCATGTGAATCGACACACATGGCCTGCCAGTTCTGACCACCTCAGACACAATTTTCGAGAGGTGCTGAAGCATGTGACCTGCCACCGAGCCTACCCATTCCCAACACTGGAATCAGGAGCAGGGGGGAGGGGAGGCAGGCCATAAGTGCCAAAGCACATGGCCTGCTGCGCCACCCACTGAGGTCTGCTGCCCTAGGTGGCCTCCTAGTGGATGGGCCAACCCTGCATGTTGTCTTGCTAGACGAGTCAAGACAAGTAGGTTGTGTTTCTCCAGGACCAAGCAGGAAGTCAGTCCTCACATATGGGTGACATCAACGTCGATGGAGCCTTTGCGGAGCATTTCCCCAGCTTTCCATGAAAGCCTTTGGGAATGCAGGCACGCATGCGCGGTTCCCTTCCTGCCTAAAGGTGCCATCTTGTTCAGTATCTCATTTTCCGTGAAGCCCACCGGACGTGTGTCCTAGTCCTCCCGGAAAATAGTTTGATTTTTTGGCGATCCTCACTATTGTTTTTCTCCGGTTCGACGCCGGTTCCCCTCCCGCCGGGTTCGGTACACCGGTATCAAGCCCGATCTTCTTTTTTCGGTTTTTGCCCTTCGTGGCTGGCGTTCAAACCCTTTTTTTCTTTTTCCCTGGAAGGCCGGTCCTTTGACCTCGCGGGGACTCTTTTTTTTTTTCCCCGATGGCTTCCAGTGGGTTTAAAAAGTGTGATCGGTGCAAGAAGCTGATGTCTTTCACCGACACACACGACTGCTGCCTTCAGTGCCTCGGTCCTGACCACGATCCGAAGACATGTGGAAAAATGTCTTCCAAGGCACTTTGAAGTCGTCATCTCGGGAATCGGATCCCGAGCACCGTTGGGGCTCCTCAGACAGGGGGTCCCCCGACTGGGAACGAAATAGGAAGAAGCGGCTCGCGAGGGTGTCGGAAGAGGTCCCTGGCTCCTCAAGAGCTAGGTCTCAGACCCCCGACCGTCGCCCCGGGTCCGTGGAACAGGAGAAGCCTTCCAAAGTACCTCGAGTGGAGCCGGAGTCTGCTGGACACGTAAGTCCTGTAGTCCTCATGGACTCTCCTCCCAGAGAGCCGACGTCGGGCCCGGCGCCGCCGGGGCCCGAGTTGGGGGCTGCTGAGTCTCCTGAGCTGGGTCTCAGGCTGACAGCCTTGGAGAGCAGACTGTCTGCCTTCATGGAACAGCAGCGGGCACTGATGGTCAACCTGTCTGGCGCATCTGCCCCGACCACCGGGACATCGACATCGAAGTCGACCCCGGAGACCGAGCCGATAACTCGAGACCCATAAAGGCTCGAGGTCGACCTCAGTCGCGGTCTCCCTCGACCTCCCATTCGGGACCGAGGGCGTCAACGCCAGTGCCTTCGGCGTCGGGGCGGGTGCTCACAGGCCCTTTGCGGTCGGACCCAGATTCCTCATCGGATGAGTCCGCCTGGGAGACGGAGGACGAAGAGTCCCCCGACACCTTGCGGACTTGGTGCGTCCCGTCGGACTCACCGCAGTCTGAGCCCCGGAGTAGATCCCCCCCCCCCCCCGGAGGATACCCGGTTCTCGGAGTTCGTCCGGGATATGGCCACCGCGTTGGCTATCCCTGCGGACCCCGAGGAGGAGCCTCGAGCCGAGGAGCTCGAGGCCCTGCAGTATGACTCTCCTCCGAGGAGGCCTTTACTGTTCCGGTTCCTCCGTTGCTGGAACGGCTCCTCTTCCGGATGTGGGAGGCACCGGCCTCGGCGCCGGTTCTAAGCAAGCGGGTTGATTCGATCTTTTGACTCCGGAAGAGTCCTGGCTTTCAAAAGGCGCAGCTACCACACCATTCCATGGTGGTGGAATCGACCATGCATCGCCTGAAAAGTCAGAAGATGCACTCCGCGGTGCCCCCTGGCAGGGAGGCCCGGAACCTCGATGGTTTTGGTAGAAAGTGCTTCCAGGGCTTGATGCTTGCTTGCCGTGTCCAGTCTTACCAGCTGTTCATGGGCATGTACTTGCGAGACCTGGCCAAGGAGCTGGCCGGATTCTCTGCTGGTCTCTCCGGGGAACCCTTGCAGAGATTCAAGTCCTTGTCCTCGGGGATCTGGGAATGCTCCAAGTTTGTCCCGTGCTGCCTACAATGGCTTCGAGGCTTCGGCCCGTGTTGCAGCAGCCGGCATCGCGGCTCGACGCCAGGCATGGCTGCAGTCATCGGACCTCGAGCCATGGGTTCAGAACAAATTGGTCGATGTCCCTTGCCGAGGTGAGAACCTTTTTGGCAAGCCCATGGCCGAGAAGGCCGCACAGCTCGAGACCGAGCACCTCACAAGGACAAGGCTGTCTAGGAAGACTTCTGCCCCTTCTCACAAAAAGAAGGGCTCGAGTACATAAAAACATAAGAACATAAGAGATGCCATACTGGGTCAGACCAAGGTCCATCAAGCCCAGTATTCTGTTTCCAACAGTGGCCAATCTAGGTCATATGTACCTAGCAGTTTCCCCAAGAAAAAGCCCTTTTACCCGAGGAAAGGCACTGCCTACAAACAGTACCCACAGTACCAGGCTGCCCAAGCTGCCCCTCAGGGTCAGCAAGCCAAGGGGCAGGGTAATGGGCCCCATAGGCAGAGGACTCACAAGCCTCTGGCCCTTGCTCCCACTCAGCAGGGTGGGGTTTTTTGACTCCTTAGGCATAGCCTCTCCGTCCCTGCTCTCCCAACCCTGCACAGGAGGTCGCCTCGCCCTGTTTGCCCACCGGTGGCCACTCATCAGTGGAGACAGTTGGGTGTTAGCCCCTGTGGACTATGCTTATCTACTACACTTCCAACAGCTGCCTCCTCCATACTTTCCAGGGGAGCCTCCAAGGCTTCCCCTGCACACAAATCTTCTCCTTCAGGAGCTCCAAGGTCTGTTGGTGCACAGGGCGGTGGAGCCTGTGCCTCCCCACTTGCAAGGTCAAGGGTTCTACTCCAGGTATTTCTTGGTACCCAAAAGAACCGGTGGCCTTCGACCTATTCTAGACCTCAGAAACCTCAAGTTCCTGGAGGAAAAGTTCAAGATGCTTACTCTTGGAACACTTCTGCCCTACCTCCAGCAGGGAGATTGGCTATGCTCATTAGATCTAAAGGATGCGTATACTCACATCCTCATTCATCCAGACCACAGACAGTACCTCAGGTTCATTGTGGGAGGAAACCATTATTAGTACAGAGTTCTGCCTTTTGGCCTCACCTCCGCTCCCAGGGTATTTACCAAATGCCTGGCAGTGGTGGCGGCCTAACTGAGAAATCAGGGAGTCTTTGTCTTCCCCTATCTGGACGACAGGCTCATAAGAGGTCAGACATGCCAGGAGGCCCGACAGGCCACCCTCAGAACTGTTGCTGCTCTTCAAAGATTGGGGTTTGTAATAAACTTTGCAAAGTCCACTTTGCTCCCCTCCCAGAACTTGGAGTTCATAGGGGCGAGGTTGGACTCTCTGCTGGCAAAGGCATTCTTGCCAGAAGACAGAGCCCAAAGACTGATAAACTTAGCAAACCAGTTTCTCAGCAGGTCACTAGTCTCCGCCAGACTCTAGGCCACATGGCTTCGACAGTACATGTCACCCCCAATGCCAGGCTCCATATGAGGCCTGCACAGTGGTGCCTTCGGACTCAGTGGTCACAGGCCACAGGCAGCCTCCGAGACAGGATAAGGGTGTCCAGACAATTGCTGAACTCCCGCAGCTGGTCGGAGCACCCACCCAATCTGCTGCAAGGGGTACCCTTTCAGATGCCTGGGTTCACAGTGGTGTTGACCACGGATGCCTCCCTGCAGGGCTGGGGAGCTCATTGTCTAGGCAAGTGCACCCAGGGCCTGTGGTCTCCCTGGGAAGCCGCACAGCAAATCAATCTGCTGGAACTCAGGGCTATTCGGTTAGCCCTCAAGACTTTCTCTTCAACCCTGGCTCATCAGTCTGTCCTAGTTCAAACAGACAACCAGGTAGCCATGTTTTATGTGAACAAGCAGCGCGGAACGGGGTCCAGGCTCCTTTGTCAGGAGGCACAGGACCTTTGCTTGTTTGCTCTCAGGCACAACATGCTCCTCAAGGCTGTGTATCTACCTGGCCAGGAAAACTACCTGGCCGACAAGTTGAGCAGGATTCTGCAGCCCCACGAGTGGCAGCTCCATCCTTTGGTGGTTCAGAAGATTTTCCTGAAATGGGGACTTCCATCCATAGATCTGTTTGCCAGTCCTCTGAACAAACAGCTGCCAAAGTTCTGCTCCAGGCAACCGCATCCTCTGCGGATAGCAGCAGATGCTTTTCTGATTCCCTGGTCTCAGGGCCTCCTGTATGCATTTCCTCCCACGCCCTTGGTGGCCAGAACCCTATTCAAGATTCTTCAGGATAAGGCCTCAGTCCTGCTGGTGGCTCCCAGGTGGCCGAGACAGCCTTGGTTTCCATTTCTGCTTCAGCTGGCAGTGGATCCCCCACTGCCTCTGGGGCTGCAACCCGACCTTCTGTCTCAAGATCAGGGTTCCCTTCTGCACCCCAATCTCAAAGCTCTCAATTTGATGGCCTGGAGGCTGCAAGGGTAGTTTTGGCTCCCTGGGGCCTACCTCCTGAAGTTGAGGAGGTTGTCCTAGCCTCTAGGAAACAATCCACTAGGAAAACCTATGCTCTTAAATGGAAAAGGTTTTCTGTGTGGTGTCAACTACGTACAGAGGATCCTTTCTCCTGTACTGTTCCAGTAGTGCTTCAGTGTTTACTGTACTTATCAAATCAGGGACTTAAGTCCAATTCTGTTCGGGTCTACCTCTCAGCTCTAGCAGCTCACCACTCACTGGTGGAAGGACATTCTGTCGGTTCACCCCTTGGTGTCCCGGTTTCTCAGAGGCTTGCTTTGCTCAAGCCTCCAATCCGTCGTCCTGCTCCTGAATGGGAGTTGAATGTGGTCTTGCAGCAACTGACTCGCCCACCTTTTGAGCCGATGGTTACTTGCCCTCTACGCTTCCTATCCTGGAAGACACTCTTCTTGATAGCCCTAACCTCAGCCAGGTGAGTGAATGAGCTTCAGGCCCTGGTCTGTGACAGGCCTTACACCCGCTTCTATAGGAACAGGGTAGTCCTTAGCACTCATCCAAAGTTCCTCCCAAAGGTTGTCTCCTCCTTCCACCTTAGCCAAGAGGTGGTTCTTCCAACATTCTTCGCTAGGCCCCATGCAAGCCAGGCTGAAGCAGTTCTGCATACCCTGGACTGTAGGAGGGCCTTATCCTTCTACCTTGACCGTACGCAAGGACATAGAAGAGCTACTCAGCTCTTCATATCTTTTGACCCTAATAATTTGGGATTGGCTGTGTCCAAGCGTACCTTGTCCACCTGGGTAGCTGACTGTATCACCTGGGCTTACAGGGCGGCTGACCTTCCTTTGCAGGGTCAGGTCACGGCCCATCGTGTCAGGGCAATGGCTGCCTCAGCGGCTCACACCTGCTCTGTACCATTGGTGGACATTTGCAGGGCTGCAACTTGGTCCTCAAGCCAGACGTTTGCGGCCCATTACTGTCCGGAGAGGGAGTCCCGTAGGGACAGTGCTTTTGGCCAGGCAGTACTCCGGAATCTCTTTGAGGTTTAGGCAACTCCAGCCCTCCTGCCCTTTGTTGGGCTACCGGTGGAGGTTCTGTCAGTGAAAAGCCTTTCTTTGATGCTGGGACTAGAGGGAGTTCTCTTGTTTAGCCTGGGTTCCTTGGTAGCCCAGAGCTAGGGAGTCACCCATATCTGAGGACTGACTTCCTGCTTGGTCCTGGAGAAAGAGTAGTTACTCACCTGTAACAGGTGTTCTCCAGGAGCAGCAGGAATCAGTCCTCACAACCCTCCCCCCCCCCCCTGGGAGTTGCAGTTGTATATAGTTTGTTTTTACATTTTTTGTGTGCTGTTTTTAGCTATGTCATTTTGACTGAGCAAGATGGCACCTTTAGGCGGGAAGGGAACCGCGCATGCTCCTCAAGGGCTCCATCGACGTCGATGTCACCCATATGTGAGGACTGATTCCTGCTGCTCCTGGAGAACACCTGTTACAGGTGAGTAACTACTCTTTCCCTACCCAGCAGATTGGTGGAGGCAACCAATAAAAAAAACACAGGTTTCAATGACATCACTCCCATGCCTCTATTTGCCTCGGCCACCAGAAGTCCCTTCAGTATAAGAAAATAAGGTATGCCATACTGGGTCAGATCAAGGTCCATCAAGCTCAGTATCCTGTTTCCATCAGTGGCCAATGTAGGTCACAAGTACCTAGCAGTTTCCCCAAAAGAGGCAGGTTCCAAAATGCTTGTATTGGGTCAAGCAGTGGATATCCTGGGTCCCCTTCAATAATAGTTTCTGGACCTTTCCGCCAGGAACTTGTCCAAACCTTTCTTAAACCAGGCTATACCACCGGCTTTTACTACATCCTCCAGTAACAAATTCCAGAGTTTGATTACATGTTGAGTGAAAAAATATTTTCTCTTAGTAGTCTTAAATAGGTTACCCTGTAGCTTCATTGCATGTCCCCTAGTCTTTCTATATTTTGATGTCATAAACAATCGATCTACGTTTATCTGTTCTGCTCCATTCATTAATCTATAGACCTCTATCATATCTCCCCTCAGCCGTCTCTTTTCCGGATTGAGGAGCCCTAACCTTTTTAGCCCCTCCTCATAGGGGTATCCTCCTATCCCCTTTACCATTTTGATGGCTCTTCTCTGTACCTTTTCTAATAATGCTATATCCTTTTTAAGATACGGCGACCAAAATTGCACACAATATTCAAGGTGCGGTCGCACCATGGAACGATAGAGGCATTATATAATCCTTTTGTTTTATTCTCCATTTCCTTTCCTTATGATACCTAGCATTCTGTTTGCTCTCTTGGCTGCTGCTGCATACTGGGCAGAGGGTTTCAATGTTATCCACAGTGATGCCTAAATCTTTTTCCTGAGTGGTGGTTCCTAATGTGGAACCTTGCATCATGAAGCCATAGTTTGGGTTGTTCTTTCCTAGGTGCATAACTATGCACTTGTCCACATTAAATTTCATCTGCCATTTGGATGCCCAGTCTTCCAATTTATCAAAGTCCTCATGCAAATTTCAATAATTCTCATGGGTTTTAACAACTTTGAAAAACTTTGTCATCCGCAAATTTGATCACGTCACTCGTTGTTCGTAAATGACCTGGAAATGAGAATATATTAAAAAGCAGCAGACCTAGCACAGATCCCTGGTGTATTCCACTATTCACCTTTCTCCATTGGGAAAATTGGCCATTTAGCCTTACCCTCTGCTTTCTATCTTTTAACCATTTCCTTATTCACAATAGTATACTGCCTTCTATTCTATGACTTTTTTAAAATTTTCCAAGAGACTCTCATGATGAACCTTGTCAAAGGCTTTCGGAAATTCCAGATACACTGTATCAACTGACTCACCTTTGTCTACCTGTTTATTCACGCTTTCAGGAAAACATAACAGATGAGTAAGACAAGACCTTCCTTGGCTAAAACCATATTGGCTGTCTCCCATTAAACCATGACTATTTACTTGATAAGTAATTTTGTTTATAATTTATTTACATTCTCTTATATACCGTGCTATTTCCCATCAGTGCGGTTCACATGAAACATTTTTACACATTTCAAACTGGTTGATCTGTTTTTACAATTAACAGGTACACAAACTTGGATCGAAACTTGGGTAACTATTTACTTCTGTATTATTCGAACTAGATGAGCCTTTTGTTTTGACTAGGTTAGCTAGGTGAGTAGGCACTTGTGGGTTTCTACCATTTTTCCTGGTACTGATGTCAGGCTCTCACCAGTCTGTAGTTTCCCGGAACACCCCTGGAACCCTTTTTAAAAATTGGCATTACATTGGCCACCCTCTAATCTTCAGGTATTACAGATTATTTTAATGATAGTTCACAGATTATTAATAATAGGTCTGCAACTCATATTTCAGTTCTTTCAACACCCTCTGATTTATACCGGTCAGTTTATCAAAATAGTTGTAATACATCTTCCCGGTGTATTGCTATTTCTTTCAATTCTTCTGCGGCATCACCTTTAAATACCATTTTAGTCATGGGTAACATCCCTATATCTTCCTCAGTAAAGACTGAAGCAAAGAATTCATTCAGTCTCTCTGCTATGGCCTTGTTCCCTCTTAGTGCCCCTTTTACCCCTTTTATCTAATGGTCCAACTGACTCTCTCACAGGTTTTTTGCTACAGTTGTACTTGAAAAAGTCTTTATTATGTGTTTTTTGCTTCCTCGGCAAGCTTCTCAAATTCTCTTTGCCTGCCTTTTCAATGATTTGGATCTAACTTGCCAGTGGTTGTAGTGTTTCCAGTTTTCATCATTTGGCTCCTTTTTCCATTTCCTGAAAGAAGCTTTTTTGGCAACAGCCTCTGACCTCACTTTTAAACCATGCTGGCAGTTTTCTCGACTTCCTTCCACTTTTCTTAAAGCATGGAATACAACTGCTCTGGACTTCCAAGGTAGTATATTTAAACAACACCCAAGCTTGATGTAAGTCTTTAACCTTTGCAACTGCTCCTTTTAGTTTTTTCTTAACTATCTTCCTCATTTTATCATAGTCTCCCTTTCGAAAGTTAAAAGGTAGTACTGTGGATTTCCTTACCATCCCTCCTCTACTAATTAAATCAAACGCTATCATGCTATGATCACTATTGCTAAGTGGCCCCAACACCCTTATCTCTTGCACCAGATCTTGTGTTCCACTAAGGACTAGGTCCAAAATTGCTTTCCCTCTTATCTGTTCATGAACCAGTTGCTCCAAGAAGCAGTCATTTATTTCATCTAGAAACTTTATCTTCCTTGCATGTCCTGCCATGATACTGACCCAGTTGATACCAGGGTAATTGAAATCACCCATTATTGTTACAGTGCTGTAACTTTTGTTAGTTTCCCTGATTTCTTTGAGCATTTCATCATCCATTTGTTCAGGCGGTTGATAGTACACCCCCACTGCCATCGCCTTCCCCTTCTGCTTTTTACAAGGAATTTCAACCTATAGAGACTCTACACTGCACTTTGTTTCCTGCAAAACTTTAATCCTTTGACTCAATGCCCTCTCTAACATAGAGTGCAACTCCTCCACCAATTTGATCTGCTGTATTGCGATATAGTTTGTACCCAGGTATCAGTGTCCCATTAGTTGTCGTCCTTCACCATGTCTCTGAGATACAAATTATATCTAACCTCTCATTTGGTGCTAGTTCCTTATCGTCACTCCAGTCCAGTCCCTTACTTCTGGGTTGCGCAACCCTTCCAGCAGCTTGGAGGCTGAGCCCAACCTTTTTGGGGGATGGAGCGGTATAAATACCACTGGGACCACCCACCAACTCCAGTAATCTCAGCCTCCAAGCAGCTGGAGGGTTCCGTAAGCCTAGGGCTTACTGGAGTCTCCTTTTCCTTCTTAAATTTTAAATTTTCCTCTTGATAAGAATTTAAGTTTATTGTTTTCTAGTTTGGGTAATCTTACCTGGTTTTCTTTTATTCCTGTGCCTTTAAATTTACCTACTCTCTCCGGCTCCCCTCTCTCCCCCCCCCCCTCTGACCGGGCCGGGTACCGGGTTTGATTGAGTCCTGCAGCGGTACGGAGGATCGGCAGCTCCCCTCTTGCCGCTGAGCCGCTCGTTTCCGGTACCTCCTCCAGGATCCTGCCCTGCCTCGCGCCGAAGCCCCGGTGGCGGCTGAGCGCTTGAGGCTCGCCGCGACTGTGCTCCTCCTTCCCATCCCATCCCAGTGCGGAGGGAATCGGAGTTGAGCGCGGAGGAGTCAGCTGTTTCAGCACCTTTGCAGCGGCGCCGCTTAAACCGGAGCGGGAGGTGCCTCTCAGCACAGAATCAGCGGTCCGGTAAATTTCCTCGGGGCTCCGAGAAAGGAAGGCAACTCGCAGTCCTCCGTTAGGCTCCACGTGGTTGCGGCCTACCACGTGTGGAGCCAACGGCTGGATTTCGCTGAGCCGGGCCTGGGCTCCACGGCAGACGAATCGTCTAACTGCAAGTACCGGATTAAATCCGAGGGTTTATGTGACTTATGTGTTGCATTCTAGTTTTGTTTAATTTAGATTAATTTTATTTAATTTTATTTAAGTTTATTTCTCCCTTAGCCTGCCTTTAGGAGAGTAAGCTAATTCCGGGGCTGGGTAGCTGCCAAGCATTTTCTAAAGGGCAGAGCATCTTTAGTTCTCTTTGCCCTGATCTATACAGGTTCGGCCAGGAGGAGGTTGTTAGAAAGAACTTTTTGTTCCTCCTCATCTAGGGCATGACGGGCAAACCTCGGTGCCCCTCCTGTGGCACTCGCAGAGGTACTCCTACGGAGGCTGGGATCTGCAAGGCTTGTGCTGCAGTAGCCGCCTCCGTGGAGCAAGAAATTAGCTTATCCATGGCTCAGACTTCTCAGGGGTCCGGGGTCCCTTTGGGGGGGGAAGGGGGATCTCAGTCCCCTCCTCCTTCCTCCTCAGAATTCCCCACCCCTCCGCTACCTTCTTCCCCCCTACTGGGGAGGGGGGGGCCAAGGATCTATTCTCCCCGGACTTTGTCCTCCTGCTCCATAAGGCCTACTGCATGCGCAAGCAAGGCTTGGGGTCAGGGGAGACGGTACTTACGGCGGAAGGCGGACCAGCCAGACCACCGAGGACAAACAGTCGGAACCCCGGCCCTCCTCCTAAGCGCCCTCGGCTAATTAGCGAGGAGCCGATCACATCCCTTTCTCAGGGCACCCCGGAAGAGGAGACCTCTGACAAGGATCTAGACGAGGAGGAGGAGGAACTGGAAGAGGGTGAGATCCCTGAAGAGGATCATTCCCGTATAGTTAGGGTTTTCCGCCGAGAGGAACTCCCGGCACTAATCAATGAGTCCCTAAAAGTGCTCAATGTGACCTCAGACGCGCCGGTAGAGGACGAGGCGTTGGAGGACCCTTTAATCCAGGCCATTAGAAGGTCACAAAAAGTCTTCCCTGTCCACAGAGTGGTTCGCCAGATGATCCAGGAAGAGTGGGATCAACCGGAGTCAAGCCTTAGGGGAGTGCGCTCTATGGCTCGGCTATACCCTCTCCCAGAGGCAGACAAGGAGCTACTGAAGTCGCCCAGAATAGATGCGGCGGTCTCAGCGGTTACAAAGAAGACGACTATCCCAGTCGAGGGCAGCACGGCCCTGAGGGATTCACAAGACAGGAAACTGGACACGCTTCTGAAACAAGCCTTTGATGTAAGCGCCCTGGCCCTACAGGCTTCCGTCTCGGGGGCCTGGGTGGCTCGGGCCTGTTTGAGATGGTCTCAACAGCTTCAAGCAGCGGAAGGCTCCTCGGAGGAAGCACAGGCCAACTCGGCTAGGTTAGAATCCGGAGCGGCCTTCTTGGCTGATAGTCAGTATGACCTCATCAGGAGTCTAGCTAAGAACATGGCCTCCGTGGTGGTGGCTAGGCGCTACTTGTGGCTCCGTAGTTGGGCAGCTGACGCTTCCTCAAAGGCACGCCTAAGCCGGCTCCCCTTTAAAGGGAAACTGCTGTTTGGTGAGGATCTGGACAAGTTGGTGAAGGACCTGGGCGAGTCTAAGGGCGGAAGGCTTCCTGAAGATAGACCGAAACAAGGTCGCTCTATGCCCCCGGTGCATAGTCAACCCAGGGACCCCCGCAGGTTTCGTTCGGCCAGGCCGAATCCCTTTTCCAGGGGACGTTTCCTGTCCAGGGGGCAAGGCTTTAGGGGGTTTCGAGGAGCAGGTAGAGGTTTCGGTGCCTCTTCATCATTCTCCTCGGGACCTAGGAAACAGCAATGATATGTCGGGGGTCCAGGGGGAGGATCTGAAGCTGGGTGGTCGTTTAAAGCAGTTTCTTCCCGCCTGGTCCCGGGTCACGTCCGATCAATGGGTCCTAGAGGTCATAAGAGAGGGCTATGCTCTCGAGTTTGCAAAACAAATACTTCCAGCCTTTGTTCAGTCTCCATGCGGTTCTTCTTCAAAGCGGGAGGCCATAGACACAACTCTCACACGCCTAATAGCGCTTGGGGCCGTCGTCCCAGTACCTCCAGACCAGCGCGGCTCGGGTCGGTACTCGATTTACTTTGTGGTGCCAAAGAAGGAAGACTCCTTCCGCCCGATCCTGGACCTAAAGCAAGTCAATCGCTGTCTCAAGGTTCCGCACTTTCGGATGGAGACCCTACGATCGGTCATAGCAGCCGTAAGGGCCGGGGAATTCCTAACGTCCCTCGATCTGACAGAGGCCTACTTACATATCCCAGTCAGGGCATCCCATCAACAATTCCTAAGATTCGCAGTGCCAAGGGGCCATTTTCAATTCCAGGCCCTTCCTTTCGGCCTTGCTACGGCACCAAGAACGTTCACCAAAGTGATGGTGGTGGTGGCGGCTTTCCTACGGAGAGAGGGAATCCTAGTTCACCCTTACCTGGACGATTGGCTAATCCGAGCAAAGTCGGAAGAGGAAAGCCACTCTGTGACGACAAGAGTCATTCAGGTCCTAGAAGAGTTGGGGTGGGTCATCAATCGGGCAAAGAGCAGGTTGACCCCCTCCCAGGAACTCGATTACCTCGGGGCAAGGTTCGATACCAGCAAAGGCAGGGTGTTTCTGTCTCGTTCAAGATCAAGAGAACTAAGACTTCTAGTCGCCCAGTTCCTGGCCAGACGAATCCCCACAGCGTGGCATTATCTTCAGGTTCTGGGAACAATGGCAGCGGCTATAGAAGTGGTTCCATGGGCCAGAGCCCACATGCGGCCGTTGCAACGGGCCCTATTACGTCGATGGTCCCCTCAGCTTCACCCCATGTCAATGCAGTTACCTTGTGCTCCACGAACCAAAGAAGCTCTCCGCTGGTGGCGACACCCAAGGAATCTGGAGCGTGGGATGCCTCTCGAACCACATCAGTGGTTACTTCTGACGACGGATGCCAGTCTGTCAGGCTGGGGAGCTCACTGCGAGGACCAGTTCGTTCAAGGCAGCTGGACACCATTGGAAGCTCAATGGCCCATCAACAGGCTGGAATTGCGGGCCGTCATCCGGGCGCTCAAGGCTCTCGAGACCTTAGTGAAAAGGAGGGCAATTCGCGTCCTTTCCGACAATGTCACCGCGGTGGCGTACATCAACCATCAGGGCGGCACCAGCAGCCCTGCCTTAGAGAAGGAAGCGGACTCTCTGTTCCGGTGGGCGGAAGGTCGGCTGGAAGCACTCTCGGCCCAACACGTAGCTGGCTCGGATAACATCACGGCAGACTACCTCAGCAGGTACAAGATAGACCACGGAGAGTGGGAACTGGAGCAGGGAACCTTCGACCAGATAGTGTCTCGTTGGGGGCTCCCGGTCATGGATCTCATGGCAAGGTTCTCGTCCGCCAAGGTAGACAGATTCTTCAGTCGGCGAAAGGAAAGAATGTCGGAGGGCCTGGATGCCTTGTCACAGAAGTGGCCTTCGGAGGGCCTCCTCTATGTGTTCCCCCCGTGGGTGCTGATCGGAAAGGTTCTCCAGCGCGTGGAGTCTCACCAGGGGTTCGTAATCCTCATAGCCCCGGATTGGCCTCGCCGCCCCTGGTATGCGGACTTGGTGAGATTGATCGCCGACCACCCTTGGCGGCTCCCTTGCAAAAGGGACCTTCTGAGACAAGGCCCGGTTCGAATGCCTCACGTAGATCGATTCTCGCTTACGGCCTGGCTATTGAAAGGGCGAGGCTCCTGAAAAGAGGGTACTCAGGAGCGGTCATCTCGACACTGTTGCATGCTAAGAAGCGCTCGACCTGCCTCTCCTACGTTAGGACCTGGCGCATCTTCGAAGCATGGTGTGCGCAGCACCGACGGAAACCCCTTTCCGCATCCGTCCCGGAGGTTCTGGAATTCTTGCAGGCGGGTTTTGACAAGGGTCTAGCACACAGCTCCTTGAGAGTGCAGCTAGCAGCCATCGCATGCTATAGGGGCAAGGTCCGCGGCAAGCCCCTAGGGGCTCACGCGGACGTCTCCAGGTTCCTAAGAGCGGTTAGACGCCTACGTCCTCAACAGAGGTCGGTCATCCCCCCTTGGGATCTCAACCTAGTACTAAATACCCTGATCGGGGAGCCCTTTGAACCAGTAAAGAGGGCCTCCTTAAAGGACCTAACCTTGAAGACAGTCTTTCTGGTTGCGATCTGCTCGGCAAGGCGGGTCTCCGAATTACAAGCATTGTCCGCGAAACCCCCCTTCCTTTTATTTCTCAAGGACAAGGTGGTTCTGCGAACTGTTCCTTCCTTCTTGCCCAAGGTGATCTCCCCTTTTCATATGAATCAGCCGGTCAACCTCCCGGTTCTCTCGTCCGTGGGGGCTGAAGGTAGGGATAGCAAACTGCGTCTCTTGGATGTCCGGAGAACCTTGAAGCGTTATCTCTCCCGCACAGCTCCCTTCCGGAAGTCCGATCGCCTATTCGTACAGTTCGGAGGCCCTCACAAGGGAGAGGCGGCGGCCAAGTCTTCCATCTCCAGATGGATCAGAGAGGCGATTGCTTCCGCCTACATCCTGAAAGGGAAACAGGTGCCAGCGGGTCTACGAGCACACTCCACTCGGGCACAGGCCACTTCTTGGGCAGAATTCAGCCTAGTTCCCCCGTTGGATATTTGTAGAGCAGCGACCTGGTCCTCGCTGCATACCTTCACCAAGCATTACAGGCTGGACATCCAGAGTTCAGCGGACGCTTGGTTTGGCATGGCAGTCCTACAGTCCGGTGTGCCGGACCCCACCCAGGGTTGAACTGCTCTTGTACATCCCAGAAGTAAGGGACTGGACTGGAGTGACGATAAGGAAAAGGTAATTAGATCTTACCTGCTAATTATTGTTCCTGAAGGAACGACAGTCCAGTCCCTGATCCCACCCGGTTAAGGCCTACCAGCATAAGGAAGCTACGGACCGAGCGTGAGGGCCAGTTCGGAGTGAGGGGGTGCGGGAGAAGATAGGCTCCGCCGGACTCATGCAAACCCGTGACCATCTTCCCTCTCAGTTTACCTATTCCTTGAATCCCTCTCAGGTTACCTATTCCTTGAAAAAAAAAATAAAAAAAAATTAAATGAGTAATGGATCTATATAGCTACAATAGGTGGTAGAGATTGTTAATAAGTGTTTAATAGGTTGTTATGGGAACTTTGTTGAGTCTGCTTTTTCATTCAGTTACTGGAGTTGGTGGGTGGTCCCAGTGGTATTTATACCGCTCCATCCCCCAGACAGGTTGGGCTCAGCCTCCAAGCTGCTGGAAGGGTTGCGCAACCCAGAAGTAAGGGACTGGACTGTCGTTCGTTCAGGAACAATAATTAGCAGGTAAGATCTAATTACCTTATATTCTAATTCGCCCATCTTATTTTTTAGACTTCTAGCATTTGCATACAAGCATTTTAGAGGCTGTATTCTATTCATATTAATTTGGCTATCGATATGCAGGGGTAATTTGGAATATTTAAGCTCGGTCAGCTCTTTATTCAAGGGCATTTGGGCTACTTTTTGTCTTTATTGGAACCTCACTGCAGGTATACCCTAGCTTCAATCTTTTGTTAGTATCCTTCAAGGATACATTGTTCCAAACCATGTGGTCTTGGCGACTGTCTGCTCTCCTCTATCTAGTTTAAAAAGGAGAGAGCAGCTTTTAAAGGTTAATGCCAGCGGCCTGGTTCCATTCTGGTTAAGGTGGAGCCCATCCCTTCGGAAAAGACCCTCCTTTCCCCAGAATGTTCCCCAGTTCCTAACAAATCTGAAACCCTCTTCCTTGCACCATGCATTGAGACTCCAGAATGCTGCCTGCCTTTCTTTGTCTCCAGCTGATGGTGGATAAATTTTCTCCTTTCTGAAGAATGTTCTGAAGATTTGAGAGGAAATGATTTGGTTTAGGTGCTTATGAATGACAGCCTGCAGGTTGATCTCTGACTAGAGTGTGACGTGGGAGCCAAAGGAGAAGGGAAAATTGGTTCAGCTCCACACTCTTACCCTGGATAAAGAGCCTGTTTAATAGCCAGAAGTTGGAAGGATTTGAATGAATCTGGAAGAGTACAACTGCTTCTCACAACCTCATTGCCTCCTTCCTCTTCAGTTTCCCCCCTGTTCTCCTGAAGATTGCAGAAGGCTCTCAGAGGGATCTGCGTGCTAGCCACCTTAAGCACAGTGCTGCAAAACCACAGTTCCTGGGGAGTATAGCTGATCCTGGCATGTTTTTGGCCTAGGGAGCTCAAGGGGTGAGTACCAAAGCTTGACCTTGTCATGATCCTTGTTGTAGCCTCTTGATTCAGCATGGGATGCAATTTGGAGTGGACCACTGGTAACTGTTGGCATGGTGCGGGGGTTTCTTGTCAATTTCTGCACATTAGTAACCTTTTTGCCTATTGTGCGCCCATGTGGCTCCAACATGCGTTACTACCCTAGTGCTTGTAATGTGCATTGCTCTTAAGTGCAGTTAACATGTACCTCAGTAAACGCGCAGTTACCGCAGCCTTAGCAGGTGCTGTTGTGATACTTGCCTTAATTGTGTCTTCCAGGAAATGTTTGACCTGTGGCAAGGAGGGGCCTCGTCTTTGTTCTGGGCTCTGCTCTTACTGTATTGGCAGCCTCTGAATTGTCATTGGAGGGCTTACTCACCCTCTGTCAGGGGCTGCAGGTAGTCTGGCCTTGTCTGCCTCAGGGCAGGAGGTGATGACGGATGGCACTGTGGGTAAGGATATCTAACTGACCGGAGGGTCTGGCGACTGGGCCATGAGCTGCTCCTCATCCTCCAGGGGATTTGCGGTGGCAGTGCCCCCTGGTGTTGGGGAGCCTTTTCTAAGAGGTGAGGTTTTGGATTGTCCTCCCTGGAATTCTTTTCTTTTTGGCCTGGGGTGGAAATGCAGACTCTGGCCTCTAGGTGCCCCCCAATGTAGTTTCGTGGAGGGGGGTGGGGGGGGAGGGGGCAGGTTGAGCGTTCAAGGCCTGTTTGACTGCCTTTGGCTAAGCGTCCCCGGCAAAGGGTGTCCCCTGGAGTTTGGTGTCATCTTGGACCACGTCAAGATTTGAACTGTGATTTGGATTCATGTTTCTGTACTGGGCTCTAAAGGCACGAGTCCTTCCTTGTCTACATCAGAGCACTGTGATTAGGCTGGGGTGATAGACATATTCTGGAAGGAGGAACTGATTGCGTTGATTGCCAGGGTTTCATTCTGCCTTGAACTTGGAGGATGCTCCAGGGACATGCCGAAGGTGCACCTGCTTCTGCAAGAGGTGTGGAAATCCACTACTGCCTTCTCATTCCCAGAGAAGATCAAGGATATGATCTGGTCAGTGGGACTCTCCCAACTCCCTGCGTTGGGGTTTAAGAGTGTGTAAAAAGATGTACGCTCTCCTGGGGAAGGAGTGTGTGGTGTGATTTGATATTCCCAAGGTGGATGTGCGATCTCCAGGAACAAGCAGGAATGAGTCTTCACATATGGGTACGTCGGTATCGACGGAGCCTCCGCGGGAACGCTCCCCAGCGTCCAATCATAAAGCTTTTGGGAGCATCCCTCAGCGCCTGCATGCTGCCTTTTCCGCCTTTCCAACTGTCTCTCCTCAGTTTTCGTTTTTCCGCGGAGCCGGCAGGATGTCCTCCTGTCGCCGCAGAAATTGTTTTTTAAAATTCTTTAATTCTTTGTTTTCTTGTGGTCGCGGCTGTCTCCCCGACTCCACCGGTACCGCCGGTGTTTTTTCTTTTTCTTAAATTCAGGGAATTTTTTTCCCTCAGTTTCTGTCTTAAACATTTTGGGCCTTCTAGGCCTCTCCATCATGGAGCCGCCACCTTCTTTTCCTAAAAAGTGCCTAAGCTGTGGCGGTACAATTTTGTTTTTAGACTCCAAGAACTGGTGTCTAACCTGTTTGGGTCCTGACCTTTTTCCTCCGGAGCCATTAGGCTACAATATTGTGAGAAGAGATTTTCCATTTCGAGTTTCCCTCGATACCGCATTCCCTTCCAGTGTCACCATTTCTTCTTCTCCACAGAATCAGGTAACCCACAAACAGTCTGTTAAGACTAGCCAACCCTTGAGTGGTAGGTCTCATGCACAGCATGATGACGGCTCCGGCCTTGCCCTCAAGGGTCCTTTGGCTTCAAAACCCCGGCGGGAGTCTTCGGCCTCCAAAACCTTTCAGGGGTTTCAGGTTGTTCTTGGGGCTCACCCCTCTCAGAACATACCTGAGCCATGCTCGGTGGTGGCATCCGCTTCGAGCGGTACCGATACCCCGGCATCGGCACTGGTGTTGAGTGATTCACTCTTCACCAAGGATCGTCATCTGGCGTTCTCGGTACCTTCGGGACCGATCGATACGTCCCAGATTGACTTTCCAGTATCGGCAGCATCGTCGATACGACCACAGACGTCGGTACCCTCTAGACATGCATCGATAGACTCTCTTCCTTCGATGCCGAGTCTGGAATCGATATCTAGTCTGGAAGACTGGGTACCGACGCGTCTCGGAACCGATGCTTACCGATTCCGGATGCGCGGTACCGAGGATACTCACCAAGGGTTTTTGGTTGTCTCGGTACTGCTTGAGCAGCCTCCGATGACTGCTTCGATGTCGGTATCGCCTCCGATTCCGGCACAGCTACCGGTATCGATGCCGGTTCCTGCAGTAACATCGGGACCAGCTACTTCCATGCCTTTTTCACCAGGATCGCTCCTTTCTATACCTAGTTTGGAGTCGATACCTGGCATGGACGATGCAGTACTGACTGTCTCAAGTCATAACCGCCAGTACCAGTATCCATCCATTAGAGCTCCTTTTCTGCACCGGACCAGTACATCCTCCGGTGCCCAGGCTAGTTCTTCAACTTTAGCCTGTCCAGGGATGGTTCCCATTGGAGATCCTTCTTTTCAGAAATTTCTCCTTGACATGGCAACATTCCTTACTATTCCTATCCCTGGCTATGATCCTACACAAGGCTCTTCTGGGGAAAAGGAAAATATAATGCTTCTTTACATCATTCTTTGCAGGATCTTCTTCTGAGAATATGGGAAACACCTTTAAGGGTTTCCTCACCTTCTACAGCAACTGATCTTCTGTATCAGGTGCCCCCCTCTCCAGGGTTTCAAAAGACTCAACTTCCCCATCATTCCATTGTAGTGGAATCAGCAATGAGGAAGGTAAAAAGCAAGAAGAAGCATTCTTCTTATCCGCCAGGTCGTGAATCTAGAACACTGGATGCCTTTGGACGTCAAACCTTCCAAACATCTATGCTGGCAACAAGTATTCTCTCATATTTTTTATATGAGTCTATCCCTTCAGGAGGTCACAAAGAAATTATCTCTCTTGACTCCTTTTCTATCAGAGCCCAAGGCTGCAGACTATTCCTTACTTCTTAGTCATAGCCAAAATATCTCTTGGTTTCTTTCTCGTGCTTCCCTAGACTCTTTTGAGTCTGTTAGCAGAACCTCTGCTATAGCCATAGGAGCACGACGAAGAGCCTGGCTCCAAGCTTCAGACTTGAACAGATGGGCACAACAAAGACTGGGTAATACTCCTTGTACTGGAGAAAATCTCTTCAATAGGGAGTCTTTACGTCAGGTTGCTCATTGCTCCACTGACTTCCCTGTTTCTGAGGGCTATCCTAAGCCTTCCCCTTCCCCAGTAGGTAGGAAATGCCCTACCAAACCTTCTTTCCCTAAAAGAAGGTTTTATTCTTCTGCCCATCATACAGATGTTCCCAAACAAGGGAAACCTCGCTCTGATCTGAAGAATCCAAACTCAAACCAGGAAAATTAACCCTCAATAGGGTTCTACTTAATCTTTTTATAACCTACAGTTCACTTCTTCTCAGCAGAAGTTTTTTCACTGTTTTTTCATTTAAAACTCTACACATGGATTCCTGTTTTCCAGGACATCCACTTGCTCTTAGGTAGGCTGAGCTGTCAGGAGATTTATGTCTATGGGTCACAGGGTTTCCCTCCTCTTTCTACCATGAAGAGAGGTTTGCCAACTATCTCATGATTTCTCCTGTACCACCATGAATTTTTTCCTTCTGCAGACTTACCATATGGCAAGTCTCCCTTCAGCTCCTATTTTTCTTTACCCTCTTTTTCAGGGCCTCCCCTGTAAGAGTGCTACCATACCACTGGAAGGCTTTCTTAGCCTTTCTAGTCTTCCTGTCCTTTCTAGTGTAGAGTTTTCTCTGGAGTAACCTCCCTGCTTTCACTGGGCAGCTCATCAGACATGATCAGGATTTTCTCCTCTTGTTCTGTCTGTTTTCAATGTTGCAAACAGAAGGATTCTCTCTGCTGTTCTATTCAGCAGCTGCCCATGCAGGAGTTTCAGTAATTGGACTACTGGTACTTTTCTACGAGTTCCAGTCTTGTCTTCCACTACTTTTTCTATGGCCTTAGTAGTGCCTCCAAGATAGTGCTCATCTATCTTGGATAATCCTTATCGCTTCTTTTCTGTCATCTCCAAATCTCTGGAGTTAGCAGCATAACTGAAGTGGCAGCTGGTTTTCTCCAACAGCCACTTTTATTTCCCAATTCTCCAGCATAGTGCTCTCTGCAATCCTACTGAGAAGCTTTCCACTATGGGCCCTTGCTAGAGAGCATGGGGATTTTTTCTCTAATTATTATCCTATATGGTTGAAAAAGGCTTCCTCAGTCATTCCTCATGACTGTAGGGGTTCTTTACACCCTTCTATTTCCTTTTAATAAAGGACATAAGCCTTCTCTATGTGACAGTCTAAAGAGTTACCCAGTTTCAGCAGGAGTTACCCAGTTTCAGCAGGAAATATGCTCTTTTTCCTTGCAGCTTGTCCTCATGGTATCCTAATCCTTCATGGACAGCACATATTTAATTAAACATCGCATGATCCCCCCCCCCCCTTGTCCTTCAAGTGGGTCAACCCTGGTATCTCATCCTCTGCGTTTTCTGTCCATTCACCATGTTAGAGTTCTACCGGACTCAGGACTTGCTGTTTACAGACTGACATTATCCTCTGTTTTCCTCGCAACCATCCTGGTTATTTCACTGGATAGTATTCCTGCTCCATCTTAACCAGGGGGAACAGATTCTCTGTATCTCTCAAGTAGGTTCCACCTTCTTGTTAGATGAATCTTTCCTCTTCACATCTCCCATGTGAATGTTCTTATGGGCATATCTCTATCTGCTTAATTGCAGACATTTATCTATCTCCAGGAACAAGCAGGAATAAGTCCTCACATATGGGTACGTCGGTACCGACGGAGCCTGCGCGGGAATGCTCCCCAGCTTCCCAGAATGAAAGCTTTTGGGGCATCTCACAGTGCATGCGCGCTGCCTTCCCGCCTTTCCTACCAACTCTCCTCAGTTCTTCTTTTCCGCGGAGCCAGCAGGTCGTGTTCCTGTCACCGCTGAAGAAGTTCTTTATTTTAATTTATTTCTTTGGTCGCGTGTCTGCCTTCCCCAACGCCGGACCGGTACCGCCGGTCTTTTTCTTTCCTTTTCTTCTAAAAAAAAAAAAAAAAAAAAAAATACTTTTCCTCACTTGGTGTATTTTTCTTCTTAGGCCTCCAGGCCCACAAGAAACTTTCCTTCATGAAAAAAACCAGCCTCTGGTTTTAAAAAATGCACTAAGTGTAGCGGTACAATTTCTGTTAGACACCCATGAATGGTGCCTTAAATGTTTGGGGCCTGAGCACTCCGTTCCGGATTGCCAGTCCTGTTCCCTAATGTCTAAACAGGGGTTACAGAACTGAGCAGCCAAGCTGCATGTGCTGTTTCCCACAGATGCACCGGCGGTGGCATCGACATCTTCCAGGTCTTCCTCTCCTGATGGGTCTCAGGTAACCAAACATACTTTTAGCAGGTCCTCGAAGGGCAAATCTCCCTCCAAGTATCGAGATGCCTCCGGGCTTGCCCTTGAGGATCCTGCCCCAGCCAAACAACTCCGGCAAGCTCCGGCTTCCAAAGCTCCTCCTATGGGGTTACAGGTTGACATCGATGGCACGGACTCGACTGATCACCTGTTAGACTGCTCTGGGGTACCGGCACAATCTCACGGTACCGACATCCAGGCAGTCGTGGCGTCCATGGATCACACTGTGCAATCCATACAGCAGGCCATACTGGCTTTCATCAAGGCTGCGACGTCGTCGGTACCGCAACAAGCCCTGTTGTCGGTGCCGGTACCGGTACCAACGATGCCGGTACCGGCTGCATCGACATCGGCCAGGATGCCGCTTCTGGCTCCCTGTCCTGGGCTTTTTCTCGGTACCGACCCGGTACCGGGGACACCCGATGTCGGTACCGATCGATACGCCTATCGATCTTTGGAATCGGGCAGACGATACTTCGATTCTTCTGATGATTGAGTCATTGGATGAGTCGCCTGAATTATCTGTCACCCTTCCTGAGGAGCCGCCTTTTCCAAAAAGGAGAATGTCTCCTCCAGAGGATTTGTCCTTTCAAGACTTCATAATAGAAGTAGCTAAAGGACTCTCTATTTCAGTAACCTCTGAAAAAGAACCTAGAGCAAAAAAAATAGATATTTTGGGATACTCTGAGGTTCCCAGAGAGGCAGTCACCTTGCCAATTCATGAAATTCTTCAAGAACATTTGATTGAATTGTGGGAGACTCCTCTCACCCTTTCTCCTCATTCTCGTAGATTGGACACTATGTACCGTGTCCCTCCTTTTCCTGGATTTCAAAAAACTCAGCTTCCTCACCACTCCATTGTGGTGCAGTCAGCTATGAAAAGGATAAAGAGTACCAAAAACTCTTCTACTCCTCCAGGAAGAGAATGCAGGACCTTGGATGCTTTTGGTAGGAAAATCTTCCAAGCTAGCATGCTTATTGCCAGAATCAATTCATACAGCCTTTATATGGGTATGTTTCTGAAGGAGATTGCAGAAAAGCTGCACAACTTTCTCCCTTTTATTCCAGAAAATAAAAGGGATGAATTCCTTCTTTGGCTTAAGCATACTCAAGACATTTCAAAGTTTTCCAACAGGGCAGCCTTTGATTCTTTTGAGGGTGCCAGCAGAGCCTCAGGCATTGCTATAGCTGCTCGTAGAATTGCTTGGCTCCAGGCTTTTGATCTAGAACCCTGGGTTCAAGATGGTTTAGGAAATCTGCCCTGTACAGGTAAAAACCTATTTGGCAAGGAGTGGCAAATTAAAGCCACTCAAATGGATGCAGAAAATGCTGCTCTGGATAGACTTTCTAAGTCTACCTCCACTCCGGCCAAGAAAAAATCTTTTAAAGTCTTTTTACAAGAAGGGCAGATTTCCTTCCACTTCTGGTCAACAGTCTTCTACAGGTTGCTTTGCTACTAAGCATCAGCAACCTAAACAGGCCAGGCCTAAACCTGCAGGGGCTGCTGCAACCCAGCAGTCCCAAGCCCCTCAGGGTTTTTGACTTGACACTAGAGAACTTAACCTTTCTGGCTCTACAACAGCCAGAACCTCTCACCATTCCAGGAAGGTTAGCTCATTTTGCTCCCAGATGGGAGCAAATCACGTCAGAGCAGTGGACCCTCTCCATCATCAGAGAGGGCTACAAACTTCATTTCTTAGACCTTCCTCCCTACACCATGGTGAGACATTTCAATTCTCCCACATCTCTCCTCGACCTTCTGGATCAGGAGGTAACCTCCCTTCTGGCCCAGAGGGCCATAGAAGAAGTTCCCCTTCAACAAGGGTCAGGGTTTTACTCCCCCTACTTTCTCATTCCAAAGAAAACAGGGGGATACAGACCCATTCTAGATCTCAGAGAATTGAACAAATTTCTATGCAAGGAGAAGTTCAAGATGCTTTCTTTAGGCACTCTCCTTCCATACCTACAGAGTCAGGATTGGCTTTGTTCTCTAGATCTCAAAGATGCGTACACTCATATACTCATCCATCCATCCCACAGAAAATTCCTACGTTTTCTGTTCCAGGGAAAACATTACCAATACAGAGTCCTTCCTTTCGGTCTGGCCTCTGCTCCAAGTGTGTTCACCAAATGCATGGCAATAGTTGCTGCATTCCTACACACTCTGGGAATCTTTGTCTTCCCATATCTGGACGACTGGCTCATCCGAGCTCCATCTCATTCAGAAGCCCAAATTTCCCTGGACAGCACCAGGCGCATTCTGCAGTATCTGGGACTTGTGGTAAACCTCCCAAAGTCTCAGCTCACCCCCTACTCAGTCACTAGAATTCATAGGGGCCTGGTTGGACACCACTACTGCAAGAGCCTATCTTCCCCAGGCTCGTTGCCAACGTCTAGTGCAGTTAGCCTCCCAGATTCAGTCAAAGAATCACTTAACTGCCCGGGAGATGCTACAACTACTCGGCCACATGGCTTCCACAGTACATGTGGTGCCCTATGCTCGCCTACACATGAGAGCAGCTCAGTGGACTTTGTCCACCCAGTGGACTCAAGCTTCAGGAGCTCTCTCAGACCAAATAGCAAACTCCAAACGTCTCTTTTGGTCTCTCCAATGGTGGATGTCCACTCAAAATCTATTGCTGGGGTCCCCCTTCCAACCTTTGTTACCCCAAGCAATCCTCACAACAGATGCCTCCCAAACAGGCTGGGGAGCTCATCTACAGGACCTATCCACCCAAGGCACATGGTCCCCCAAAGGAGACCTCCCTTCATATCAACCTCTTCGAACTTCGAGCAGTGTTCCTAGCTCTCAAAGTCTTTCATACCCTCCTCAGCTACCAGACAGTCCTTATTCACACGGACATTCAGGTAGCCCTGTTTTACATAAACAAGCAAGGAAGAACTGGCTCTGTTGCTTTGCAACGAAGCTCTAAGATTATGGGCCTTCGCCAGAGAGCATCAAATCCATCTCCTGGCAGTTTACTTCCCAGGAATTCAAAACTCTTGGGCAGACAGACTCAGTCGAGTTCTGCTTCCACACGAATGGTCCCTGCACATGGATCAGGTACTCAGAATCTTCCAGGAATGGGGTACCCCTTACATAGACCTCTTTGCAAGTCTGTGGAATGCCAAACCTCCCCAGTTCTGTTCCAGAATTCCATGTCAGGGAGTTCAGGCCAAGGATGCCTTCCTCCTTCATTGGGGTCAGGACTTCCTGTATGCCTTTCCACCCATTCCTTTGATTCCCAAGACACTGTTCAAACTTCAGAGGGATCAAGGATCCATGATCCTCATAGCTCCACGCTGGCCACGGCAGGTGTGGTACCCTCTACTTCTGCATCTCTCCCAAGCCCCCTCCCTGGACTTGGGAGCTGCTCCAGACCTTCTGTCTCAGGAGGAGGGGACTTTGTGGCATCCAAACCCAAAGTCCCTTCACCTCAGAGCTTGGTTACTGAAGGCCTAGACCTTCAGGACTTCTTTGCAGCAAGTGAAGGATATCCTCCATGCTTCCAGGAAACCTTCCACTAGGCGTTCCTATGCTTTTAAATGGAAAAGATTTTCCATTTGGTGTGCTCAAAAGGGTCTTGACCCTCTGGCACTTCCTCTGAATTCTCTATTAGAATATCTCCTGCATCTTTCCAATGCAGCCCTTAAGACGAATTCAGTAAGGGTCCAATTAAGTGCTATTGCAGCATCCCTTAAGCCTATCAATGGACAACCTGTTTCCTCTCATCCTCTTATTGCAGGATTTATGAGAGGCCTAACTTTAACTAAACCTCCCATTCGACCTCCTCCGGTGGCATGGGATTTAAATTTGGTTCTTGGTCAGCTTATGAAGCCACCTTTTGAACCCTTAGCCACTACCTCCTTGAAATTTCTTTCCTGGAAGGTTATTTTCCTTATTGCAGTCACTTCTGCTCGCCGCATTAGTGAACTGCAGGCCTTAGTGGCTAATCCACCTTATACAAGGTTCCATCATGATAAGGTAGTCCTTAGGACAAATCCTCACTTTATACCTAAAGTGGTCTCACCTTTTCATCTTAATCAAGAGGTATATTTACCTGTCTCTTTTCCAGCTCCTCATGCATTCAGTGCAGAGAGGAACCTTCATACTCTAGATTGTAAAAGAGCTCTTGCTTTTTACTTGCACAGGACACAGCAACATAGAAAGTCTTCCCAGCTTTTTGTTGCTTTTGATCCTTCTCATTTAGGACTTCCAGTCTCTAAGAGAACACTGTCCAATTGGATTGCTCAGTGTATTTCTTTTGCTTACCAGAGTAAGAACCTTTCTCTGGAGGGCCATGTCACAGCTCACAATGTAATGGCCATGGCCGCCTCTATGGCTCATCTTCATTCTGTGTCCATCGACCAGATCTGTCGAGCAGCCACCTGGGCCTCGGTTCATACCTTCACAGCCCATTATTGTTTGGACAAGGACTCCCGCCGGGATGCCTTGTTTGGTCAGGCTGTCCTCAGACACCTGTTCCATTCTTAAACAACTCCTGCCCTCTGTCCCTTAAT